>VZRE01001843.1:61008-210019 GCA_013396775.1 Cephalopterus ornatus
CGCTGCGCCCTCCCGGCTGCGAGTCCGCCCGGCTCCGGATCACGTGGCGGTTGCCGGAGGCAGAGACTAGAGAGGAGAGAAAAAAAAAAGCGCCTCATTCCTTCTTCCACCGCCATACTGTATTTTATAGTAACTCTCATTTTTATTCCTCCCTTTTACTCCCGCTCGGTGAGTACCTTTCCGCTGACATTCTTGTCCTCCTTTTTTTGTCCTGTTTTTTTTTTTCTTCCTTTTGGTTTTTTTTGGGGTTTTTTTTGTTTTCTTTTTTTTCTTCTCTTTTTTTTTTCTTCCTCTTTGATTATTGTTTAAATGGATTTGATCTTTTGCTGATGACAAGTTTTTTTCCTAGCATGCGATGGTTACTAAACTGTGAGCAAAAGGTGCTGCTGGGGCCGGGAGTCACTGGGAATGAAAAATGATAATATTAATTATACAGACTTGCCAGTCCAGCAACAACTGATATACATTTAGTAGCTATATATCTATATATGCAACTGGTTTTGTTGTGGCACGGAAAAATGATGTGAAATATGGTGCTTATTTTTTAAAGATAAGAGAAAAGGCATGTTTCTAACTCTTTTTCAGAAGATTTTCTCTGGTGTTGTTTTATTTTTATTTTTGGGTGTTTTTAAGGGTTTTTTTTTTCCATAAAGAGATGGGAGTTGCAAATGCATTTTGCAGCAGTGTTTACACAGAGTTTGTAATCTTGCAATACTGGTGGAAGCCACAGAGCAAGATGATAATTTTATTATTTTTGTTACTGTTTCTTTTTTTTGTTTTCCCTTTTTGACAGTGCAATCAGCAGGGTTTTTTGTTTTTCCTCTTCTTCAGTTTTTGATGCCTATTTATAATGTGAAACTTTTCTTGCAGCGTGTTGCAGTTACCATTTTTAAATACTTTTTTTTCCTCCTTAAAGACAACAAAGCAAAACAGAAAGCCAAAGAGATGATGCTTACTTTTGCACATTTTGCACCTTGACTTTTTTATTCTTTTGCCAGCAGTGTTTTAAGATGGTTGTTGTTATCGTGATGATGATGATAATGATAGATATATACATATATACAAATAAATACATTTTCAAATGATGGCAGTGGAAGGTTTTCCTGGAGAATGAAGTGCGGTTTGGTTTCCTTGTCAACGGAAGATGAAGTGAACAACTGAACATCTCCCCAGTGCAGGTACTTCATCTCCTTGTAGGCGTTTCCACACTGTGTAAATTACATTGTGAGATTTTTTTTTTTTAAAGAAATCTCCTTCCTCTTTCTAAAGGTATCTGTGCAGTACACATGAGGACTGGACTAAATACCTGTGCCTTGTGATTGCTTGCATGTGCGCAAAATGTTGCACTAATTGAGCCTAGGTCGGTTAGGCTGAAGAGAGGTGTTTTATGTGCTGTGCTGTGCTGTATAGAGGGGAAGGCAGCTGGGGCAAAAAAAATCCAGATACCCCCCCTCACCTCCTTACCGTTTAAAAAAAACCCAACAACCAACCAAACAAAAAAAAAAAAAAAAAACAAAACAAAAAAAAAAAACCCCAAACCCACAAAACCAGAACAACGAAAAGTAAAGCCCAAATCGAACATGGATGTAACCTGGAGATCCTCATTATGAATGCAAATACTTACAGGACTGTAGACAAAAACAAAAGCCCTGGCCCTGTATTGCGGTAGCTTGTGTGTTTGTGTGTGTCTGTTTAAAAATTATCCATTAGAAAATAGCTGTGAAACAGCAAAGGAGGCTCCCTCGGAGAGCTGGCTCGCTGCCACATGAGGCATATTTTGTAGCCCTAAGGGCAGCAAAACCCTTATATCCAACTTCTGCTCCTCATATTAAAAAGGTGTAAACAAGGCAGCAGGTTGCCTCTTATGAATTTAATTCATTGGGATGGAGATTAGTCAGAAGCTGATATTTGCTTGAAGGTGTTTCATTTTATTTTGATGATTAATAATGCCACCGGCTGACAGGGAATGGGAAACTGTTACTTTCAACGATGGTACTGAGAGTTCAGGATTGGAGGAGAAACTGTTACTTTTGTTTGAGATCACTTAAATGGTTAACAAGGACTACGCCAATGTACAAACAGGATATTGGTTCTCTAAAATACAATTTGGAAAGATTTTTCCAGATGACAGGGTGGTTTTTATTGTTTGCCTTTTTGGTGTTTGTTTTTTTTTTTTTTCCTCCCCAGAAAGAAATATGGTGCAATATTATGCTGAAGTTGAAGTACTGAATGTTCTGCGGTGTTCTCTGTTGCTTACTTTATTGTGATGGAATTGCTTAATGTATTTTATAGAAACAGCTTTTAGGGATCTGTAACTGACTGTAAAGATATGCTTGTATTCAGATGTGGAAACTAAAGTAAGTTACAGGGGATATATTTCTTTTGTCAGTGTTGTATAAGCAAATATAATTCATAAAATTACAAATGCATTCAGAAGTTTGAAACTTCTAATGCTTATGTTTACATTCTTGCAACTTAACAGCTTCCTTTCAAGTAGAAAGTGTATATAAGAAGCGTATATATCATGCAATTAGTTGTGTTGAAAAATAAATGAATTCACTTATCTTTGTAGAAACAGAACTATTGTGTATTTACAATGGCTTTTTCCAGTTCAAATGTAATAAAAATATTTAGCACATATTTATGCATGACTTCTGCTTTGACATGATGAAATACTTTTGGCAGTATAGCAGAATCAATAATTCGTGTTTCTAAAAACCAGTTGAGATATTTGCATGATAGATTGTGATGACTTCTCCAAAATAGTTATGAACTGTTGGGTCAATACTCCCTATTTTAAGAATACTTAACCTGCTTGTTTTTAATTGATTTAATTTGAAAGCAGGCCATTAAAAAAAAGAGTAATTGAAACTTTATTCTCCGCCCTTCTTTTTATTTTCATCCCTCCTTATTTTTAAATTATGGGTTTTTTTAAAATTATGTAAACTCCCAGTTAGCAAAATATTTTTGATACTGCTAGACCACTGAAATAAAGTAACTAGGATAGCAGTTTCCAGAATGATGTTCTTTTTGTCCTTTCTTTTAATATTGCAGGTGTGCTGTGTAATTTTGTACAGATAGTTGCTGACTGAAGATCTAATCCTGCTCACCTAGTCTTATCTTGAAGTTTGAGAAAGAAAGTTTTAGGAATGCACTATATTCAGCACCCAGATTTCATTGACAAAGCACCTGTTGTCTGAGGGGCATGGTAATTGATATACATGCATTACATTTGCAGCAGTCTGAGGTTGTACAAGTTCTTATGTATCAAACAACCTAGGGATTTTAAAGTAGGCATAAATGAGCTAATTTTGAAAGAGGATACTTCTACCTCCTGCAGTATGTGGGCACGATAGGATTTGGGTTAATGGAATTGCTTCTGGCTTGGTGCTTCCATAGTTATGCTATGACTAATTATGTTGAAGGCATGTTTTAGAAAGCCATAGTTAGTGTCAAAGACAACTGTCCTTTTGAGATGAATAAAAATTTTGCCTACAAACTGCAACAGTTTCTACAAGTGATGATATAATTACATTTCTTATATTTAATATGAGATAAACTCGTACTGCCCTTATTTCTGAAAGTGATGAGTGTCCAGTCTTAAATAACATCTATTTTTCTTTACATCTGTTTTGATATTCAAGAAAGCATAGGAATTTTAGATACCTTTATAAAGGGTTATACACTGAAAGCTTTGAAAAACAATTTTTCTTTTCTTTCTCCATAACTAGCTATTATTTGCAGTACTTAGTTGCAAATAAAAATGGAGAGGTGAACAGAAGTTGAAAACTGTATAGTGCACAGCGTGCTGACTCATGAATGCATGTTTTTAGCTGCTGTAGTGGCCTGAACTGGCAACAGAAGCCCATCTTCTCACATTTTTCTAGAGAGAGAGGACTGGAGTGGCCTATGGAGTCATCAAGTCTGTTTGCTGTGATCCGAATCTGGTCTTCTTATTTTGTTCAGATTCAGGAATCTCCGGTTTAAATTTAGCTGGAGTATCACTCTTACTGCACCTTTTGAAGGCTGGACAGAGCCTCACTCAGGCTGTTAGAAACACCATTCCTGTCCTAAGTTTGTTTTCAGACAGTTTATTCTCCTTTATTTTATGTGCCAGCGCTGACCCTAAACAGTGAGGCTCTTTCTTCACATCTTTGCTCTTCAGAGTATATTTCTAGAGAGCAACTGCAGCCTGCTTTCGCTCATGTTTCTGAGCTTCACTGGGAGAGATTCCCAGCAGTGTGGCTAGCTCTGGGAGGGGATGTTGAGATTGGCTCTGCCCAAAGTCATGCTGCAGCAGAAACAGAGCAGCTGCATTTGAATTCTCTTCTGCCCATCCTGGTTTATTCTGCTTTCAGCTGCAAACACAGCGGTCCGATTGCTGGCTCTCCCATCAGCCGGAACGTTTCCACCTGGAGCTGTACATGTGGACACGCCTTCTTCTGGTGAAATAGGTTTGGTGCCACATAGACTTTCCCTTCACTCTGCCTAATCGACCTGAATTTCTTTGGTTAGAATGTAACAGCAGAGGACTCTTGGAAATTTCTTCTGCAATATTCCGATTTTTAAACCCTCAAGACTCTTCTATGTATTGTTTTAGTATTTTGTATTCATACAGGCCAAAGGAATGTGAATGGGCTGAGGGCAATGCTCTATCAGGGACTGTCTTCTATCAGGAATAAATGTGAAAGTTGGATACAGTGTTTTTTAAATATAATTTCCCTCTTCGCAGATCGCTTATGTCTTAGCTCTCTAATCTTCTAAAGCATTATTCTATGAGGAGTTTGTTTTTCTTTTCCAGTGCAATTTTTCGTATTTTCTTCCTTCCCTGCATTTTGGGTTTTGAAAGATAATAAAAGTAAAAATTTTCAATAGTTCTTAAAGTGTAGGATTATGTTCATCTGCCCTCAGATGAACATTTTAACTTCCTTAGGTCTTAGAGGATGTGATGCTCTGTCAGATTCTGGAGCCCCATTCTGTATTTTAAGTACTTACAGAATATCTGAAAACAAGGCTAAAGATGAATATCTCCTGATGAAAAATCATGTAATCTGTGACACTGTCTACATAATCATCCAGTTTGTAGCTCCCTTAAACTTAGATCCAGACTGATAGAAGAAAACAAAATACTAATTATAAGTGATATGAAGATTGAAATACAACATTTTCATCTTTGTTAAGGTACCAATTTTATTTTATGATCTTTGAACAATTACTGAAGTAAAATGGGTGGAAGATTATTGTTTTGCACATACACAGATTGGAATAATTTGTACCTTTTTTCCCCCTCATTTTTCTCTTTTCTATTTCAAAATGACACTTTAATCTCTACAATGTATTTAATTCTTCCAAAGCATTTATACTTCAGCTTTGGAAGTATTTTTTGAGAAAGTTTATTTTTGCACAATGAAGTGTGATTTCCCATCTCATTGAACCATCTGCCAACAATTAAAAAAATAGTCAAATAAGCTTTCAAAGGTTGCTTAGTGTGAATACAATTACAATGTTTTTATCATTGTGGTGTTCTGGGATAAAAATATAGATAGGTAGATGAATAGATAGAATCACAGTGATAGATATTTTTAGAGATGTTTTTAGCATGATAGAGAATTACTAGAAATCTTACATTAATTAATTATCCCTCAGGACTTAATCAACACTCTTGTTTAATAACTAAGGGTTTAACTTTCTCCGTTGTAAACTTACACAGACCAATATTGTCTAGTGCCACTACACACAGAGTTTATAAGTTGCCTCTCTGGTACATCTCTGTGTACAGTCTCCTGGCTCCTTGCATGCTGGCTGGCCTGCCAGGATGTCAGTGCTCAACCATTCTGCAGTTGCATTTCAGTTTCATGTAGTTCCTTCATGGTTATTGTAATAAGCATAATAATTTCTACTCTGACATGAATAGTAGAGGTTTGAAGAAACAAAGGTGGGTTTTCTACCAACAGCAGTTATGAACATGGTGGAATATGAATGACACTCCCAAGGCTCTTTATTTTTCCTTTGCACACTCATGAGTCTTTCTCCTAAAATACCCAAAGGTCTGATTAAACTTGGTTTACATCAGCGGTCCTTCCCAGGTGGCCCTCTCCTGATGTCAGTGATTATTGCCTCTACTGATGTGCAGTCTCTGAGCAACCAAATCAATGTGGAGCTCTGGAAATAGTTAATGCTTTCCATGGTTAATTCTATGGTCCTCTGTGAGAACAGCTTACAGTCCCTTGGACAGGCGCAACTTATAAAAGCCAGTACAGGCCATTATTATTATTTAAAGAACAATAGATCATAAAGGATACAAGGATAATTACTGGACCTTGGTGATTATTGAATGACTTGCTGAAAGTCAGGTCCCAGTCTTCCTACTGTGCCCCATACCAACAGCCTTTATTTTAGCCTGCTCAGTCACATTGGTTTCTTTCATCAAGATCCTCCCCTGAGTCAAGCATGTGCTTTGTGTTGTTCAGGGTCAACAGAAAGGGGATATCTGGCACAAATCAAGTATTAATGAGATTCTTCACCTGACTGAAACAAGGCTGAATTTGTTCTGTAGAAAAGCATCGCATTAGAACAATTCATTCAGTAAAAAAGGTGTCTCTGTTTTTGTTGAGAGTTTTGCGTAGAAGCTGAATAGTAACTATTGTCAGATAGATACGACACATCTTGCTAAATAGGGGGAACTTTATGCTTTGGAGGAGGCACTGCACATGTATACCTCACATGCAGTATTTTTAGGCTGACTGAAGAATTGGAGTTTCTGTCTCAAAGAATTATATTTGTATTGTGTTGACAATGCTACTCCCTGTTTCTGTTTTGTTGTGTTATAGTGGAGTGCAGAAGCACTAAAATATTTGCATTATAATGGAGTGCAGAAGCATTAAAATGTTAGCACTGTCCTAGGGCTTTATTAGAACAATATGAATAGAAGTAACAAAGATAATCTTGTGCATTTTTGCACACCAGGTCTGCAGTCAGGGCTTGCCGAATGCTAACAGCTATTTTTGTGGATAGAAGGAGTTATAGTAGTAAGTCACTGACTTTTTATAATGAAGCATTGTGCTTCTAGTAATTGCAGCAACATCATTCTGAGTTAGGTCTGTAATGCAGAGTTACTTTTTATAAAGAAAAGTAATTCTACCCAGTTACAATATTTTATCTAAAGATCCCTCACACAATAAATATTAGGATAGAAGTAAGATAAGATTTAAAATGTGCTGTGCAAACTGTCACGCAGTGTCTATGAAATAGACCCCCCGAAATGTATAATTAAAAAAAAAACCTTCCTGTTTGGGTACCTATAAAAGGGATTAATTATTTCTTTTTCTAAACAACAACAAAAAAGTCAGTACTATCATCTCGTTTTTCGTCTTGTATTTGCCGCTGATTTCACAGGATAAAACCCAACGCTTGAGATATTGCACAGTAGGTCAGTTTTCTAATGTAGTCTCTACTGTATAAATTCAGATCCACTTTTTTTTTCCAAACTACAGAAGAAGAAGGATGTAGTTATGTTTCCTTTCTGCACATACAACTTCCAGTTAAATGGGAGTTTTGTAAATGGGACAATTGAAAGACTGGCTCTGAAGAGGTTAGCATCTTCTAGTTGTGCACTTGTAAGTTGAAGACAATTAATATACACTATGCGTAATGAAAAGAGAAACTGCATTTATGGTACTTTTGCTTTACAGGGGTATTGTGTCAGAACACTGATAGAATTTTTGTTGTTTATCATTTTATGAGAAAAGCATACCGTGTTACCATTCATCAGCATGTGCCCTGCTCCCGTGAGTGATGTAGAAATAGAAAAGTGCAGAATTAGACCCTGGTCCTATTAAAATCAGTGATACATATGCTGGTAGATTTTTGATAAAGTGGTTCACACAAAGGCTTGATTCATCTCACTTAACCTTGTTATTTAAAAAATAGGTTTTCAGAACTAAGCTAGTCATCATTTTAGCCATCTAAAAGTTAGTCGTTGAAGTCTAACACAGTTGCTCAAGGCTTTGTAGTCAATGGAGATATATAGCCACCTCCAGAGAATTACAGATTACATCCCAAAAGAGGCATCTATGGACAGCTGAGATGAACAACCTTCCTAAAACGCCTCTCTTTTCACTGATGAGAGAAAACCGAGATGGCCCATTTAAAATAGATGCCTAACTTTTTGATGGACGAAGTTAAAGGAGATGAATCTCATGCTCTTCAACCCTCCCACATGTTGAAATACTATTTTCTCAATTAAATACCTAGTTCAATTATCTTTTGGCCACTAGAATCTTCATGGCTTTAAGTTTTTATTTTATTTTCAACTTCTTCAGTGATTCTTTTTACAGAAATGCAAATGTGTTTCTAAACACTTTGGATCAATTCTGGGCTATGACAAAATTCACAAAGGTTTCTGATGGGGCCAAGATTTCACACCTTTTTTCTCTTGCTTCACACAGTTTTCTGTCTGTTTGTAATGTAGTCTGACAACAATCGATCTTTCAATGAGTTCTTCTCACAGAGTCCTATTCTAAAATCCAGGGACTTGAGCTATTGGGTACAATATGGATCTCATTTGAAAACCTCTGACAATAATTGAAACGAGGATTATGTGGGTGGCAGTGGAATCAGCTAGTTGTACTTTGTTCTTGTAAATTAATGTAAGATGTATAGTTAGTGTTAAAAAATCATTAGCAGATCAACAAACAGCAGATGTCCTGAACTTGAAAGTTCTAGATGTCTCGCAAGTGGGATTTTAAAACTAAAAAAGTCTTTTTAGTTTGTGAGCTGAGGTGATTCAAGAAATGTAGGGAAATATTTAGCTATTGATAGCATGCCACTAATGTCCTCATGTATGTTCTTGTTTTAAAATACTCCAGTAAAACCTGTACTTTTGAATACCCAAATAGATTTTATTTTTATCTGTCTCAGATAATTTTCTAGAGAAGATTGGAATTTTATAAGACTGAGAGTTAACGTCTGTAAAATCAGCTGTTAGATAAAGTTTACTTCAGTGCCTTTCTTCAGATTTGCCCCAAGTCATGGTGAGTAGCAGGATGCCAAAGCACTGGCCAATTTGTGTCACTAGCTAATATGCTGTGATATCATTCTCTTCTTCCACAAATTATGAATTCCGCTATTTCATTCAGTATATTTTTGGGCTCTCTGTAGGATTTTGTACAGGTAGTGAAATATATGAACATAGTGGGCATGTTTCCACTATAGGGTTTGTGTTACTCTTAACATGGCGCTATCTGTATGCCTGTGCAAAGGTCATTAAACTGATTGTGTAGGTCATGTTTTTACTGACAGCATAGTATGAAACTGAACTAAAGCTGAATCCAAATTAGAAATGAACCATTTGATATTATAGGAGTAAGCACAAAACAGCATAGTGAGAGTTAATTGCCCAGATACCACAGTGTTACTACCGTGATAAAGTACGATGCAGCTGTGAGCTCTAACAGCTACAAGATAATGGTTTGTACAGACTCAGAAAGCTTACAGACTTGTCAGAATTGAGAAGGGGAGTTAAAAAGTTGGAGTTCTCAGCACTTTGAAATAACTGCTTCAAATAAGTGCAGTAATATTCTCTGGGGACTATAAACTGTCAGCCGCAGCTACCATGTCACATTATACACTTCACCACCTCTTGGTCTCAGTCTTTGTTCCTCACATTCTATTTATATTTCTAACTTAGGTTTTTGTACTGTCCCTCAAAAATGCATTGTCTGAGCAGTGTTCACATAAAACAGATTTCCAAGGATAAAACCCTTTGCTGAGTTTATGAAGTTTTCACCCGTTTTCCCTCTTTCATTTATGCACCATAACATTTCCTTTTCACTCTTGGGTCTCTGCTCAGAGTTAGGAGCACAGTGTTGTCACAGGAATATAAAGGTCTCATGACCATAGATTGTTAGAACACAGATGAGCACAACTGTCTTTCTCAGTGAGAGTAGGGCATATAAGCCAAACTCTGTTATGTGATGTCTCTACCAGCTGTTCTGGGTGAGTAGGTGGGCCAGGAACCTTGGCTGAGGATTGCATATTTAGGGACATGTTTGTGAAAGGAAAGATTACAAGAAAAATAATTACATTTCAGTGTAAGGAAATAAACTATTTCAGGAATGCCACATTTATTTATTTTTTTTTAAATTTGATGCACAATTTATCATCATATATAATGTGATATTTCATCTCAGAAATTTTAAAACGGGCTCAGAAATTCTTGATACTTGGTCATAATTATTAATGAATGTTGTAAATATCATTATAATCAGAATAGGACTGGCTACTTTTCCTTTTCAGATCTTTTAAGATCAAAGTTAGCCCAGCTAAAGAGACCTGTGCTACACTTATCTGCAGTGACAAACAGAGGAAAGTATATTTTTAAATGTTGGGTGTGTTCATTTGAATTTCTGGATCCTTTTTATCTTTTATTTGTAATTTTTTTTTTTTTATTTCAGACTTACTGGACCTTTCCTCCTGCTCTGGACCTCTCCCCTGGTGTCAGCACAGCTCAGAAGGATGAAAGAAAAGGAAGCGATAGGAGAGGGATGGAAGAGGGGAGAGGAGGAGAAAGAGGAGGAGGGACAGCAATAGAAATGGAGAAAAAAAACCCCAGCAATTCACTTAAGGCACAGATGGGGCATTGCAATGGGGATGTTTTCAGTCCCCGCTCCTCCTCACCTTCCTCTTGAGCTCAGGCTTTCTCCCTCTCCACTGCCTTAGCTTTCATCACCACTGAGGATATTTCACTACTCATTTCCATTTTTTTTCAATTCAAGAATAAAACCAGAACAATTAAAGTCTTGCAAACATACTATAGACATCTTCTCACAATTCATGTAACTGGTTCTTGAAGTAGGATTATTTTCCTCCTAATAGTCTTACATCTTTAACTACAAAAGTATGGAATGAGTTTATATTGCAAGATGGAGACAAAAAAATCTTCAATTTCTCATTCCTTTTATACCCAACTTTCTCCCATGAAATGAGTTTGCCCATAACTCTGTGTTTCAGTTTTATTCATCTAGATCCAAAAGCCAACTTTCTACTGATCTTTATTTACTTATTTATTTTTTACCTCCCCTTCTTTCAATGCTTTACTTCTAGGGGCCCTTCTTACTCCTCATCTTCTTAGTGAGGGTATAAATTTAAAACTTTCCCCAATTCTTTCAGTTAGTTTGAAATTTGCAGTGTATTATTCAGCTTTGTAGGCCAAATAGTCCCACTAGAGTAAAAAATGCAATCTGATATTTTGCTGTGCAGTGTGACTGTCAGACAGAAGAGCAATAGGGACCCAAGACTCAGTGGTCTGAGTCTTGGCTTGGTTCCAGTGCTTGGTCTTTCTTCCCAGCTGGAAGGTTGGCCACCGTGAAGGTGGAGGACTAAAAGGACTCTTTGACCAAACCCCTTTTCATTCCTTATACATACGTGCTTCCTCCCAACCATTGCCACCAGGAATCCCTTACACCTGACAAGGTGGTTTTGGGAGTGTTACTAGAAAGGGTGGATCTAGTAATTGGCCTTTCTGAAGAAGTGTTTCCTAAACCTAGAGCTTAAATTGGTCCCATGACTCCCCTATACTAATCTGCCTGATACAAAAAAGCCAAGGGGTAGCTACTGAGTTGATACAAAACAAGATTCAGTTGTAAATTTGCAGACTTATTTTTTTAAAAGAAAATACTAAGGATTCACAATTGCTTTTTTTGCTATAGTCAATTATGGAAATTGAGTGAAGAAAGGTGTAAGATTTCAAGAGGTTCTGGATGTTTATTACAGATGCTGGTGAAACAGGTCCAGAGCAGAAAAATCAGGTCCAAAAGGCTGAAATAAATTTTATGTCCTAAAGGGACTTTTAGAAAAAGTTGTAAATACTATAGGTCAAATGCAAACATGCTATTAAATGAAAAGAAACTGCATAAGACTGCAACAAAAAAAATACTTCTTTCATGGATGTTATGTTTAAGGATATGTTAAATTTTATTACCATTCAGGAGAACTTAATTTTATATTTCCTTAAAAGATACTCTGCAAACTGATACAACTGACTATTGCCTCATTACTTGAAAATAAAACTTTGTATTTTGTTGTTGTTGAAGGCTGCCTGATGTATTGTTCTTTATTGTTGTTTAGATTTTGATTATTTTTGTGCAATTCACTTGAGTCACGCACTTAATTGTAGGCTTCTGATGTCAACAGGGCACTTAGAGCCTCTGAACTTGGTACTTCATATCTCTAGGCAGTTTCTATGAAAAGTGGGCAACTTGAAGGAGCCCTTTGGAACAACTTGGTGAGGTTCTGAGGTCCCCTAGAGAGCTGTGCGGGGAGCTGTGGCTGTCCCACAGGGTGAACAGGAGTTCCTGCATGCACCAGGATATGCTTGGTAGAGACCATGACCATCTCCTTGCTTGAACCAGGGAACTGCTTTCAGCACATCTGTCTCATGGGATTTTTTAAAGTAGAAGGGTTTGTTGAAGGTTTTCCCAGGCCCTCAGGAAGTTATAGTCTGAGGTACAGCCCGTGTTTTTTAAAGGCAGGTAGCACTGGTACAGGCAATCTGCATCCCACTTTGAGATTTAGCCTGTGTTTTCCTTAAGTGTTATAAGAGGTCAGCTGAGGGAAGCCTACCTTAACTTTAGGTAACTT
Organism: Cephalopterus ornatus; assembly: GCA_013396775.1. Taxonomy (NCBI): domain Eukaryota; kingdom Metazoa; phylum Chordata; class Aves; order Passeriformes; family Cotingidae; genus Cephalopterus; species Cephalopterus ornatus. The sequence goes on from VZRE01001843.1 coordinate 73,648, forward strand.
CAACTGACAGACCAACAGAAATTATACAATTTGAAACTTGTTCTCAGCTGCTGTTGGAATGTGATGTAATGTATTCCATGCTTCAGAATTTATAGTCATTTGCAAAAGGGAAAATCTGGTTTTCTTGCCATACTTTGAAGCCGCTTATGTTGGGGAGCTCAGTGACTGCACACAAAAGCAAGGTGAAGGAGCTGTGGAAATGGATCTGAAGAAAATATTCTTCAGAATAGGGGTGATGATCTATTTCTCATTGACTCAAATCTTTCACCTATCATCTATGCCACAAATATTATATATTTTAACTTTGTATTCTGCTTTGCAACTTTTATCTTCTTCAGAGCGCAACAAAATAATTTCATATTGCAATTGCCAGTTCACTTCAAAATGTAACTACAGTATAATCCATAATCATCAATTTCTTTTATGACCAGCTCTTTGCTATTATGTTTTACAGCCTTTCAGTGCATCGGTAAAGTGGAGTGTTAGAGTTGGCACCTTTAAAGCTAGGAACTTCCTAATGAAAACTTTGAGAGCTTTGATCCTTTCCTGAGAGGGTAGTGCTTCTTATAGATGTTTATAAACTGTGTCTTTCAAATTAAATACTTTGTGACTTCTGGAATGTGATATAGAATATATCTCATGGCAGTGGTTGCTTCATGTAAGATATAAGTTTTGAAATAAATTGCTTTAGTCTTCTGGTATTAGATTTCCTCACTGAAATGGAAAGATTTCCAAATTATGATATTTGCCTCTTAACGACTGCTCACACAGAGTAAGAAACAGTTCTCCCAACTTTTGAAAATCAAGAAAATTTGGAAAATTTTGAAAGTTGAGAGAATTTTGGCCATCTCTACTAAATATAAAGGCCTGACTTCAGCACCTTTGTGAAAGGTTTCCTGTGTGTAAAATGTAGATTACTGTATATGATGGCATAGATAGTAACCTATGTATCTATGTAATCTCTAGTAATTACTGTATAAATTGGCAATTTCTATTTGGCCTAGACAGCAGAATTGTGGTGAAAACAAGGCTGAATGAAGGTTGCCATCATCATCAATAAGATACTTCATATACAAAAGATATTTTAAGTAAATATACCAGGGACAAGACATACCAGTTACACTTTGAACATAAAATGTATAGCTTTTTATGTATAGCTTGTAGCAACATGGAGAATGTTCCAAGTGTTGCAAAACTGCAAGTGAGAGTCAGGTAGTGCTCTCACTTGCAGTTTTGCAACACTCGGAACATTAGTCCGCTTGGATTGTGACACGAGAGAGTTTTACCTGAGGATGAAATTATTATTATTATTGTGCACAGTATTTTCTCATGGAAGTTTATCTTTCCTACTCTCGTGTATTTTGAGTAGTACAGCACATACCATGGCATGTAGAAGGTGTTCGTTCCTATGTAATTATATCCAAGGATACTCCCCATCTTGTAATTAAGTCTATAACAACTTTGTCATAGAATTCATTGGAAGCAAGATCAGGCTTCTCTTTTCAGTACATTAAGCTATGTTTTTAACTTAAATGTGGAACAGGATATTAACTCAATAGAACAGATACACTGGTACCTATTGAATCAGGGTTTCTGATGCTGACATTAGAAAAATTGGATTTAATATAGAAAGTTTAGTGTTGTTTTTTGTCTTAAATGAGTTGGTTTATGTTTTTTCTGATATATTAAAAGTGAAAAAGAGCTGATGTAGTGGGTTAAATGCAAGGCCGAGCTAGATCATTATTCTGTTTCTTTTGGTAGTAAAGGATAAGGAAAAAAAATGTTCTCACAAGAGGATAGTTTCTAGTAGAATACATAGAATATGAGAATAATAATGCAAGAATAAACAAAACTGGTTCATAGATTATTTTATAGTTTATCCATATTAATAAATTGAGGCAGAAATTGATACCTTGTACAATTAGACACATATCAGGACAGATCACACTATCTTACCAATATGTATTAATGACCATATCAACTAACAGCAATTTTATATTCTGTAGAAAAAAACCTTAAATATATATTCTAGAAAATATGCTTAAAGCAGGAACAGATTTTTTAAACTTAAAAAAAAATTGCAATATGTTTGCAAGATGATGAAGTAGGAATGCATTATTAGATTAATATTGCAGCTCATATCAAACTCCTGAAATAATTTCAAATGATAGGAGTTTGTAAGTTCCTAAATTCTGGCATTTCCTAGCTCTGTATTCCTTGACTTTGACGACCTACTTATCTTTTTTCAATACGATGTTTTTTGAATGGGTATGTATACAGTCTGTATTTACTCAATTGAGGGAGATTACATGTCTAGACACATATATTTGAAGTTTCATTATGAAATATGTAACAATGGTAGCATAAAAAACCAGCTATTTATGAAAATTGGGTTTGGAGCATTGCCTTGTAACTTCTTATGGAAGGTATGAATTTGAATGTTTTCCTTAAGTTCTATTTTCACCATTGCACAAGGAAGTATAACAGTAATACTTTAAAAGTAGAACCGTTTTTAATGAACAAAACACACAACTCAAGCTTGGTCATATCTGGATCCAAGCAGAAACTCTGGCAGAAAGTCCTCTGTTTTTTGTGAACTTCACCTTCCCATATGTGTTCACTTATTTCGAACAGTAACTTTTCTATAAGGACTTATTTTATTAGTCAGATTTCATCTAAGAATTTTCAAGCCTTTATGCTTTACAAATGCTTATCATTTAAGTAATGATAACATAAGAAAATTTTGTTGATTTTTGTTGCCAAAGTACATAGGAACCCAGCCATGAAAGTAATTAACAGCTTATTAAAAACATAGAGAATGAACTCCAACCAATTTAATCAGTGAAAAGATCCTTATGCATTTTAAAATGTTCTTTCTTATTAATTTTTTTTTCTCATTCTATATGTGTGGTATATAAGACTTCTGTTATACTTGAGATATGGTGTACTTGTCCTTGTATTCTTTTTATAAGGCCCCAGGAAGTTCTTTATCATTTAGATTTTTTTTTTTGATGTTTCTGTCCTTTTCAATACCTTTTAACAAAGCTCAACCTAAAAAGAGGGATGGAAAAAAGGAAAAAAAAAATGGGTCTTTATTAATTTAATAATAAGAGCATATTCAGAGCAGGTGTAGTAGAAAGAGACATCAAAATGAAGTTAACAAATAGTGAAATTATCGTAGTGAAATGTTCAGGAAAATCCTACAGCCATTTTGTAGGCAAAAATTTAAAAAGACATGCAGCTAATTTTAATTTTTAAATAGGCTGACTTTTATGGAAGTTGTTCTGTTCCAAGAGTTAAATGGAATCTATGAGAAGCTGCTGAAATTATTCCTTCATATACTACATAAGATACATATATGTGATATCCTCTATCTTACATGACCTTATCTTGTACGATGTATGGTGTCAGATAAGATGTAAATTTCTGCTTATTTACAACTGAGTCAGTTCATTTCTTAACTTCATATATTAGACCAAAACTGAATCATTAAAAAGGAAGATAGTTGTTTTCAGAAGCCAGAGTAAAAGAAATAATTTTCTTTCAGTGAAGCCAAATGTTAGTTGATATAAATTCATGGAAAAATAGTACATGAGCTAATAGTGTGGCTCTAAGTACGTAAATTCATTTGCATGTTTAGTCTCTACCTAGCAGCCACAAAGCATGCAAGGATTGCAATGGGGCAGAGTGATGTGGCTTTTGGCTTTGATTAGGATCCCCCTCAGCTGAGCAGATAAAGACCTGCTGACCTCCAAAAATGCACATTTTTTTAAGGTCTCTAATTATAATTTTGTACTTTACATGATCACACAATTAAATTAAGTCAAATCCAACAACTCACCGCTTTGTCTCTCAGAATAATATATAGACATTTTGTGAGCAAAAATTACTGTGGAGTTCAAATACAAGTGTTTAATCTTGGGGGAAAATTCCCTTCATATCTTATTCTGCAATATTGTATTAAAAAATGCTGTAGTGCTTGATAAGATAAAGTGTGATTTCTTGTAAAGCAGTATTGATATTTTCTGTATTCAGATTCTCAACCAATTACTAAAGTCAGACTTAACTAGCTAGTAATATATTTTTGAGAGTATTGATTCAACTGGCTGCTATAAAAGGATATCTGCAATTGCCACTTTTTGACATCCATAATTATGTGTCAGTCATAGCCACAATTTTGTAACATTTAGGGTGCAGTTTAAAATAAAACCTTGTTGCAACATAAATTAAGCCAGAATTCTGTAAGTTTCTTTTCATAAACACTTGTACAAATGTTGCCATCTAAATTTTTATTAATGTAACCCACTTGTGCTTTGCAAAATCCTAGCACAAGGCATTTTCCCCATCTTATTTTTAAAACTGCTTATAAATTAGAGTATTTTGCATTGTGGTGATATTGCGCATTTAGTGTCATAAAAAGGGTTCTAATCCAAACCAGTGATTTTCAAAAATATTATTAAAAAAATAATGTTTGGGATTACGTTTGTTCTGTCTGGTTTTAGATAATAATGAAATTGATTTTTTTTTCATATTTGTTTAGAAAAAATGAACTATGAGAAGTTTCCTTGTACACAGCAGAAGACAGGCAATGGGAGACCACTTTGTCATTCAGTTTCTAGACTCCTTTTAGGCAATATTTTTCCAATTCGCCCAAAGCCCTTTTCTCAACCCTTTTTTTCGTTTTGTTTTTTTGAGGACATTTCTACAGTGCCGACACATGAGCAGTTCCTCTGCCCTTCCCAGCTAAATGTCTCTGAGAACTTGTAGGGTTATGTGACTTTCAGAAGTCTCTGTGTATGGTCAATTAGGTCAAACTCAGTGCTGGGTTAATGTGGTCTCAAACCCACAGCTGAAACTTCTCTTCCCATTTTAGTCCTCTGTACAGTCTCCTGTCTGAACAAGTGCTCCCTAAACCCCTTGCAGAGGATCAGTCTTTTGGGCTGGGGGCTCAGTTTTTCCAGTGGGAAGTTACAGCATAAAGAAAGAATTTGCTGTTGTATTGAACTAGAATGAAAGGCATTTTCTAGAAAACAGGAGACTGGTCCAGCAATACCTGTTTCTCTTTACTAAACACATATGAGTTGATTCATCTGGTGGGGACTTTCTTATTAGTCTCTTTCCTATGGTCATTAGGAATGAATGCGATATTGATTGCACTTTGGAAATAAGCACTGCTGTTACTTACTTTTCTTTTATATTTTTTTTAAAGCACAAAAAAAAATCATTGAAGTATAGATATGGGTTATCATATTTCCTTTACAGAAAGCTGAAAATATGAAAATAAGTTTCCTGTTGATGTAAATTGTCCATTTATTAAGGCTGACTTCTTCTACATACATGGAATACAATTAACATTCTTTGAGTTAAATAAAATAATCTAGTTAATTTCACTGATGGACTTCAACCTTTGACCACTGATGAGAGTATAGTCACATCTTATGGGACACATTGAGGAGTCTTCCCTTCTGCAAATATGTAGGAGAATGGTGTAAGAAAATAAAAACTCTTGTAGAAACTGCGAAGGTACTGGACAGTGAGAGGAGCGTGGTATTTAATGGCAGGATGTGTATGCACGACAGAAATAATTGGTGCCTAGACTTTCAGTATAATTCCCCTCTTTTATACTTCTTTTCTCTCTTTAGGATTTCAGTTTCACATGGAAGCCTCCTTCTGTCAGTTGTGTGAGTCTCTCTACACAGCTACTAACATATCTGAAAAATTTGCACTAATCTTTCATAATTATGTAATTGTTAAATTTGGAAAAAACTAAAATAGGATGGTTAGTTCTATCCTGGGAAGATCATTTCGGGCTTTTTTGAAGAATAACTAGTGGAGTTTTGAAAATGTTGAAGAAAGGAATGTGTATGCTGTATGCAGATGGTGGGGGAAAAAACGCTGTGCACATGAAACCTGAGCACAGAAACGATGAACTTGGAAACTATCTTTTCAGTGAAAGCTATTTAACTCTAGAGCCTCTCCTTTGCATTTTGAGAGGATTTAGAAGAATGCATTATTCATAGTGAAACAACAGTTAGAAAGTCAGTTGTTTCTGATGGAGAGTGGTGGACACAAGCTTGCATATTTTTTTAGCCATTTTATGTTACACTCTACTGCAGAAAAATCTGATTTGTGCCTTGAATACTGTATTGATTATAATCAATCAGACATTTGTCATAGGCTGAGGTATGCCCTACTTAGCAAAAATGGCATCAACAAAGAGAGTGTATTAATGAATCCTAGAAATTTTGCCATTAATTAAGCCAAAGGTCTTAAATGTAAAGGATTTTTAGATTGATTATTAGAGATACAATGAAGCACATTATTATGTTAAATCTTGAGAAGGGTTAAATAATATAAGGGCTAAAGTGATACAGTCATCAGATGTTCAGTTGTCAAAACACCATTTTTCTGACTGTTTTGTTCTGGTTTGAGAATTTGGTCTGGAGAGTGTACGTTGGAGCCATCATGTATGAGAGGGAATAAAGGATCATGCCATGCAAGACACAATGTTAACTCTAGGATCTGATCTTTTGAGAAAAAAATATGGGGTCTTTCCCTCTTGATAAGGAGAAAAATATCCATAAGTTGAAAAAGTCATTATTGTAACACTTCTTTTTCTCTTCTGTGTTTTAGAACCAATATTATTTTTTCCATTGTTATGTGTAATGAGCCATAGTTAATATATGCTACTTAGCTTAATCTCTCTGAAACTCAGCTTATCAGTATGAAAGAAAGGGGGCAGGAGGGGAACTACCATATACAAGGAATAAAACTTGGAAATATATTTTGGGTACCTGACCCTCAGCTATCATGGATGGAGTATAAGATCGGACAGTAGGCAGATATCATTTTGCTTCTGACCTCGTGGTGTGAGTATATCATATAGTCTTTCTGAACCTCTTTGTTCTAGTTATTACGTTTATTTTGCTAGTTGGAAGTGCATACGCTCTTGCTGATGTAAGGTATCATAATGAAGCTGCAATTATAAAGGATGAGCTATGCAGCAAAAAATGGTATTTAGATAGATTCCTTACACATTGTTAGGGAATGCCCACACTGCTGTCAGCTCTTTCAAGACTGATAAACAGGGATTTTTGAGATGATATTGTAATATCTCTGAAAACAATCAAAGGACAAATATTGAATTTGAATAAGTACTGTGCAGAAGCTTTCTGAATGTGTGAATAGGAAAATGTAATGGTTAAACATTTTCACACCAAATTTTATTCAGCCTTATTTGAATGCACTTCTGAGGCCTAAGGAAGCTGTGCTTAGTGAAGGAACTGAGCTTGGAGAGTCAAATCAAAGGTATCTGTCGGGTTGCTTCTCAGTCTTATAAATCCTTAGATTAGCAGCTGTTTTTATTTGTGCCAATGGCTCCCAAAAAGGATTTTTTAGGCAGGAGTTGTCAAAGTATGGGGCATTCTGGTTGTAATTTTTCAGGGTCCTGGCATGTACCATTGGGTAGAGGGTTAAGATAGCTGCTGTAACCTGTTGTTAGTTCTCCCATACTGGTGGGATCCCTTAAATGTCTTAAAAGGCAGTTTTTCATGACCTCTGTACAATTCTAGAAAAAGGTATGTCTGTTGCCAGAATGTGGCTGTAGTCAGTCTTCTCTGAAAATTTTTGATATTTTAGTATCAGTGCACTACACTGAAAGAATCTGCTTCTGTGAGGCGATTCAGAAATAAATGGTGTGCCAAGTACAGTCAGGCTACTGAATAATAATGTTAGTATGGGATTAATAAAACCCATGGGTGACAAAAAGGGGGATGTAAACATTCCCTAGTGTTCTTTTAATTTTTTATGAAACAAAAGGTCCTTGTCATGGAGTTCTGATGACTACTTAGTTGCCTCACCAATGAAGACACACCTGGCTGAGAATCCAAGATTTGGATTTGCTGATTTTATTTGTGAAAGTTTCTGTAAACAGTGCCTTTAAAGCTGATTTGCTGGAGTTGTCAATCAATGTAAGTTTGAATGCAAACTTCATTCCATGTTTGCTAAATACCGTTACTTTTCACTGGGGACAGAGTGCTGGTTTTACAATAGTCTACATCTGTTGACTCTTTTGAGTGTTCTAATGCTTTTGAGCTGTGCCTTTGTCTGCCTTGTTTTTTCACCATCACTGCAATGTGAATAAAGCTCTCCATTGACAAAATTATTGTTCACAATGCATATATTTTTATCCATCATTCTAAGATTTAAAAGTAAGTATTTTATCAGCTGTGTTTTCAACCACTGTCACAAAGTTGTCTATAAATATGTTGAAAAGGTAGCCTCCAACACTAGTAAACCTACGACCCATTCTGGATGTTGTGCTCAGCCAAAGCTAACTCAAACTGGTAGGAAGAAAAGGCATATGTCTTCTCTGCTCAGTGTTTCATTTTTGGCAAAGCACTTGTAACTTGCAGTATTCTCTACTTTTGCATTGGTGGACACAGGGTTCTGAAAGAGAGGGGAAGGAAGCTTTTTTCTTCTGGAATAACACATTGACCAGTTGAGACTTGGGGGAGCTGAGTGGTTTAATATGTGGTAGTCTCTGTGAGGATGATATTCTCTTATGTACAGGTAGTAACTTTTTGTTGTTGTGTTAGAATGTGACACAAGAGAGGATTGAAATGAGTCAGAGGTAGGTTCTGCTCGTGCTGGACCTGTGTCTGAAATTGCCTGTCAAAAAGGAAAGACTGCTCTCCCTGTGTAATGATGGGGGGTTTGGAAAAACCACAATGACAGGCAACAAAAATTTTCCTACATATATTTTTAACTAAAAATACTGAACAATAAGCCACATTTTGTTACTGGAAATATTTTGTTATGACGATTCATCATTGATCTTTGCATTTTGCTGATGGAAGAGCTCTCTTGGGAGACAAATATAATCTATATCTATCTTATTTGTTTGACAAGCCAGAAAAAAATTCAAGAAACAGAATTCTGCTTTTGTTTCAGTGATTTTAAAGTACATTTTCTAACTTTTTGTTTGAAGAAGTTGTTTGTAAATCTAGTCTAGAAAAAAGCTGTTTTTATAAGCTTCAGGAACATGTTTCATTTGGAATGAATGAGTTATTCCTTGCCAACAGACAGCTGTAAATACATAAGACGTTCAAGCTTTTTGAGGCTTGGCTCAAATGCCAGCACAAAATCAATGATAAAAATCAATGCCTTATATGTGCAATACTTTACTTAATCATTTAAAAAAAATTATTTCAGGGGCCAGATCCAGAGCAATTTGTCAGAAATAGCTTCTCTAGAGTTCTATTGATTTACTCTCATGCTAGATCTAACCCACTGTGGAAACTAAATATAATATAACTATATCTTTTAATGTATTTATTTATTAGTACTGAACATCATTGCATTTTCCACAACCACAAAAGTGGATTATGTTTGTGGCAAAATCTTTACACACATAGAATGTGTAGTTGTTTCTGACATGAAACAAAATTACACTTGACATTTATAAGCTCAGGATTCAGTTTTCCATTTCATTTTGTGTAATTTATAAAACAAGTTCATTGCTAAAGTTACACTGCTGATTACAAGTAGTAATTTGCATGAATGATTAGGATGCCCTTTGTGAATTAGCGATTCTAAATAAAATTTACTGCAAGTATAAAATTTTAGAAATATTCTTTCTGTGTTAATTTGATATAGATTTTTCAGATTTAATAAAGTAGAAGAAAACAATAATATGCTTTAAATATTTTGTAAGGATATCTTAGGATAGCACAGAACTACTAGTAGACATCACTGCATCTCTCTGCTATTGAGATATTGACAATAAATAGGGGAGACTGTTTAGAAATAGTTTCTTAAATCTGATTTTGTGTGCCTTGTGCTTACCCATCGATTCTATTGCAGTACTGGAGTCATTAGGTGGTGCAGATGCTGTGGATTGCAGTGCTGGGTGTGGAATTAACCATGGAGTAAATTCACTGGTATAGGTGAAGAGTCAGACTTTCAGAAATTATAACTGTGATGCTATTGATTTGACTCATTATATATTGATAGTGCTCATTATCTCTGAAAAATCAGGAAATAACTCAAATGGAAGTTAAAATATGTTACATTGTAAAAATAATCATATTAGTATTATTGTGAATGAACTTTCTCAATTCCTGACATCATGCACTTGAAATTCTTTACTTGATACTTTGTGAAGGTAATTCCCCTCATGTATTATGAGTCAACCCAATCCTCAATAAAAATATCCATTTAGGATATTAATATTGAATATTAATTAGGTAACACTGCAGTTTATACCATTGGGTGAGAAAGCTAAAGCAAGGTAATTTATCCTGCATAAAAAGGAGTAATGAATCATGGCCAGCTGCTGTTTGTGCACAAGTAGTTAATGTGAATTTCCATACTGAAAATATGAAGTTGTCCTGCGGTGGGTTTTGACATACTTTTGAGAAAAAAGTTTGTTAGTAATGTGAGAAAAATTTTGTCTATTCTTCAATTGGCAAAGCTTATTGATTATGTATTCAGACTAATCCCCAGATCAGATATAACATGTTAAGGCATAGACTGGATGACTTTTTTAAATCTCTTCTAATTTACTTTCATAGTTCTGTAATTAAATTGAAGTAATGAGTAATACAGTGCTTTTTCAAGTTTGGGAAAGATTATAGGCAGCCTGTCATAAAATTCAACACTAGTTTATATTTTATCTGTTATATATGTTTCTACTCTGTTTATTTTCCCCTTCTGTCCCTTTAGAATTGCATGCTTTTGTCGAAGATTGGAAATACAGGATGTTATCAATGTTAGTTGTTTCACTTCATGACAACAATACCAACCAATTTTGAATTCAGGAATTTAAGACAACATTAATTAAATTTTGCCATCAAGAAGATGAATATTTCTCAGCAAGGAAAAATTATGATTAATAAGTACTGAAACCCTGTTGTCCTGAAGTTCAGTGTTCATGGCAATGTGTAATTTTGTATGCCTTTCAACAGCGTTGCAGTGTTATGAAATAAATTAATATATATATCATGAACAGGCATTTTGTTGTTATTTATGTTTAAAACGGAGTATAGTTATAGTTTTTTGTTCCATTTGAAACAGTGTAACTTCATTCACTAATGATATACTTGGATTGATTAAAGGGGAAATAGCTTCTTTATGGTTATCTCATGAAGATTGTACAGTGACTGGAAAATGGAGAATATACAGGGACCACTTTGAAAACTGAGGAAGAAATGTAATAAACATAATAAGAAAACATTTGTTTCGTACCTGACATTCATTCACAACAGTTGTGTGTGACATTATTTGTGTAAAAGGGCATATGGTTATCTTTGCACTCCTTCAAGTTGTTTTCTGGGCTGAAGGGCTGCACAAAAATTCCTTTTGCTGCCAGAAGCCAAGGCGTTATTACCACATTCAGAGACTGCCAGGAAGGCTGAGTCCTGTCCTATTTCCCCTGGCCATTCTCTGTACTAGTTGTGAGGAAGGGAAATTGTGTGTCCCCCACTCCGACAGCTCGGCATCACTGCAGGATCTCTCCACGCTGTGCTTGTCACCCCTGCATCCTGCTTTCTGCAGTTGGCATGCTGTGAAGCGACTGCAGTGCTCCAAAACCTGTGTGTTTGATGTAGGTAAACATTTATTCGCAGCTGTAGAATAAGCATTGTAAAGACAAGTGTTAAACCTGAGAGTAAAATCCTCATTCTGGATTAGTTAAAGGAAAGTTTTTCATTAACATCTGAGAGGCTGTGGTTTTGTCTTGGCTACATTGCAGTGATCATCCTGACTGAAGCTGCTTCTCTTCTAGACAGACTTATACCAGGATCAATATATGTAGCAAGAGAGCCATTGGCCAAATTAATTTTGCTTGTGCCAAACCAAAGAAAACAAGAACTGCAGCAACTCCTACAAAGGAGAATTTTGGGAATGGCATCATGTCTCAAGATGAATTGCTACAGCTGTCTCAAAACATGTGGCTTTGTAAAGAGGGAACATTTTTCACATTAGCTGTACTGAGTTAATTGCCAGCTATAAAAACTTGCATTGTCTTGCTCACATCTGTGTTTTCTGAAGCACAGCATTCTTATCAGGGTCTTCTAAGAACTAGTGCAATAATATAGCATTGCATTTCCATAGTTGAGGAAGACTAGAATCCCAAGTCTTACTAGAGTGAAACTCCCTTTAGCTTTAAATAGAGATTTGACTGATGAAACTGCTCTTCAAGAATGAGTGGAACAGACCTCACAGTGTCTTTTTGGCCATAAATTCAGCTTGATGAAGGCCAGGTAAGGTGACATTTTGAATAGCACCACCAAACTCATTATTACTATTGCCTTTCTGGGTCAGCATACAAGTCCAGTAAAAACAATAAATACTTTCATAGTCCTGCCACAATCCCTTTTTTTAATAGATAGTAGGGGAAGTGGTTTTCTTTCTCATCTGCAGGTAAGATGGCCGTGTCTCCTAAGGCTGGGTGCAAAGAGTGATTATCATCTCCAAGGAAGCATGCAGAAGTCAGATAAATTTGCCAAATATGCACAAATTAGAGCTGTCATTTGTCTTTGAGTCAGCAGATGTAAATAGTAAATGAAGACCATAGCCTTCAAATGTCATTGGGAAACAGCCCGTCTAGGAGAAGAAGCAGCATGATAGTCCTAGACCTCACATTTGTTTACAGTTGGAGGACTGATCAGACAACTATTTCAGGTGGATCTTGTGCATGTGTGTGTGATGAAAAGTAATTTTCTCAGTAAAAGTATTTTATGACTAAGAAAAAAATTGCCAGTATTTTTTGATAAGTGACTAAGCTGTGTTCTGGGAAAGGAATCCATGCCAGCAGTAGAATATTCCTGTACATCGTATTTCATTTTAATTTGAATAAAAATGATGAATTAAAGTAATTGACACCGTAATTTCTTTCATTTTTTGAATTTTCTGATATAGTTTCTTCCCGTGGGACTGAGCAAAAGGTTTGAATTGAGTTCTCAAGTTACTAGCTACCTCAGGTTTTCTACGTATTCTCTTTGAAACATTTAAACCCATATTTTCATGTAAATATTTTCATTGAAATCAAATCAAGATAGGTATACAGAAATTCATATTTCCCAAATTAATGTATATTTTAGATATTAAAATTTGTATGTAAGCTAATGTTGACTGCATGTCAAGTACAATGCTGGAGAGCATGGGGCATAGTAAAAAGAATCATAAAGAAGGTGAGGAGTTTGCAAATGCACATGACAGGCACGTCAAATTGGGAAGTGTTGCACTGCAGGGAATTTACAACTGAAACTTTTATAGAAATGGTCCTGAGATACTTTTTTGTTTAATAATTTTGCTGTTGATATTGGTAAATATTGCGAGTGTGCTTGTGAAATTCACTTATATGAGATAGGCAGAACAGCATCAGTAATACAGAGAAGGAGTGAGATATCATAGAGGAGAGGTTGAGTAACCTTTAGGAGAGGGGTAATAGAAATGCAATTAAATATTATGTGAGGGTCACTTGTTAACATCAGTTTTCACTTGAAAGATCTCTTCAGTTCCTGTATATTTTTGTTCTTATTAATTTTAGTCATTCTATATTTTGTGTTACCTCTGGTTCATTTTTTAACTATTGTTCAAGTCACACCTCTTAGGCAAACTTTTTTTTTTATTTTTAACACAACTGGAAAATGGTGAAATTATTTTTTCACTAGAAATAACTTCTAAACAGAATTACCTTAAACATGAATAAAGTATTACTGACTGAACTGTAAACCCCCAAATGCAGAAATGTAAAAATGTGTAATGAAATATGAAAAATATTTCAGTTTTTAGAACACCAACTGCCTACCTAAAAGGAGTTGAATCTTCTAAAGCAGATGCTGTCTTGTGATGGAAGATAGATTGGCCTGTGAGCCTGACTAAACTTTGTCTCTAATTAGTATGCAAATCTCACCCGCTCCAGGGCTCTTCCTCTTTCAAAAACTATGATCTGTGTAGTTTTTCTGTGTTTTCTGATGAATAATCTCACCCAGGAGGTTTCTTTTTCATTCCAATTTTCTTCATACCTGTAATTTTCAAAGAATGATGTACTGTTTTAGATCAATATTTTCTTCAAAGCACCAAGGTGAGAAATGTTAGCATTTCAGAAAAAAAAAATAAATAGTCGAAACAAAGGCAGACATTTAATAATAAAAATATTTTTACTTAATCCTATAGGGTTAAATTCTCTCTTGCAACGTATGCTTATATATGTATTTCTTAAATCCATACAAAAAGTACAAAGAGGACTATAGATATTGAATATGAATTTAATTCATCTGGTAAGCATGTGACTTGATTAGCAGAATATTTAATACCAGAATGTCAAATAAAATATATAAATGCCTTTAAAATTCAGTCTTATACCATTAAAACCAGTGATGGTTTTCAACAGAGGTAGGACCCCATCTTAGTCAATGTCATTGACAGAAACCATGTTAGCATGTTATGAAGTATAGAAGCTTTTTAAATATCTGTAAAATTCTGAAACTCAAACCTGATTCCGCTTCCCTTCTTTCCCTTTTCTCTTTGCTAATATGGTTCCCTGTGTGTCAGCATGGGACATAAAGGAAACATGTAAACAGCTAGACCTGATTCAGGATGTGGATCTTTTGAGGGATATATTCATATCATCCATATTCAGAAAACTCCTTTCGTGACTCTGTCTTCTGAAAGAAGCAGCCCTATTTCTGCTGTCTAAATAGGAAAGTTAATTTTCTAAGCTTTAGTGGTCAAAGTCTTCATAGCTTGACTTCCTTCCACTATGCAAATATGACCCTGGGAGTATAAATGCATGTGCACGTACACACTCGTCTGCACACACGTGTGATCATGGCCTGTGATGGCAATTCCTGAAAGTTTAGAGGACTCTTCAAGTGCAATGAATGACAAGACTGAATGACATCTTAGACCATATATATTTGATGGGGTAATGTCTCTTCTGTGAAATGCATGAAGTGATTTAGCTACACTTATTCTATATGCGTAATTCCTATTTGGTGGCCTTGAAATAAAGAAAAAAGAAATGAAATACACCTGTATTTTATTTTCCAGTTATGTGCAGGGTGCATCCTTGGACAAGTCACTTAGATGCAGATCCTGACAAGTTTTTAAAGGCTCCAGTTAATGCCAAAGGCATCTTTAAAGGTTTGGGCTTTAATCTTTCTAGCCTTTGATTTCCTTAGCTGTTAGATGAAAATGTTACTATGCACATATCTCTGCAGCCCTTTGGAGACTCTTGGATGAAAGGTCCTGTAAAACTTTAAACCATGTTTTTATTATTTTCTTATTGGCCACTAAAGGGAATTTTGCATGGGATATAAGCATTTTGATCTACAGGGGTTTGCAGAGTTTATCCGAATCAAGAAATTTGCCCTACATATTTATGTAACTATTATGAAATAAAAGCACCAAACATAAATAATGCACAAAACTATTTAAACTTTTCCCCTACAATTTTATTATTTGATCTGATTGGATGGGCAGCACTATTGAAGCTCTTCTGAGAAACTGTCTCATTCTCCCAGGAATGGTGCTTCTTGGTAACTACAGGAAATTGTTTTAGCATTAGGGATTCACCTGATTCTAGTTCAGCACTCAGAGGTGAAACCAGCAATCTTGTTTGCTAAAGACAATTCACAGAAGTATATCACAGGTGCCAAACTGTAAAATTGTTTGAGACAGAAAAGAGTAATGGGTCAAAGAGAAGCTGTAAGCCTAAATAATAAACAAAGTGAAAGTTCTGCACCACCGTTTCCAGAATGATCACTATGATTTCGATTTGGGTTATAAGAACACGCAGAAACTTGTGGAAGCTTTGTGTTTAGTGACACATAAGCACGAAGGAATCAGTCTGAGCTCTTCAGTGGCAGCCAGGTAGGTGGCAGGTCCTTTGCAGCTGTAATATATTGTCTCGGAGGTGTGAGACTGGGGGAGCATGTCCAGAACAACGTGCACTACCCTGGGGGCTCCTGCTGTGACTGGTTGCACAAGTCCCTGCTGTGGAAGAGATTTATGTTTCCCATCTTACTATCCTGCTTGCAGGTTAGCCTTGTGCAGCCTGTTTACAGGGCCATTTTCCTGCTGTGCTCACCTGAAGACAAAGTCAAATTTAAACCAGAAAGATCTAGTTCAGCAAGTTTTATTCTAAATACTCAGGTCTCTGCCTTCATTTCAAAGCCTTTCTTAATCATGTTCAATAGCTCTTCAGAGATAACCAGACTTTCTCAAGTTTGAATTTCAGTTGAGCTTGGATAAAGATTCTTGTCCAACAAATGCCAAAACTAGGATAAATCCCACCCAGCTCAGAAACAGTGCACAATGCAGGGCTGAGCATTGGGACTGCAGAAAGTCATGCTGCAAGTAAGCTATATTATATTCACTTAGTTAATTGGAAACTTCTCAGCCCAGTGCTCTGTCACATATTGGCAATACATTACAGGTACATTTATATTAAAGAATATAGGGAAGTACTTGTGTCAAAAATGAATAATCTTCAGATCAAATACCTATGCTTGCTCCAGTGGAAGGAACTTCCTAGAAATTGGGCTCAATTTATAGTGATTAAATATTGAGGATAACAAATATTATTTGTGTTTATGGAAGAAGTCCAGTAGTATATAATACCTGATATACTTCAACTGAGCTGTCTAAAAATGCTTTGCAAACTGTTAAGTTATCACTGGAGGTGAAACTCAGACATTTCATATGAGACAGTGTCAATTTTAAGCTGCTTAGTGGATACATTGAAATTTATGTGAGAATTATGCACTAAATATGATCTTCAGAAGAAGAAATACCTCTTACATTAAAATAGGAAAGAGGCCTCAACTCTGCTGAAAGAGGGGGAAACTCTTAGTGCCTCACCAGATTCAGCTCTCAGTGTTCAAAATAACGTAAGCCTCCAGATTGACAAGGTAGCATTTTAAAAATATTCATTTTAATATAGGACCTTAAAAATTAATTTCTGGGGAAAAAATATCTTGTAAATAAAATAGGAGAGCTGTAATTTGTTAAGAAAAAAAGTTGAGGGTTTTTTTTTTGCTGTTCAGATTGATTTAGGATCCAGCTAATAAGAAACCACCCCAAACCAACATTTTTGTGGCATTTTGATGCTTGACAGCATTTTGTTTCCTAGTTTAGTTCTGTATTCCTGTTTGTCAAATTATTTGCATTATGGTAGGCTTTTATTCAAAAAAAGGCTTATAAAATCAGGTTAGAGCAATGTGGATTTAAGGAAATCTAAAAAAACAACTAGAACATTTCTACTGAAGGTCTAGGAATCATTTGCACTAATGCAGTAAAATTTTCAATGTGTAATTAAGGACTAAAGAAAAAGAACCGGAAGAAAATTTACTTCTCAAGTTAATGCTGTGAAAGCAATATTCAAGAGAATGCAACAAATTACCTTTTCAGTTCATTATTACAAATATATTTAAGGACTTAACATTATTGATTAGAATTCTAGCTCGGCAGATTGGTATATTAGTCGCTAAGAGAAGCGAGATTCTTTGCACCTTTCTTCTTTCATTCCAGACTTGTTTTTTTCCTATTCCTCTCCAAAGAGTTAAGCTCAGAAGAAATGAAAAAGTGATCACGCATCCTGGGAGATTTCTGATTCATTCTCTTTCCCTCTCGCACAGACGATTGAACAGGTTTCTCAGGCAGTCATGAACCAGAGCAGGTGCTAGGAGACCAGGCAAGGATGCATATACTTTTTTTATTATTATTCCATTCTTTTAAATACATTTTTATCCTGAAACAAGTTTTTGTCTTCAGATGGCAATTAATGTGCTTTATCTAGCAAGCTAAGCCATCATCAGCTTTAAAGATGAACAGTGGGTAGAATGGGTTTAAAAAAAAAATGAAAGCCCCTTTTGAAAGGGAAATTTCTGACTTTGCCGGTCATTTTTGTGGAAGAGTAAAATGAAAGGTGAATTAAATAAAATGCTTATAGGAAGTGTTTATTAGACTTAATTATATTAATGGAGAAATCAAAGCTAAGGATAATATTTGATGCTAAGGGAATGAAACATTGGAGCAGATTTTGGTACTTAAAAACAGTTTTCAATTCAAATTTCAATTTAATAAAAATCAAAATTAACTGGTTGTTGCCAAAGAAGATTTATGCAACTCCTCTGAAAATGGTAGTGAAAATTTGTCACTTGGTCAAACTTTCAAAGTACAACATCCTTATTGCTTCAGCACATACCTGTACCCCAAAGCCAGAAGGAGACCTGAGAATCACATGAATCTCATTTCTGTCACCCAGAAAGGTTATGTGAAGATGTAGGAGGTATTTATTCCAAAGGATACCTCAGTTGCTGCTCTAAAGAAAACATCTGATGAAAGTCTTGCAAGCCCTATAATTTTCCAGTTTCTGTTTGGGAAATGCTGTCTTGAGTATAAAAATTCAAACTTTTGCAAACAAATTTTCTTTTAAGAATCTACTTACTTTGTCATCACTAATGTCCTAGTCTAAGTTTTTTAAAAGTGTTTTCCCTGTGTATTCATTTTTTTAAATGAACAATCAAAAGAGCCGGCACACTTTTTTTTAGCTTCATCCCTGTTCTTTGTCTTTCCAGCCAAGTTCATCTGTATGACACAAAATTATTGAACAAAGAATCATCATTTTCAAATATTCACAAGGGAAGGAAATGTTGTTTTCCATGTGTGGGCTTTTTTGGTTTTGTTTTTGTTTTTTTTTGATGTTCCGGTTCGCTGTACAGCTATAATCTCTCCTGCTTTGTAGGATGTGTATAATAAATGGGGTTTGAAATTCCTTAAACACTTTAGCTTTGCTTCAGCTATTAATCTCAGCAGCCATTTATTGGTTTGTATGCTACAAAGCAATGGAGATTATCCTTTAATTAATTCCATTGAGGGGTTCAGCTGCCATCATCAACCACAATGTGGTTTCATAAATTAATCTTGTAGGGGAAATATAATGCAATTTATTATAACATTTATATTAAAATGCAAATAATAACACTAGAAATCCTGTGCAACAAAAGGATATATATATGTGTATCTCCCAAATGCAGTAATTAATAGAATAATTGCATATTCCATTTTCATATTTTCAGACTGTTTTAAATATATTTCAGAGTCCATCAGAAAAGAAAAAGATAATGATTTCTTGACTCCTACATAGGTAGTTGTCTTAAAAATGATGAAATGACATCTTACATATACCTTAATATAGCTAAATATAATAAAAATATATAATTGATCTTTAGAGCTCTTCTTGAGATCTTTCTCACCAATTGGTTTGTACTATTGTAGCTTAATCAGTTATAATAATGTCTCTTTGTACATGTGAACTTTTTAATATTATGAGTACTTAAGGGAAAGCATCAAATACTGCCTAAAGTATTGCCAAAATGTTTTGATCTCTGGAAGCTGAAAATGCTTGACATGGGCACCTTTTCTGTAACAGGGGACTGATTATGTTAAAAGGCCTGTTAACTTTGGTGTTTTCTCTAGCATGACACTAAGCTGAGCTTAGCTGTTGCTTTGGGAAGACAACAACCATGATCTGGTTCAAAACTAATTTGTGTGCTGATAGTGTTGGTGCCAGCAGAATGTTTGACTCCCAAGACAACGCTGGGAAATTTACTTTCTTTGGCGTTTTTAAGATTTCAGTCACACCTTAATTTTAATGGAGGTGGCAAAAATGAAGAGGGAGGTAAGATGGCTCTTTTATGCTCACACAGACTAAAGTCGGAAGCTGAGCAGGCCTCAAAAATTCCAGATCAGTTCACGCTGGCAAAATAAGGTATCATTATCAGCCCTACTCCTTTCTTAAGAACTGCTTTCAGTAGGATTTCTTGAAGAATGGCAACTTTATCTGTACTAAGAAATTAACCAGAGTGGGTGTTCTCCCTAAAAGTCTTCATATAGCATTATTATTTAAGTTGATTAATTAAGTAGAATCCTCCAGAAAATCTGCAGAAATGGCTTTATTAAACCCCCAAGGATTGTAAGATACTGTGAAATCTCATTGTGGATTTGATGTAAATCCTAATATTTCACTGATCTGGGCAATGAAATGAAGAGTTTAAAATGGAAAAGTTTTCTATACTAATTATAACTTTTTTGGTTATAGAAATAAGAAATGATGAGTTGTTTTTCATCTTAATAGATAGACATTTCTGTGAATAACTAATGACTAAATTGTGGGATGATTCCAATATATGAGTTGATTTCTGGCACTGTAGGTCCAGTGTATTGATCAAGCTGTTCAGGGACAGAAGCAGAGTTCTGTGTTTGCTGAAACATTATTAAATGTCCTGCTTTGAGAATTTGCAGTGGATAACAATAGAAATTGCAACTGCTCAATGTCCCATAGAAGCTCATGAAAAATACTGTATGGCCTAGAAGCTTAAATCATCACTCAGGGTTGGAGTAAAAGCATGCTCGTATCAGCTATGTAGGCTCTGATGTGCAGACATGGTTATGTTGTGAACAGTTCTATGGCAGCAAAGTCACCTGCAGTCTTTCCTTACACACCTCCAGGGAAGGTGACTCCACCACCTGCTTGTGAAGTCATTTCCAATGTCTCTATGAAGAAATTTCTTCTAATGTCCAACATAAACCTGCCCTGGCACGGCTTAAGACTGTGTCCTCTCGTCCCGTACTTATTTGACTTCCTCTGGTGGTTGACATACACTCCAGAAAAATTGATAATAACTACTTTAGAAATTGAAAACTGCTCTCAAAGTATTGACTTTGCGATCATATTTACATAATTTCTGTTTTACTCTTTGCAGGAGCAGATATAATTTCTAGACTCAGGTAGCTCATATATTTTCAGTTAACATAGTACTGTGATATGTTGGAACTGAGAAAACATTGGACCTGCGCATAAATCTGACTTACCAGGTTTGTGTTGAGCCCTTAATGCTGGTGTGTGAAGCAGGTCAGAAGTGTTGCAAGATCGTAATGACTCAGAGTAGCTGTGGAGTCATAATAACATATGTGTAAGTAGTTCACCATCTGCACTGACTATTAATATTAATTCATCTGATGACTGGATGAGAAGCAAACCCAGTTCATTGAGTATGAGAAATTGGAAGCAAGGTTCAAAGCTTCCTCAGTCAGTTTGTCCAGGAAGAGACACGATCCACCCAATTTATTAGTGCTGGGTTTGTTACTTTATTTAATTATTTAATAGAAAATCTTTGACAGTTGAATTATAGTGTGTAGTTAGACTTCAGTGAATCTGGGTATTATGGGTTCTAGCCAAAAAAAATTATTTAATATTTTCTTGTCTTATTTTTGTTTGTAGAAATTAGTACATCTGAACAAAAGGATGGCCTTTTAAATACAAAAACTGTTGCTTTAGAGGTTCATATCCTTACCTGTGATGGACTCTGTATTAGCTTGTTATCATTCTCTTGTTATAATATTGAATGACTAATCAAATGAAAAATCTGATTGCTACCTGCAAATCCCCATTAACATTCTGTAATATAGAATTCTATTTAATAACATTCTATTTAAATCTTTCAAACAAGGTACAAGTCATGGCTTAATTTTTAATTTAGGAACTTAAAAGTAAGAGTAACTTTTTTTTTAAAAACTGTTCAGTGACCAACTATGATAACTGGGAACATCATTACTCCTTGTGTATTCTTTTAGGTAGATTCTTCACATGCAGTGGTGGTAGGGTGCATGTTCCATTTTTCCTGTGAGTTTGTTTGGCTGCCTTATTCTTTTTACGTCTGTCTTGGACCATCTCTTTAATAGCTGGTGGCACAGAAAGTGTCACTCGTGACCATTCTCTCTGAGTTAAGTGTGGGAGCACTGGAAAGGACCGAGGAGTATCACTCACCGTGTGATACCTGGCATTTCATATCACACTGGCAAGATTGACAAAAATGTCTTCTCCCTCTGTATGCAATGAATATGAGCAGCAGCACTGGGAATCTGGGCTGAGAGGCCAAAACCGTTATTCAAACCCACCACACAATTGGAAAAGGTAGTTTGTGTCCTCCCATAGAAGACAACAATGTTACATTGTTTCTTACTGAATATGCAGTTTATGAAAACAGAAAC
Organism: Cephalopterus ornatus; assembly: GCA_013396775.1. Lineage (NCBI taxonomy): Eukaryota > Metazoa > Chordata > Aves > Passeriformes > Cotingidae > Cephalopterus > Cephalopterus ornatus. The sequence goes on from VZRE01001843.1 coordinate 95,710, forward strand.
CTTGAAAATCAGGAATGTGGAATTCGGGTGCACACCAGGGTACAATGCCTTAACAATTCAGGGTACTAGGCATACTAGGCAGCCAGAGCAGGCAGCTCTTACCCATTTGGTGTGAAGTGAGGATACAGATGCCACAAGTGCATGTTGTATAAGGCACTATGAGCAGACTTAAGGATGATCATCGGCTCCATCACTTGTGTTTTTCAAAAGTTTTGATTTGGCTGTTTTAGATGCGTACAATTTTCAACCAATCAGTGTTACATCACATTCATGAGCAAGCATTTATGAAATTATATTTATCAGCTAAAATTGCAGTTGAGGCATGCCTGTGATCAGCTAAAGGCAGAGATGTTATGTGATTCTAAAATGCTTTTTCCCTAACTTAAATCATACTGTTTGAACAAGCAGACTATTACAGACCAGAAAGAAAAATAACAGAAATATCTTAAGTGTTTAGACACAGTGTTTACTACTAGACTGGAATTGGTGATTCTCCCTTTCAAGCTTCTTTGTGGCATCCTTTGACTGTTCTGTATCCCCTTCATCTTCTCTCATTTTCATCCAATTAGACTCATATCTTAAGAACCCAGCCACAAGTAAAAGGTCTGCTCCTTTTCCTCTCATTCCTTTTGCCTCATCTTGCACCACAGGCAACAGATCCAGCATGGTCATTCATTTTCCTTTTAAATCTTGCTTTTCTGCTGCACTGCTCTTCTCCACAAAAAAAAAAAAAAAAAAAACCAAACCAAACAACAAACAAAAAACCCCCAACAAAACAAAACCCCACATAATTCTCAGTAAAAGGGCATGCTGTGAAGTAAATATAGAGGTTAAAAACAGTTAAGAAATGTTTTAGTATAGTCAGAATTATGGCTTGAACTTTATACTTGTGGAAAATGTAGGTGAATGTGTCAATAAGATTACTTGTGAAAATAATATCAAATTAAGATGACTTCAAACAGAGAACCTCAGCAGCATGGATTACCTTTTGAAGCACACCAAATTACAGGACAAGGTGTTTAAACATGGATTTCAGAGTATAGAAGCACCTAGCTTTAAGTCCAGAAGAGAATTCAGAAGTAATTTTTTTTGAATTGTACTATTCAAGAATTGCTTTTAAAATAAGCCTTGAATCAGAATGAAATAGCTTCTTGTGATTCCCTTTCTTTAGAAAGCAATTAGTGGTAAGTTCTGCCAACAGTCCCATTACTATTTCCATCTGTAGCATTTGTGACACAGGATGTAGAGTTTTCTCTGAGTGGGGCAAAAGTGGGGGTGGGAGAACACCGTGACCAGCCCTGGAAATATGATACACTTAACATCTAGGATGTCTTACCTTTGTAATGTAATGGGAATAGGCTTTGTGTTGGATCAGGCAATGAAGTCCTGGTGTGGGGCAACGTTCAGGAGAGGTGTTTATTCACTGCATTTTTCCTGGTCTAAAAGCCAATATACAAAATGCAATCAATAAAAGGGCTGATTAATTATGCCTGACAGAAGCACCATAAGGAGGGCCTAAGTACAGCACAGTGTACACAGGACTGATTGCCAGCATTACATCTGGGGACGAATGAGCAAATGGGGACTAATGAGACCTCCACTAATGCCTCCTCCTGCCACCTCCATTGCACTGCCCAGTTTCAGTGAAAACAGACAACTAGACAACTGAGGAGGTGATTGTGCTCAAGGATTTTGAAGTATTTTATCACGTATTTACTACATCATACACTACATTCTTCAGTGTCATGCAGGATCAAGGGATATGAGAGCATGATGCACAGATGAATAGAAAATCAAGGTGTTATATCTACATGGACAAATTGTACAATAAAGGTAAAATTAAAGAATCCAGATTTCCTGGATAATAGAGCTAACTATAGAAATTTCTTTGTTTTCACAAAGGTTTATGTTTTCAAACAGGATAATTATTGAAGTTCTGTTGGAATCAGTGAAATTATGTTGATTTACACAAGCACAAAATCTGACCTAAATAGGAAAACAGGAAAAGAAAAGCATTTTCTCCCCTCTCCTGCAACGTCTAATCTTCTTTGAAATGTGAAAGAGTCTTAATGCAAAATGAAAGTAGATTTAGAAATAGTGAGAACATCTTAAGAAATAGTCTGTTCCATGGATTTGTAATAATGATTTCTCCTTACTATTGCACTGTCTTAGATAAAATAGAAGAAAATTTTTACCTGCAAACAGCAGATTCAGTAGCTCTCTAGAGGTTTAATCTTTCACAGATAGCAAGAAATCTGAGACTAGTGAAAACTTAGAGCTCTGCAAAATATAAGTTTCTGATGGAATGATGTTGTTCTGTTTTGTGAACTACACCATTTATCTTTATTTCTCTGTAGGTGATGCTTTCTGTGAATACTTCAGGGCTGGGCCATGATAAGAGCAAAAGCAGATGCAGGAAGTCTGTATGATATAAATAATGATTCTGCTTGACAAAGTACTTTTGACATTTTAAGAGGGATACTGTTGAGCAATTTGCTCTGGTTTGTTGCTCTCCCATGAAAGAGCTAATTTAGTCCGGTTAAAAGTCAGCCTTCTCATTGGCTCTGAAAAAATTAATATTTCGTATGCAGTCCATATCCACAGCTTCCCTGGGAGCTAGAATTATTAACCAAATGCTAGCTCACTCCTTTTCAGTCATGGTGAAATCATGGTGGATTTTTTTTTTTCTAGCACCTGTGTCTCCTCCTGTAGAAATACCGTCTACATCCTTCTGTAGGGAGTTAGTAAGAGATATAAAAATCTGCATGTCAAACACTAAAAATAATACCGGTGGTTACATTTTTGCTTGCTGTTGGGTCTACCTGCCTTGTTTTTGGAAGTCACTACAGGACAAAAAATTAACAAAAAACATGCCAGTGGATCTATGGAAGGTGTTCTGGTTTAGGCTGGGCTAGAGTTAATTTTCTTAGTAGCTGGTACAATGCTGTATTTTGGACTCAGGACAAGAATAATGTTGATAATACACTGATGTTTTGGCTGTATTTACACTAAGTTAGGGACTTTCTAGTTCTCAATGTTCTGTCAGTGAGGAGGTGCATCAGAAGGTGGGAGGGGGCACAGCCGAGGCCGCTGACCCAAACTGGCCCAAGGGATATTCATCATGCCAAGTATATAAACCAGGAGGAGTTGGCTGGAAGGGGACTGTTCTCTGCTTGGGGACTGACTAGGCATTGGTCAGCAGGTGGTGAGCAATTGTATTGTGCAACACTTGGTTTTCTTGGGTTTTATCTTTCTCTCCCATTCCTCTTTATTACTATTATGATTATTAGCAGCATCATCATTATCATATTTTACTTTGTTCCAGTTATTAAACTAGTCTTAACAAGTTTTACTTTTTTGTTTTTTCCATATTCTCCTCATCCAATAAGGGATAGTGGAAGTGAGCAAGAAGCTGTGTGGTACTTAGTTGGTGGCTGGTATTAAATCATGACAGAAGGAAAAAAAGGAAATTTAGGTATCAACTAATTCAGCTAGGCTGCTAAAGGGAAACTTGTCAACATGGAGGGAACTGACAATGTGAGCTGCACTCCATCATCCCTGGGAGGGTCCCCAAGGCCATCACTGAGTTCAGCTTTATAAACCTCATGCTTGTGAGTTCATTTCTGGTCCTCCAAAGGCTTAAACAACCCCAGCTCTCTCAGCCACTCTTCATAAGACTTGTGCTCCAGAACCTTCATTGGCTCCATCACCCTTCTTTGGACTTGCTCCAGAACCTCAATGTCTTTCTGGTAGTGAGAGACCCAGAACTGGACACAGGACTTGAGGTGCACCCTCACCAGTGCAGAGTACAAGGGGACAATATCTGTTCTGGTCCTGTTGGCCACACTATTTCTGATACAGGCCAGGGTGCTATTGGCCTCCTTGACCACCTGGGCACACTGCTGGCTCATCTTCAGCTGGCTGTCAACCAACACCCCTAGGTCCTTTTCCTCCAGGCAGCTTTCTGGAAACTCTTTCCTAAGTCTGTAGTGCGTCCTGCGGTTATTCTGTCCCAAGTGCAGGACCTTGGCTCATCAATCCAGCCTGGCGAGATCCCTGTGCTGAGATTTTCAACTCTCCAGCAGTTCAGCATTCCCACTCAACTTGGTGTCATCTGCAAACTGACAGGGTGATCTCAATCTCTTCATTCAGATCATCAGTAAAGATATTAAATAGAACTGGGCCCAAATCTGAGCCTTGGGGAACACCAGATATGATCAGCTGCCAGCTAGATGTAACTCCCTTCACCACCACTCTCTGAGACTGGCCATCCAGCCAGTTTTTTACCCAGGAAATAGTGTACCCATCCCAGCCATGAGCAGCCAAGGCTTTCTAATTTTATCCCTGCATAACCTCATCCTTAAATCAGGTACAATGCTTTCTCAGCCATACTTGAGACCACATGTTAAGAGTTGTTTAGGATATGGAGAATTAACACGCTTTTCATCAGCCACGGTAATTCTTAAAGAGGACAAATCAAAAGAAGGGCCTGGCATCTCTACTGTATGCAGGAATATGTAAATTACAGCATATAGAATTTAGCAGAACACAGTGCAGGTCTGCAAGAGACATTTAAGCTGATAGAAATTATTAATAACAGTTAATCCCACAAATACTGTGTTTTATCTTTCATCCTCCTCTATTCTTTAAATAGACCTTTTATTTTAACAATTAATCTGTTATTTTTTTTGTTTGACTTAGTTTGAGTGATATATTTCCCTTGATTTTCTTCAGAAAACAGCAATTTTGTCCTCAGTCGATATATCTGTAAGACTTAGTTTACTTGCCATCCTTCATTCTTATACTCTGATTATCAGGTTTCAATTTCTTCTCTGTCAATAAATTACATTCATGCTCTCTGAACATCCAATCTCACTATCTAATAAGGTCACAGGGCTTATATACTGAAAATAATGTTACCTGAGGTGTTTATTTTGAGAGATTTTGCCTCACTGACTTTGCTGTTAAGATAGCCTAAAGCCTATCCATTCAAATGGATTTTTTACATCTTTATTAATGCAGCTTAGTGCCATATCTTTAATACTTTTTGGGTGAGAAAATAAAGTGAGGTGTGATATTTGCATATATCCTAGGCATTTCAGGAATATTACTGAAAAAAAGGTTATCCTTGTGGGTGCTGGGAAAAATAGCTGGACAAAAAAGGAATTTATTTGGATTTTGTTCCCTTGCTTTTTTGTAAATCTCATTTCCCTAGAGTGGGTTGCATCTCTGGCTGATATTGGATATTTTATTGTCATTTCTGATGCTAATTTACAAAAATGGAAACTGTTTCAGGTCTGAAGCCATCTTTTTGTAATAAATATATGTATTTGAATAGAACTTCATTTAGTTTTTTTCAACCAGGAAATTTTCCTTAAAAATAAATTTGACCTCAAGGTTCTTGTATTTTCCTTTAAGAATTTCCAACTAATGTGTTATTTAAACTCTGACATGCACTAAAAGTACTGCAGTTTCCAATTTATTTACAAAATGTGCATGGGTAACAAGTGTCTCTCAGCATGTCTGCTGTTTGGGCGACAGCACACAGAGGATAGATTTGGCCTAATCTGCAGTCAGCTCTTGATTGTTGGATGAAAAAGAGTAAGCTACCTAGTGTGCTGGTGGTACAGATGCATGCCATTTAGTATCTAACAGTGCTATCAAGTTACACAAGTTTCAGTTCTTAAAGTTTCAGCTATTAAGATTTCAGTTAAAGGATGCTTGATTTTAATCAAGTGGTTAATCGTATATTGTGAGGATATACCTTATTTTTTTTTTCTCTCAATTTATTTCATAAGCATGGTAGAAAAAAATCCAAGATGTTAAAAAGACTGTATTTGGCAATGTGAGTGGAGATAGTGAAATACACTGTAAATCACAAGTTTCAGTGGACTAGGGGAGAGACTATGACGTTCCAACTAAATAATGCACAAGGAAAATGGTAGGTAAGGCAGAACAACTGCAATTGAACTCATTTGCCTTTGCTCTGGAGAATTTTCAGTACTGTCTTTGTTTCAGCTGAAGGGGGCTTTATTATTTTAATTAGCTTGATGTCTTTGGCAGGGAACTACTTTTGGAACAATACAGGAATAGGATGAGTATAAAATATAAGAAAATAGCACCTCAGCATTACTAAATTAGCCCATCAGTAGAAATGATTGCTGATATTAGGTGTGCTTGACAGAAAGCTTGCAGCATCCTTGCTATGTTGGTTATCAGCCTAGATCTATATTCAATGCATCTCTAACATGATAAATATTCCCTTTTGAAAGAGAGAAGGCTGGATTTTTTTTTTTTAAATCACTTGTAAGCAAAGGAAATATCAAGGAGGATAATTGCAACAAAGATTTAAAATGAGCATAAAAAGACTGTGGCAAGATGTTATCATTTTAGTGGTAATGCCTTACTTAAAAACGGAGAATGATTTTATTCTTTGTAATGTACTTAAAAATATATTAGACATATTACCTCTAATTATTAGTCTCATCTGGATAGAGATTCTCTGCTGTGGGTCTTCCTGAAAAGCTCATGTAGAGCCATTTTGGGCCTCAAATAAATCTAGTCTTACCTAAAGTGCAGTAGTTGAGGGTTTATTATGTGATGGAGCAGACTCTCTAAAACAGTCTCCTTTGAATTAACTGGAGCAATGCCTCTTCATTGGTCTAAATGCAGACTTACAAAGAACACACTGTAATTTTTCCTGGAAAGATGAGCAGAGCCCATGACAAGGCAGAAGAGCAGATACTTGGCCTTATTTGGGACTGGTGTTTGGTGCTGGGCTGCAGTTGCTCACAGCCTAAAAGCTTTCTGCTTGGATGCGGATGGGAGCAAGTGACTTATATTGTCTTCCATAAGGCTTGCATAGGTCCTCTTGATGGGAAGAGAGTAAAAGAAATAGAAGATATATTGCACTGATAGGAAACAATTTTTAAACACACACTGCTCAGTGGTCTTCTTGTGTTTTTTCACCATCAGGTTACTGTGTAATTCACTTCCAAGCATCATGACTTTTTGGTCAGTGGAAGAAAATTTACTAAAAACATGTTTTGGCAAATGATTTCTCTCACTTATCCTCCTTGCCACTTTCCATAATTTAATTTGATTTGTAATATTAATTTAAAGAACAATAAAGATGAGAGTCTTTATGTATTGAACTCATAAATTTGTGGGGAAAATCATTCTAGGAAAAGGAAGCTATACAGCAGAGCTATTAAACATATTTTAAGTAGGATTCAGCCTGTAAAATCTTCACATTTACACAAAAAACATTGGTAAGAGGTTAAAGAAAAAGCATTTTCTACTGTGCCATGTTATGCACCTAATAAAAAAACCCTACAAGTGCTATGAAGTTTTATTGCAAGATTGTATAATTAACCTTTTTGCTTCTAGTCTTCCTTTATACTGCTTATGTTTCTGTGAATCACGAAGTTTGTGGCAGCAGTGGGGGAGGTAGTTACACTGTATTTGAAATTAGAAAAAAAAATGATAAAATGTAGATGGCACTCTCAATACAAGTCAATCATAATGCTGTCCCAGCCAAATGTAACTTTTTTTTCCCATGAGAATAATGTATAAGATATGAAAGTATTACTGTACGTAAACGTGCTCGTTTTCAACGAGCAGTTGGAAACTTAACTATTACATTTGATATTTTACCCTTCTAATTTTAGGATGCTTAAACATTGTTAACTTTTCATGGTTGGATCTTTCCTGTATAAGTACCCCAGCACTGTCCTAAAGATCATCTTTCTTTTTGTTCTTTTACATTTCTGGAGGTCTAATTCTAGTTTTACTTCTGTTTATCTCCACTGATTTTATTGATATCACTATTCCTTCTTTGTGGAGAGTAAAAAAAGTTTTGCCAGGATAAATAACAACAGAATCAGACTCATAAAGACTATCTTTTAATATCTGTATAAGTGGAGGTACTATTCTTCTCCATGTTATTATCATCCTCCTTACACTGTAGGCTACCTCAGTACTTTCTAAAACTTAGCATATTAAATATTTCTTAGTTTTTGTTTATAACAACTCCTCCTTCCCTTTTTCTCTTCCATGATATATTCAACTTGGGCCAAACTGTGAGAGGTTTATTATACTCATGAAAATGCAACAGCATTACCTCATTACACTAGAATTTATGTGTAAGAATTAAAAGAAACATTTGGAAGGCTATTTAAAATAGATATAAATATATCTGCCTTGATTAAAGATAAGTAATTTAACAGAAACTGTTAAATAAACAACATGTTGTAATAGGTGGCAGAGTTCTGATGCCAGTGATGAGGTTGCCAGAAGCTTTCAATCATAAGTATCTGTTTTCAGTTGCTAAAAGCACTGCCAAATGTAAACCATTGTGACTCTAATACTCTATGCTGAATATATCTCTCAAATATTTTGTTAAAGTTTTGATTAAAATAAGCTCTTCCTTCAGAAAGCTAAAGGTACAAACTCTGTTATCCCCATCACTCCCCCAGCCCCCACCTCACCCTCCACATGGTATCCTCCTGCCACGTGGGATGGATGAAGGGAGAAAGGGGAAAAAGGAAATGGCCAGGAGCAAAAGGAACTGTGGTAAATAAAAATATTAAGGGGAAGAATATGGATAGATGAATATAGATAGAGATGAAATATATATTCCCAAGGAAGATACAAGAAATTGAATAGCAGCAGGGGAGGGGTAGTGCCACTTATTCTAGGGTAATGAATATGGGCTTATGTGGGATAAGAGAGAGAAGTAAAGTGTGGGTAAGGAAAAGGCAGACAGGAGACAGCAAAGGAAACAGGAGTTTAGGAGCTACGGTGGGAGAGGAACTGCATAGGAGGTCGGGCTAAAGGAAAGACTGATAGGGAACTCAGTGCAGAAGTGTTTAAAAAACACAGAATATATTTTTTTAAGATATCAATATAAATTCCATCATTCGCATATATCTGCTTTCCTCTATTTGTAAAATAGCAGAGAAATGTAAGCATGCCTTAATTCCCTGAAGGATAGGATCGGATGGAGACTACCAGTGTTACCAGTGGCTGGCACTGGTTTAGCATGACTGTCCTTGCTGAGTACGCAAAGGGGTCACCTTCTTTCAGCAGTGCTATACGGTTAATTTTTTTCTGTAAAACCTTATTATTACACTGCCTCTGAACTGTGCCAAAAGAACGCAAAGGCTGCAACTGAAGGACTCAGAAATTATGTAACACCTGAATTAAAGTTACTAGGGCAACCTGAATTATTACTCCAGGCGTGTATTCATTTTGATCCAGTCTTTCACTCCACCTCAACCACCACCACCATATGCTTTTTATTGTCCCTCATCTCTATTCACCTCTGGATCTTTACAGGGCAAAAGGCACTCTCCTCTGCCCTGGTCTCATTCTTCCTCAGGACAGGAACCACAGGTCTGCTTTGTGATGGTGGGCGTTAAAGAATTCCAACTGATTTTCAGTAACAGTGAGCCTTTTTCTTGCTCACATCTGAAGATCTGTGTGTGAAAATACAATTTTATGCCTACCTTGTTGCTTAATAAGTTTTGATAAATGTCATTGATCAAGTACATCAGTACGCCTTCTGACACAGAATTTATTTTTTAAATATTACTTTACTCAGTAAGGCAGTAGTGAGTAAATTTAGTGGTAAATGATTCTGTATCTGTGTTAATATGTTACTACGATACTACAAAGAAAAATTATATACAGCTGTATATGTAAATGTAGTTATTTAATAAATAATAAATGTTATCATAATCAGATTATGAGCATTTCACTGACTCCATCAAAGGCACTAAAATTACCAAAATATTAAAACACATTATATTAACATCTTTTGAACTTCGTTGTTAGGGACCCAGGCCATCCACAAGAATATGATTGTTGCTGATTATTTAACTGTACCTGCTGGTCCATTTCTGTTGGTGAGAACAGGATGAAGAACCATGTAGTGGAAAGCATAAGGTGTATGAGGATATGGGAAATGTTCCCCCAGGCGGTGGTGTTTCCACACAGAAGATCTTTGTGAAGAGCCTGCAGAGGTCTTGTGTGTTAGATTACTTTTAGCTGAATCAGTCTCAAGCCTTTTTCTAGACGGCATCAACTCACAGGCACTGGAATATGTCACCTAGTGCTCCATTGCACTTTGCTGGTAAAGTTGTTTCGCAAAAACATTTTCTCCCAGTAATTTAAACCATTACAGTCTTAGCAGGGATTGTAATGCTGCCTATTCCCAGCTGTGGCAAGTATTTCATTGAAATTCATTTTCTATATGATGTTAAAGCCATGATCCTATAATGCAACCCATTGTAGAAATCAGTGTCCTTATCAAAAGTCAAAGAAATCAACATTTTTAGCAAAATCAGCCTACATATTACAGTCATCCTATTACCATAATTAAGGTTACATGAGTTTAAAGCAAAGTAACCCTTCTGATAGCTCGTTAAATAGTAGAATTGTTGTGGCTGTGACAATGAAAGAATACAAAAGTGACAACACTTCTTCCTACAAGCATCTTTAAATAGTTGCATTCTGTCTTCTTGACATCAACTCATGTCATTCCTAGTTTTGATATGCATACAAAAATAGCATACTTTTCCTACCTCATTAGCACAACCATATAAACCCCTGAAAGTGATACTGGCATTATTTTTGAGGAGGTAAATTAGGAGGAAGGAAAAATATGTATGAATTTAATACATCTCATATGCCGAGGCATATGATAAAATAACATGAACTGATTTTAAATACCTTCAAACTGGAGCCAGATCAGAACTAATTCCCATTTATCACACTAGTAATTGAGATTTTTAACCTTTTCTGGAAGGGAAAAATTTTTGCATAGTAGTACCTTCCTAACTTTTTCTGTCACAATGTATAACTCATTTGAGTTTGCTTTTTTATAATGCAAGGTGCATGTTGTGCAAAGAATGTGGATATGGAATGATTGTAGAAATACCTGGAAAGAGACAGGATAGTTCATTGAATTCTTGAATAGTTCAGAAATACTATAAATTTATTATTTATATTTTATTTTTTTATATCGGTGTTATTGCAAGTGCAGGTGAGTTGCAGACATATCTTTCCCCCTTAGTGTTGATCACACAGGAACAAGTGCCAGGTGTTGACTCATCTCAGAATCAGCATTACAAGTCTCTCTGCAATGAAGTCTATAGTGACTGCTCTCCAAACAGAAGTTGCATTTGGATTCTTTGTGCACCCGCTGATCTGTAAGACAGTTTTATTTCTCCATGAGAGGATGAAGTTCAGGTCCCGCCTGCCCAAAGACAGAAGGCTGATGAATTTAATCTCGTTTGGCCCATCATAAAGGCACATCACAAGACAGTAATACTGAAGGTGTAGAACTAGGGAAAACCCTGAAGCTTATCCTGAGGTTGTTAATGCACAAGACTGATCTAAATGGTATTTATACTGAGAGAGTTCACAGGCTTCTGGCCCCCAAACTTTCCTGTTGCTTTTGAGCTTTAACAGATGTATTCTTCATGTTCACAAAAAAAGAAAGCATATCACATGCTGCAAGAGAAAGAAAAATCTCTTTTGCTGAGGTGAGATCTGTTTAACAAAATGTTAAATAGTTTCCAAAGCTGTGGGGAAGGGGAAGACTAACACATGTAAGTAATGAAGGAATGACAAAATGAACAGGAAAAACTAGTCAACGCAAAATAAGGTCCCCCCCATCTTATTTCTCTGGAAGAAGAGAATTACCTATTCCAAGAGCTTCATGAATCATAGAATTTAATAAATATTCTCTAGCATATTTTTAGATGAGAGGATCATGCTATTTTTCTTGAAGTGATCTGGAATTCATGAAGACATTTTGTGATGATGTCATATGCTGTTTTCTTGTGTGTAGACACATAGGTAGAGTTTCTGAAAACAACCCTGCCTCTCTTGGTCAACAACAAATTTTTTGTGCTGCCTTAGGACTCCTTTTCTCTGTCTACTCAGGGCTAAGAAGGAAAAATTGCAGTGGTTCAGATAGAAGGGGAGAAAGAATGAGCTGGGAAATGGACAGGAATAATCAGGAGGAACAGAAGGATAATTAACTAACATAATTGTTTGTCATCACTTGGACAATTATAGGTCTCAGAAATATATCTCTCAAAGTAATTGGAAAATTTATATCCAATAATTTATATTCAGTTTATAAGAATTGTGCATAAAATGAGAAAATTACTTTGGATGAGTGGAACCTGATTGTTTTGAAATAAATATTCAAGAGATACAGTTATTGCTCTGGGAAAAATCAGCTAGAGTGGTTTTTTCTAAAGATTTAGCAAGGAAGTTGGTGATAAAAATATGTTCTCTCTCTAATTTCCATTTTTGGGGTTTTTTTCCCAAAAAATAACATGAAAATTACTGCATGTAAAGAATGCTTTGCATTTCTTGGAAGTCACCATCCATTTTCCCAGGGAGCCAGTACAGAAATCACAAACTGGTGTTAGATGTGAAAGAAAAAGAGGAAGCTCAAAGCCATAATAATAGTATCCTCTCTTTTTCAGATATGAGAGTGAATGAAATTTTCATTTTAGCAATCCGGGAAGAATAATTTGTTATTTTGGGCATTGAACTCTTCAAATTTGTATATACCCACTAGCAGAGATCTGGTGTGCATGAGATAGTCATAAAAGGACAGCTCATTTTCTTAGCAAATTTCAGTACTTTTTTACTTTCTGTAGCTGACATTTCTGCTTAAGATTTGGATAATAAATTTTAGTAATATTTTACTGGTTTATTTGGCTTATTTGCCGGTAAATATGGCAAAGGGAGTGACAAAGAAGAATTACTTCAGTATAATAAGTCTGACATTACAAACCAGTTTGATTTAATTATACCAGGCACCTCTGACTTTGAAATTTAATGAATTCTTCTCCATCTCATGCATTCTGTACAATCTTAAACTAATAACTGCAGAACACAGGCTTCCTGCCCTTGGCGGTATCGAAATAAGCATATGTAACTATCCAGACACTCAGTGCTCATATACCCAAACCAAATATTCTGGAGCCTACTATGGATTCCTTTAATGGAGCAGTGGTATCTCTGAGCCTTGCCACCTTTCTGGGACATAGACCAGAGCTTTGGCAACGTGATTTGTGACTTAATGACAAGGAATGCACCAAGATTAGTTTTTGACCTGTTTCATGGCTCCAGTTTAAACTTGTTTAAAAGGACCCCACATCCTTGTGGAAGACCTTTAGATGTTTCTTGTTTACAATGAGCTCTGACTTCACTTCTTCCTGGTGTTAATGCCAAATTTCATCTCACATTTGAACTACAGAATTAACTGGGAAATGTCAAAACTGCTTGAAATGTCTCTCTTTGCAGCAAAGATTTTTCCCAATGGGAGTTTCATAAGTAGTCAAAGTCAATTAAATGCTTGAGATAAAAATAACAAAAAATCTTTAAAAACAGTGTAGAAGTGTTTGGAACCCACCTTCCATAGCTAGCATAATGCCAATCAGTGGCAACCGCTTCCTCTGAGCCTCTGGGAGTGAGAAAATTAGCATCACTACCTGAACACCTTAGCTAGATTTTTGCACATTTTGAGCTTCCTGTCAGCAGCCTGGATTTTTAATTTAAAAGATTTAATAAATGCTGACCAGTTTTTAAAAAGATCCAAGGATGACCCTTGCTCTATGCTAAAAGAGGCTGCAGCTTCCTGCTATAGGAGTGATTTCAAATGTCCAGACCTTCAGAGAGGTTAGGTAGCCTCACTTCTGTTCCAGCATCTCATTTTTTCAGCACATGAATATGCATGCAGATAGAAGCAAAATTAACTGTGTCATTAAAGCAATTAATTGAGACTATATGCCAAAAAAGAAAGTAACTCCATAGTGGTTACAGGGAAAAATAGGTCACTTTGGCCAGCAGGTTCAGTTTTCATTTCTGACCCAATTAAAAAATACTTCTCTCAGAATAACTGTTACTTGCAGATTAGCAGTACAGCATCATATGTCTTTCAATTAATTAATTATGAAGGATATTTCTATTCTAGGTTATACAACATAGGATAAATCTCAGCTTCAGTGATGTATTAATGAGCAATGTCAGAACATGTATTGATTCATTGCTTTCATGTACTGACTTGGAAATGATTGATACTCTTAAAGTATTAGGAATGCTCTACCATCTCTCCATACTCAAATTTCTAATATGTTTTAAAGAAAGGAGCTTGAAACTTGGGATCAATATTTTTATAAGTTTTAATAAGAGCTGAGTAACTTTTCAAGGTTAAATATGACTGGCTAGGTTATACAATGGAAAATGTTCTTTTTAATTTTGTATTTATTTAACAAGAGAGACCCTGAGATTAGCTCAGTTGGTTAGAGCATGGTGCTAATAACACCAGGTTCATGGTTTTAATCTGTGTATGGGCCATTCACTTAAGAGCTGGACTTGACGATCCTTGTGGGTCACTTCCAACTCAGAATATTCTGGGAAAGCTGCGAAGGATTCCTCATACTGTAAGGGTTATCTCAAGCACAAAATGAAAGGTATACAGTGCTGCTATTGTACAGATACTTTTACATTTGTTGCGTGTCTTCAGGGAATACCTTCCAGCTGGATAAGTGAAAAATAGTGACATTAAAAATAAAACTATTTGGTGTTTACAGTAGCTTTATTTTTGACTCCCATTGTGTATAGTTTTAATGAGGGTGCTTAGTTAATAAGACTTTAATAATATTTTCCCGTATACCCTTATATATGCATTACCTCCTCTTAAAACTGTTCTGTAATAATTTATATTATATTGGCATAAAGAAGAATACCTAATAGAATTGTCTATTGATTTAGGGCAATGAACAATGACAGAATTTTATGTTTCTGATAAAGATGAGGGCACAGTTTTAATGTGACTGTGTTTTTTATCATTTTCTTAATTTCACTATTGAAGCTAATAGAAAAAGCCCTTGTCTTATAAAAGTGGATTGGTGGTACAAAGTTTCAAGTGATTATTGTCTGGAAGACCAGTAAATAAATAGCAAATAAAACATCATAAATTAAAATACTTATATAATGAAATTTCTTGGAGCAAAAAGAAATTTGTAACAATTTTAAAACTTTTTCTGTTGTCTGCTTAAAAAGTTTATCTTCTAATGGGCCTCTTTGGGTCATTCAAGTTACTGTTATCAGTTTTTTCTCTTCATTATTTCTTGTGTCTAAATTTGCAAGTTCAGTTTTGGCCTTTCTGGAACTTTTTACAAACTTTCTTGGGTTTTTGTGCTCTGTAGGACCTGAGGAGTGGAATGGATTTTGTCTTAATCAAACTAAATAACGGATCAGGCTAATATTTAAATCTTCTATTTTTGAAACCCAGAAGAAAGTGTAGAAGGTGAGAAAATAAGTCAAGAGCCATCTAGAATCTCCTACCCCTCAGTTTTCCCAGTTTTCACTCAAGAGTGAGACTGTCACACGAATCTAGCCCTACAATAGTGTTTGATATTGCCACATTACTTGTTCAGGAAACATTTCAAAAGGCATGTGCCACAAACAAGAATGATTTCAAGAGCCGTAGAAGTTCACCTAAATCTCAAGTAACATCTCGAAATAAACAGTTTGAGTTAAGTCTGAACAAAAAGTCTGTAAGAGTCAGAAAAGGTACTGTGTTCAGCTGTAACTGCAGCAAAAGTCACTGTAGGCCGAGTACTAACACCAGTATTGCAATTTGCACAGGAAGACATGGTTTAAAACTGTGAAATCTTCAGAATCAATTAAGCAGTATTTATTACACTAGTACTGATAGTCTTGCTAAAAGTTACTCAAGATATTTCTCCTGGCTCTAGTAAATCTCTTTTCCAGAAACCTAGGTTTTAAAAGGTGATTGTATTTGTCGTTTTCTTTTAATGAGCATCATATATCTCTCTCTATCTCTCTCTATATATGTCTCTCTCTATATAGAGATACATAGATATATCCATGAGTATATGCAAATTAAAATTAATCTGTTTAAAACAAAATTTGGTCTTAATGGTTACATTTGTAGCTAAAACCCATTTAATTTAGTTTGGGGCTTTTTTTTCTGAATTAAAATCAGCTATTACTAATATAATTTCATAAAAAGTAGAATAAAATGAAGATATTCACTATCTTTATTTTCATACGTTTGAGCAGCAAACCTCCTCAAAATTCACAGTTTTGTTGACATAATTATATCTTTCTTTGGTGAAACTTTTCTATTTCTTCACTGGTTTGGATTTTTCTAGTAAATAAGATAAAAGAAAATGTTTTTCATTTAGACTTACTCATTTGAACCTGATGGACAAATAGAAGGAGAAAAATACAAGAAAGTTTAGGGGGTTTTATTATGTATGCTTTTTAAAACAAACGACGACAACAAACATACCAAAAAACCCCCAAAAAAACCATGGTGGGAGAGGATGGAACCTATTAGCACCCATTTGACCTCTATTTCTACAGACCAAGAAAGGAGCTCAGAAAATCACTTAGTCCAAACTATTTTTCAGAGCTTTGAGCTCAGGTCAGGCTTCTCAGGGCTGTTCCATGTTTTGGGGTCTGGAAACCTCCAAGGATGGAGCCACCACAGCCTCCCTGGAAACCTACACCCCTGCCCATCCCTGTTCCCCTGTAAGAAAGCCTTACCATCAGTTCCTCTGTCTATGCTGTGAGACGTATTGAAGGTCATAGGTAGGAGCCCTGAGCGCCGTCTCGATTTGGTGTCTCACACATCATAGGGGCAGATCTTGAAAGCGTTAAGTAGTGAAAATGCAGGACCCAATGGAAACAGAAAGTCTCAGAAAGAAAGCTTGACTTAAGCATTATACTATCAGCTATAGTAGAGGTAAATGGCTGTTTTCAAGGGCAGTGTCTCCTGGTTTTCTCTAATAGAAACAATATAATTAATAAGTAAAAGAATTACATTATTGAACATTAAGGCTAGACCTGCAAGATTTAATATGTTATATTAAAGAGCTAATGAAATTGAAATTTATGACCTGGTAGCCATTTAAGCAATGACTTAAGCAATGACAAACACTTTCCATTGTAGCTGCAATATATAGATTAAAATTCCATAGAATATTTGTGCTGGATTGATTTATAAAAATATATAAAGTGATCGACTTTATCAAGCAAAGAGAAAACTTACCAGATTTGCTATTAAATAAAAGGGCAAGCTTAGTTATATAATCTTACTTCATTCTGTGCATGAGGAAACTCTTAGATTTTGTTCTTTTAGCATTAGTTTAGCCATATTACTTAAATTTCTGTGCAATTATAAACCACATTTTGTCAATAACAGAAAGATTCAGGTCATTAAGTTTTAATTAATAGCACAGACTAATTTGTAATGGTTGAATACCATTGAAGTAACTTCTTATATCTACTTAACATGTATCAAACTCTCTAATTATTTTTATGTAAAGAAGTCAAGTGCACTTATGCAATACATCTTCACCATTATGGCATCCTTGCGATATTATTTTAAAAATATGAGTGGTCACCAACTAACTATTATTTGTTCATTGATAATTTTAATAGAAGTAGTGATGATCCATAATAGTACAACTTAAACATAAAACAGCAATAAGACAATCTTCTTCAACAGAATCTAATTAATAATAAAGCGATGTAATAAAGGATCAAAGTAAAAAAGCTTAACTGAAAGACAACAAATAGGTTCTGTGATTTTTTTGTAGAGTTACACTAAATTTTATTATGTTCACAGAGATATGAATCTGTGAGAAAGTTTAATTCCAAACCTACAAAAACATTTTTATATTCTGCAAGAGTTTTATACACGATACTGCCTTCATGTACTAGACTTTGAACACATAATTCTGCTGATCAGTAGTACTGTTTTTGTGATTAATTTTCAAGAGCACTCTAGTAGCTTTTTAGAACTTAGACACATGAACAAATGTGTTCAGAATTGAGCCTAAAAATTACACAGACAAAGCTTATACTCTTATTTTAGTGCAGCTTTTCAGTGTCTGTGGATGTAGGATTTCTACACATGAGATGAAAAGATTATTTAAGAAGAAATCCATGTTACTTCTATCATGTGTATTCAAAGTTACTGCATCTTATAGATCTTGATCTAACAAATTTTATATATCACCAATTTTTTTCATAATTACAGTATACTTTATATTCTTCTGCGTTTTGTTGGTCATGACTTGTATAAGATGTTTGCCCTTAGAATACTAGTGGAAGCTGTCTATTACACTGTATATTAATAGAGAGGTGATATTAGAATTTTACAGCTAGCTAAAAAGACAATAAAAGTCACCTTTGTTTTGTGACTCTCTCCTGTAGCATGTTCTTGTGATGAGAATTAAGTAGTCTGTTAAATTTATTGGAAATCTGTTTATAAGGAAACAAAATTTATAAAATACTTGACTTAGTTTGGTATTAATTAACATTTTTTAGCCTAATGTAGGATGAATTCAGTATTTCAGTCAACTGATTTATTTCATAGTTCAGTTCTGGAGTTTAATGTAGACAAGGGAAAACAACTATCATGGGAATTAATATGTTTTTGCTAAAACATTTTTTAAAATTCAGACCCAGAGCAGGAGCGTAACTGTCCTTTTGTAATTATGTTCCCATCAGCATACTATAACCACCAAAACAATCTGATCTCTCATTAGGGTTATGGTAGACAAATATTGTATTCAAAAATAGGAATTCCCAACTTGAAGTTATTTGAGATTTCTGGGAAATTAAATCTCTGCAGGAAAAAAAAAAAACACCATCTTTTCTGGAAATAAGTTTCTTGCCATTTAACTGATGATGCTGTAAAGTATAAAAGGAATAATACCTGAAGTAACTTTCTAAGGTTTAGGATACTTAGAATTCTGTTCTTATAGAAACAACAGTCATGTGTCACTTTTTATTATTGGTTGTTTATGGTTCCAATTCATAGAATCATAGAATTATAGTATATGCCGAGATGGAAGGGAACCACAAGGATCATCAAGTCCAACTCCTGGCCCTGCACAGGATCGCCCCAAGACTCACACCATGTGACCGAGAGTATTATCCAAACGCCTCTTGAGCTCTGTCAGGCTTGGTGCTGTGACCACTTCCCTGGGGAGCCTGTTCAGTGCCCAACCACCCTCTGGGTGAAGAATATTTTTCTAATATCCAACTTAAACCTCCCTGACACAACTTTGAGCCATTCCCTTGCATCCTGTCACTGGTCACCACAGAGAAGGGATCAGTGTCTGCCCCTCCTCTTCCCCTCATGAGGAAGTTGTAGCTGCAGTGAGGTCTCCCATCAGTCTCCTCTTCTCCAGGCTGAACAGACCAAGTGCCCTCTGCCACTCCTCATACGGCTTCCCCTCAAGGCCCTTCACCATCTTCGTTGGCCTACTTTGGACACTCTGTAATGGCCTTAATATCTTTCTTATATTGCGGTGCCCAGAACTGCACTCAATATTCCAGGTGAGACCTCACCGCTGCAGAGTAGAACAGGACAATTCCTCAGGCTCCAGGCCCTGGTGCCATAACTTTCAGGAATATTCTGCTAAGACTTAGTATAAGATATGAGATATTGTTATCCAACAATAAGCCCTGGCTTATTCTTGGAGGAAATGTAATGGTAATAAAAGAAAGGAAAAGACATTAAATGGATCCTGATGGCCAATGTTTTCTAAATCCCTAGGGCTGGATCTCAGTATGAATTCTGTGAACAGCTCTTGGCTCGGGCTCCTGTGAGGTTTGGCTGTGTAAAGGCACCCTCTGGTGCACTGGTGTGCCAAGAAAACTGCACATGTGGGCTGCACTGCACTGAGCCATTGCACAGTCGGTCAGGTCTGTGAGCAGAACTTTGCAACTCAGCCAAATGCTCAAGGCCCAGAGCTTACCATGCAGGCGTGGACTAAGTGACTGAGGCAAGATCTGTTGCACGAAAAAGTAATGTACTGAGTAAATGTTCCCTAGGCAATGTTTGGGAAGAGTTAAACACAGGGCTGAATACAGCCAAAGAGGTAATTAAGAGCAGCAGTCTCTTCCCTAGTATAGGACACTGGACGTTAATGATGGAGAGCTGCAGGTCTCACAGCTTCCTCTGGTTAGGTGCCTTGAAGAAAGGCATGAGAAAAATTGTCCAAGGGAAATGCCTGTTCTTCAGGGCTTCCCACTGGGACAGAAACAAAGATAGAGGAATTTGTCTTACGTTTCATTTCTCTCCTAGGCCTCATTCAGAGTTTTTCGTAGGCACTCTGAATTTAGGAACTGCGGCTGAGAAAAAGCCTAGATACTGGCCTAGTACTGACAGGGAAATTGTGCCTACCTCATTCTATCTAAGGCCACTGCCCATATGGGAAAAAATAATAATTATTACTATGCCCATATTACTATCGCTGGAGTTTTTATTATTGAGGAATTTCATTCCTCCATCTTCTAAAACACAGGATTTGCTTTTGATGGAGTTTGTGGGAACCAGGGGAACTGTGCTTGTTGGGTACATGTGTATGAGGGCTGTAGGCATTTATGGTGGTTTTCATATTGAAACTAGATCTAGTTACAGGCGTTCTTCTGTAACTGAAGCAGCAATCAAGGTTTGATGACTGCTCTGAGTGCAGATCCCTATATTCAGTCACATTCACATTGTGAGTCCTCCTCTGGATCTGGCTATCACATCCCCTCTCAGATGCAGTTTAGATTATAGGTATTCAAGGACTTAATTTTTGAAAGTACTTAAGCTAAAGTGAGACCAATACCCAAATGTTCAAAATATCTGATTATATTACATTTCTAATTAGCACTTGTGTTCAACCCATGTCAGCTAACCCTTATCTGCTATTATGTACCTGATTTTGTCTGTGAGTGCTTGGATAATTGTAGTCTGACTGTACATCTCCCTTGTTTTTCTTTAGTATTTACCTCAGTTTAAGAAACTGTGCTGATGTGTGGGTCAAGAAACTTTGCAGAGCAAGGCTACACATAAAGAGAGATGCTTTAAAAGCCCTACCACAGCTGGGCATTCTGTTTCCTTTTAAATTGTGAAGTTCTAGGCATTTGTTGTCAATATTATCTTGTGGCAGTGTTCCACAAGTGCATTATATGTTCACCTGGTACTCTTTTGTGACTTGAAAGTATGTGTGCTGCAATAGCCCTCTCCCTGAACATGGGAAACTCAGCCCTGCAGATGCTACTCTGCATACGCAAGAGAAAAGAAAAATGCCTGCTGATCTTTCAAGTAATATGATAATATGTTCCAGATACAGAAGGTAAGATTAATACTTGAAAAGAGATTCAAATTAATGGAAATGCAATCTCCAAACTTTAATATTTAATGTATACCAACAATCTCCACTGGTAATACACCAGTGATAATGAACTGCAATAACAAATATATGATTTTTTCAGGTTGCAATCTCTGTCCCTCTTTTTCGCTTTTGCTTTTGTAGCATGTCATGTAGTACATATAAACTCTATTTAGAGAGATAATTTGCCACAAATTTTTTCACAATGTAAAAGGTTACTTATTCAGAAAAAGTCAAGCAGTAAGGCAGAAAATGCCTGTTTGAATGAGATTTTTTTCTTCTTTTTTTTTTTTCTGTGTAATGTCATATTCTCTGCAGTACAGGATGAAGTAAATGGTGTTAGAAGCAGTAAAACTTATTTCTTCTTATTATTGTAATACTGACCTTGGCATTTTGTAAAACAGCCTCCCATTTGAAAATAATAAGAAAAAAGAACAAACTGAATATACTGTTCAAATTAGGAAAGAACTGCTTAAGAGATACTTAGGGACTAGTAAAGAGAACTCTAATTTCCTATGTTTTTCTGTCCTCTAAATGGAGTTTTGAAGTATAGCATCATACACAGCCACTGGGAATTTCAGACCCATAGAACTCTCTACCTTGGTTCAGGCAGTAGAAATAAAAATTTTTGAGATAGTACAGCAAAAGTGTTAAAACCACAAGCTCTCTTCTTAAACATCCAAACCATTATAAGCCATTTGAATGTGTAAAAAAAAAAAAAAAGAAAAAAGAAAAATAGAAAAGAATTTTTTAAAAAAACAAAAACCACTTAAGATACCTTAAATACATTTCATAGCAAAATATCCCCAAACCTTCTTTTTCCAAGGAAGTACACTGTGTTTTCTTGCTACTTATAACCCTTGGAAAGGACTGGTTGTGGTCTCGTGGTTGTGGTTGATTGTTCTTATGTCATGGGCTTATCTCAAATGACTCAGAGGACTTAAGTAAACAAGAAAAAAATCAAGACAAATAAGGTGAGAGTTCAGAAGGGTACAGTATCTCCCTCTGTCCCCAGGAATAATTGCAGAGGTGAAAAAACCATAAGGGAAACAAATGTGCAAGTCTGACAGACATCAGAAGGTTAGTGCCTTTTTTTTTTTTTTATGCAAACTCTCACATTTTCAGGCTGAGAACAAGAACCTTATTTCACCATTGGTCTAGCTGAAAAAATTATTAGCAACTACATATTTCATATGTTTTATGTTAGCTTTCAGCACTTCACCATGCTATAAAAGGAGAGAAATCTTCCAGGGAAGAAATCTACAGGAAAATGGCACATGCAGAATAATTCAAGGAGTAGAAATTTAGTTTAACTAAAGGTGAGTTTCACCTTGCAGATTAAAATACTTAAGTTGTGACATCTGTGTATAGGATTTGATGTATTTACCTGAACATACGCATCTTGCTGCCAGCAAGTGTGAAGGTATGAGGGAGCTGCACCTTTCAGGAACAGGGCTAGTATACAGAAGGGATGCTCCAGACTGCCTCTGATGGTGCTGTATACCTATATTTAAGCAAATGAATCTTCCAGTAGATGTCTATGTAAAATATACTTGTTGTATATACCTAATGGTGATGCAATCATTGACAAAATGCAGGTCTGTTGTAAATTGATGTGAATATATGTGTAAGCTCTGCTGTCTATGTTTAACGGGTACTTAGACATCTAGCACATGAACAAGAACCTACATGTAGGCACCTAATTTAATGGTCTTCATTTGTGAGCCCTTTATCTATGGAGATTTATATAAAGTATTCACTATGTCAGAACATGAAATTCAAGATAAAAAATGGACTCAAGATAGTCCTGAATTAATGAATCTCCATATCTAAAAGAGATATCCATCAGCTTAATAAAGGCCTAGTGACTTGACTTTATTCTTTTAATTGAATGTAAAACAGATAATGTTTTTGGGCTTCATTTGGATTACAAAAATCTGAGAAAATAATCACATCAAGTTCAACATAACATTTTAAATATAAGTGTGAGCTCAAACCCAATACTAAATTACCTCAGATTTTCATGTGAAGGGAAAAAAAAAGTACAGCAGTTCTTATTTACAATGATATATTTTTCTGAATGATGCACTGTTTAAAGTATCTTGCAGGTGAAAACAATTGGGAGAATGTAATGATGCTTATAAAAGATTATGTCAGGAAATTTTTGGTGTTTAGGAAATTCACAACAAGAGACTCCAGTCAACTGACTGGGAAGTTTCATTTTACATGAAATACAGGAGAATTAAGTGAATGTTTCAGAGCTGCACATTTCAGAATCTCATTTTCCATTCCAGATACCTTGCAAATTGTCACAGTTCTGGGGCATCTCATGTCACAGATCAGTGCTTCAACCCTCAGGTTGCAGAGTAAATGACTGAATCTTACTCAGGTCTCAGCATACCCCAGATTTCTGCTTTGGTCAGTAACAAGGATAAAGCATAATCCAGCATGAATATACCAGTGCAAGAAGAAAAAAAAAACAAAAACATCACAACAAAGAAACTGAATTGCACCAAAAAACTTTTACCTTTTTTTTTCTTTTTTAATATATATAGAAAGGCAAAGTACAATTGATAAAAAATGCAGTCAATAAGAGCAATTTGCCATTTTAACATAATTTTGCATTAATAAAACACCTTTGTTATGGATATAGTTTCCTCTCTCACTTTGGCAGCTCTTACACTTCATAAAGCTACTCTAATATTCACTGGATCAAAGGGAGAGGGGATGAAACTAGTCACAAGGCAAATGGAATAGTAGCTTTGAATATCACAAATCTAAATTTATGTACCTTAGAATGCTGGGGTGAAAACAGACGAGTTTGTGTTTCCCACTATGCAACAGAAGAGTGTCTGTTCTGAGGGTGCTTCCTCTCACTAGCTCATCCTATTTCCCTGTTGGCTTTGGTGCAAAAAAACTAAAACTGAAAGCATTGTTTCACTGAAATGAGAGTGGATTTTCAAAGCGACAAAGTGGCAAAACATTTCTGGACTCTTCTTGTTTCCATTGCTCTGGCAAACCTCTGAATCCTACCCAAAGGGCAACATTTGCAGCAGCAGAGCTGCTTTGTTCCCCCAACTGAATCATTGCTCATTAACCTTATCTTTAGTAACAATTTTCATTTCTCATGCTATGTGGCCCAGTGAATCTTAGGTAATGTGGCTTTAAGCTGGGTACGGTACTTATGCACACACCCTGTGGTAGATTCATTAAGGTACAAGAGGATGAATCTCAAGGGCAGCACATAGAAACCTTTGCAAGTCTCTTTTACAGATTCCTTTTTAATGTTATTATTTCAATGGATCATTTTGCTCGGTGAGTCATAAATTTCCAAAACATTATTTCATTCAAAAAAGAATTAGGTCAAATATGGGATTTTGGTGATCAGTTATGCAATATACAGCAGTCATATTTTCTCGTGTTGGTTACAAAGGTCATAAATTTGCAGGACAACATGGACATGCAAAAGCAGGGTGAGGGAGTTTCAGATGCAGATGTACCAGGGCTACCATCTGTTATACAGCTGTTTTTTCTTTGAATACTACTGTGCCTCTTAATACTGCAATAAAAGTGGCCAAGGTTTTCCTCTTGCTAAGTCATTCTGATTAGGTATTTTACTTTGGAATAACTTTTCTTACTGAATATAACTGGCTGGTTTTTTACTGCCATTAACCACCATCCCATTCTTTCCTTCTCTTGCTCTTTATATTAAAAAAAAAAAACAAAAAACAACCTTACACCACAACAAAAGAGACTAAACCCCATATAATTTTAAAAAGTTTAAATTTAGAAATATAAAATAGAAAGTTCAGAAAAATATCTGTAAAAAAGATAAGTTAACGCTTTCTGATAAGTTCCCTTATCAGTGACACCATGTTCGCCAACATTAATAGATTTATACAGTAGCTTTTCTTTTCAATATGTTGCAGGAGCTGCTCAGGTGGCGCCAGTATGCTGTCTAACACTATTGATTTTTATAGGCCACAAATATATAAATACAAAAAATCTTCAACATCTTTTAAGAATAGACTCATTTAGATGGCAGAATAAAGACATTCTGAACTGCAATCATCAACCACATGAAGTGTGGTTAACAAGAGAAAGTGCTGGATTCTGCACCTGGGATGGGGCAACCCTGGGTGTACGTACAGAGGGAGTGAGATGTTGGAAAGCAGTGCTGTAGTACTGTGGAAAGGGTCCTGGGGGTCTTGGTTGATGGCAAGTTGAATATGATTCAGCAGTGCCCTGGCAACCAGGAGGGCCAACTGTGTCCTGGGGGGCATCAGACAAAGCATTGCCCGCTGGTCAACGGAGGGGAGGGAATTGTCCCACTCTGCTCTGCATTGGTGCCGCCTCACCTGGAATATTGTGTGAAGTTTTGGACACCACAATATAAGAAAGATATTAAGGCCATTACAGAGTGTCCAAAGTAGGCCAACGAAGATGGTGAAGGGCCTTGAGGGGAAGCCGTATGAGGAGTGGCAGAGGGCACTTGGTCTGTTCAGCCTGGAGAAGAGGAGACTGATGGGAGACCTCGCTGCAGCTACAACTTCCTCATGAGGGGAAGAGGAGGGGCAGACACTGATCCCTTCTCTGTGGTGAGCAGTGACAGGACCGAGGGAATGGCCTGAAGCTGTGTCAGGGAGGTTTAGATTGGATATTAGAAAAATGTTCTTCACCCAGAGGGTGGTTGGGCACTGGAACAGGCTCCCCAGGGGAAGTGGTCACAGCACCAAGCCTGGCAGAGCTCAAGAGGCATTTGGACAATACTCTCGGTCACATGGTGTGGATGGTCCTGTGCAGGGCCAGGAGTTGGACTCGATCATCCCTGTGGGTCCCTTTCAACTTGGCAAATTCTGTGATTCTGTGATTCTGTGAGTTTAGATTTATTATATCTAGTGTTTAATTTTTATTTTGTCTGAAAAAGGAATACCAGAAACCTGTGTCAGAGAATATGACTGACAGTTACATGTTTAGGATGAAAAAGTAATTCTACACACATGAATTCATTCAGTTCTGGGAAATATGTAAACTTGTGATGGACAATTTATTCAACCCACTACATAATAAAGAATGGACTGATACAAAGGTTAATGAGAAGGGTAGAATTTTAATTGTTGGCTTTTTATTCAACACAGAGTTGGTCCTGAATATAATTACATGGATAGAGAAATGAACAAATGATGGATTTGTTGTTTTTTGGTTTTTTGTTTGGTTTTTTTTTTACTAACCCTGGTTGGCAACTTTTGGAATTTTCATTCCTGAAATAAGAGTTCTTTTCTATAAACAAAGAGAGCAGTATTTTACCATGGAGAGTTACCATCAGGTGGGTTGAAACACTGGGAATTGTTTGTATTTCTGTCGTGAAATGAAAATGATTCTGAAATTATCACCTTGGAAAGGCATAGACACTTATCACTAACCATCTTCAAGAGCTGGTCAAAGTGGACAAGAAGGGTGCATCAGAGCAGGAGAAATCCTCAAGGAAAATTTTAGCCAACTCAGACTTTTTACGCCTAAAATGTCAGGGTTGTAACAGACCTGTGTGCATTGCAAGCAGCCCACCAGCCCACAGGAACAGCGGAGCACAGAAACTGACAGAAGGGTTTATTCTGCTCCTCATCTTGCCATTACTTTTAGTATAAAAGCAAGGCAAAATACATTAACTGTTATTCTAATATAGAAATGAGTAAAGAAAATTATGCTTAGATATGCACAAGGGTCCTAACTGGAATACTGAGGTAGCATGAGACTTGTGTCAGAGGTCATAGCATTCCTCTGCCTCAGTTTACCTATTTTTTACATTGAAAGACATGATCTTTATTTATTCCTCCTTAAGACTGTTACAATAATGACTTGACTGGTAATCACAGATGACTATGAACTGCTAAAAGATTATGTAAATATAATTTTTTTTCTTGCTATTGTGCTGCATAATACAGTATTCTCTCATCCTCCCTGCTATTAAGTATCAAGTATTATGGCCTTAATCCATGCTATTATGACTTTAGAAGCCATAATAGTGTGCCTTACTGGCTTCATAAATATACCTGGGTAGGTAAATTCAAACTCTTTTTCTAATTAAAGTGAGGAGGGCCATAGTTTCCCTTCAGCTTTCTGGTTGTATGTCAGCACAGAGCTTTCCTGGGGCACACTCAGGGGGTAAAACTTTTAACACTGACTTGGGAGCAGCATTAGCTCCCAAATAAGTGCATCTTTTCTATTAAACTCCTAGACCTCCCTTTATGCTCGAGATTAAACAGAATCTCTTTTCTACTGGGGCTAATAATTCCTTTTTGTTTAGGAGTAAATGAAACTCAAACACGATAAATACCATAGGCAAAATAATGCAGTTCAGGTTTATTTGTATGTTTATAACCTCATACAAATTGATAGTTCAACACAGTTTTTAATTACTTCTGTTATTAAACCTCCTTGGAAGCATAAGAGTTTTTGAAGAAAAAGACCAATGTTTAGCATTTCATAGCAAAAATAACCTTCATCAACTACCTGACCTTTCTCAGCTTGTCTTGAGTTTACTTCAAAGGAGAAAGTCTATGAGCAAAACTTGGAAATCTCAGATGTCTCCCAACCTTTCACCAACTGAAGACTTAAGATAGCTAGAAAGATTTCTGGATTCAGCTGACCATTTTCTGTGCAAGCAAAGAGAAAACAGAAGGCAAGAAACGTGAAAAGTATCACAATAAATCTGCAAGACTTCTTCACCTTTTAGCTTTGTTTGCTTTGTGGGAGCAGAGGGCTTTAAGCTTGCCTCCTGCCTGTGAAAGGTAACAGTTGCATTTGATAGCATCCTGCATCAAAAGCACCAAAAGGGCTTGCCAAACCATGTTCCTGTGCTGTTTTAGCTGAAATTCCTCCTCTGGCTCAGAAAAATCCTTCCTTCATACTTTGCAGATCACTGTATTGTAAGGAAAGGAGATCATGAGTATGGTGACCAGAGACAATAGTCTTACTAACATACTTACTAGACATATAATACTGCATTAAAGAGCATCACCAATTTGACCCATAGACCATATTCCAAGCAAACTTTCATGCAGTTCATTGTGTACATGTCAGTCTGCAGAAGTCACAAGTCTCAGAATACTCACTTCATCAGATTAGTTTAGGACTTCATATTTAAAGTAGAAGAGCAGTTATGTTATAAGATTCTTTTCAAATACTTAGAATTTCATTCCTACTCACTGATCTCAAAACTCAAGACCAAAAAATGGTAATGTTATTTTCCTGCACATATTTGTAGGACACAAGGGTTTTTTTGGTATGCAGCACAATACTTTGCTATTTAAGTTGTATATCTGTCAAAAGGCAGATAATAACTAATCAGCAGCTAATATTTGTCAAGAAATAGTATGCCTCCTTTCTTTGACCTAAAGGAATTCTCTCAATTCTCTTTTACTTAAGGAGCTTTTAACTGATGAAAATCCATTAAAGCAGACTGTAGTTAAGTATATGTTTGGCGGCTAAGAGTTCTTGAACACGATAGTTGGTAGAATCTGCAACACAAATCCCTACAGATTTATCCACAAAACTGCTGAAACAGTGGAAATTCTGTCATTATCATGTACCAATTTGGGCTCTGATCCAAATGAGAGAATTCCTTTCAAACTGTGCATATGGCAACAGTATTAAGTTGATCATATTTCAAGTAGTTTAAGTGCTTGCTTAAAATTGCTTGCTCAAAGTTAGCAGTGTCACATGAAAAATATTAGTGAGAGAAGATGGGGACTAGGATTTCCAAGGTAAAATGAACAGGACAGTGGTAAAACAGTGCAGGAAAGGAAACTGCTGTGCCAGGGAGCAGCCCACAGGGAGTTCTCCAGAATCAGCTTTAATTAATGTTCCAGTCCACAACCCTTGTACAAAAGCTGAGATCTGATAGAGCCTGCTAATAGCATAATGCTATCCTTTATCATTTTAACTCAAAGGAATACATCATAAATGAAATGAATGACATAGAAGACTAGTAGTAATAGAAATGGCCCAAAGTATCATAGTGAAAAAAGGCAAGGCCAGCAATGTGTGGTTACTTAGTGAAACCTCTAATTATAAAGAAGTATTTATCAGTAATGAATCACTGAGGAAGAGGGAGACCTCATGATTATCCCAGAAATAGTGTCAGACACAAATATTTTGCAGCCATGGGAAAGGCAAGTATGTAACCAAAATTTATCAGAGATGTTTTCATCAGAGGAGAATATAAGTATACTGACGAGAAAGGCCTCATCTTAAATATCTTTGCTTAGGAAATATGATTTCAAATGACAATAAGGCAGAGAGGGGCTGCAAAATTGATGATAGATGGACAGAACCTATGATACCAGGTGAGTGTGACAGGCATTGTTTCATTTAGTCAAATAAACTGCAGGCTGTGAAGGGAGAGAAATGTTATAGGTAAGTAGAAGAGTATATGTAAACTCTAAGGATGGAAAAAAAAGAAGAAAAGAAACAAACCCCATATATTTTAGTCTGAGCTGTAGAACAAATGCATCTAGAATGGCCCAGAAAAAAATCTGATGGGAATTTGGATAATGGATCATTAAAGCATTGGAGTTTTGGAAACACTCACAGAAGAAATGGAAGAAAAAAATGTAACTGCCCCCACACTGCTAGAGGTGACATCTGCAAGGGATGGTACTTGTTTTCTCTTGTGACCAGCAGGAAGTTGGGTGTACTTTGGGAAAGTTGGGGTCAACCATTTTCACCTCAATGTGAGGACAAGTAGGTGGGGAATTGATATGCAGGTGACAAAATCATTTACATTATGTATCAATTGGGTTAGTTACTTGTATGTTTTAATAGGGGTTGAGAAGAGATTTCTGTGAAGATCAAACAGGTTAAAGCTGAAATTATTATTTGCTTTCCTCATAGTATCAAACATAGAATATTTTCATAATAATTTGCAAGATGGAGATACTTCACTGTATCAGAAGTCCTCCAAAGTTAAACATCTGCTAACCACAGTGGTGGCAGACCGAAATCCCAGAGATTCAAAACAGCAGATGGAGATGACACCATAGCAGATGAGATCACCCTACCTATCATGGCACATTTTACCTCACAAGATTCATAACTGTACTGAAAAACTGCTGATTTTTAAAATCAGTGTTTTCAAAATGACCTATACTGTCCAATACTGAGCTGATCTTGTATAAACAAATACTGTGAGGTGTTATTAAATTCCAGTACTTCAGTGGTTATTTCATCCTTTCATCTATGACATAACCAAGAGCATAAATTTGCAGAAATAAATATTTTTCCATGTTAAAAAAAGGAATAACTGAATGTTTCTAAGAAAATTGGAAAAATATATGAATGAAAGAGTACTCTGATTTTTAATTGAGGCTGTAACTATCAAAGTGGCTTCTTCCACAGAGAGAATGCACAATACTGAAAAATGGTCACAGGCCTGTTAGCCAAGTATGGCAGGCTGATGCTGGCATGGCTAGACTCATATCTGGAAATACCTGGAAATGTAAGCAGTCTCAGCAAAAGAAAATAGTCCATTAAGCCTTCAGTGACTCTTAGGGCAAAACAAGTCTTTAGTGTCATTTCTTTTTACACATTTTTAGCTAGTAAGTTTACCTCTCAATGACAGTTTACTTCCTCAGACATAAAAGTCAATGTCAAAAAATGCCATTTGAAATTTTTGAGAGTCCACTATAACTGCCTTTCAAATTTTCTTGATTAGCATAGAAAATATGGAACAGCTATTAAACCGCTGTTCCCCTAATAATAAACATTAATTATAAGACAGCGGGTGATTAATCACTGATAATGAGCTATAGATGACTTTTAATGGTCAACTAATAGTGTCATGGGCCTTTAATGCTGAAAATAATTAAAATTAATAACAGATTGTACGGTGAATACACATGATAAAAATGTGCTTGCAGTTCAAAAAGCAGGCACATAGATATAGGAGGAATATCTTTGCCTGTGACCATGACACATTTTAGCTCAGTGCTTAGGCACTTGCAAGGGGGGGAAATCTGAATTATTGTTCTAGTTTTAAGGACTGTTTGAGACAGGCTTGGATTTGTTTTACAACTTACGACTGTTGTTTTTGATTGTGAAGGTGAAGTCCTAAGCAGCATACTGCAGTTATTCTTCTTTTTTGTTCTTCTTGGCACAAGAAATCTTTAATTATAGCATGAAGACTGAATCTTTAATGGCAAAGAAATCTTTTGCATCACCTTTCCACTTCTGGAACAACCTACAGATTATTAATAAGGCACTCCTGTGAAAACAGAGATGTGACTTAAAATCTTTCCCTGGCTGCAAAGAAAATGTAATCCTGGCCATTCCTTCCTAAATGGCTACAAGTGTGATGCTGCTTCATAAGGGTCTACTGTTAAGGGAGAAAGAGCAGTTTTTTAACAGAAACAGGTTACAGCCCTGAAAGGAGTTTCAAAGCCATCAACATTTTGCACCTTAGTATCATTCAGAGTGAAACAATGTCCCTGTCTGCACATTCTGTCCTGTTGGGCCATGTCAACAGCCTGTCGTTCAGTTGTCTATTTGGTGGGAACCAAAGTCTGCCCTTGTACTCTGTGGTAGCCTGAAGAGTTGTCAGTTCCGCCAAGTTCTCTCCAGCCCAATAGGTAGGTACACAGTACGGGAGGGTGTGCATCTCTAGGACCAGACTTTCTCCTGGTCTAAGCAGATCTGAGTTTTGTGCTCAAACAGGTCTGATTGGTTCCTTCAGTACATTATCTCCCAAACTCTGTTTGGCATTGTTGGGAAAGTGCTAGTTTGCCAAGACCAAAGCCATGTCAGGGAGTGTGCTAATAATCAGATTGCACTGACAATTGTAGGATAGTGCTTGAGGTCCTGTTATGCAGAGATGTCGGAAAGAAGAAGCAGGAGTGAAGAATAAGAAAACTTTGAAGACAATCAAGAAACAGAAGAGACTGGAATAAGAAAAGGAAGAACATAAAAACAGGAAAGAGCAGGTTAAGAAAGATGAGATCAATAGTAACCACCTTTCAAGTTGTCATGGATTGAATTTCTCTGCTTTGGGTTTGGGTTTTTTTAACTCAAGGGTTTGTTTATATTTCGCTAGATTAAAAAAAAAAAAAAGGCAAATGTGAAATATTTTAAAAAGTTTAATGTCACCATTCAACTGACAGTGTTGACAGTTGCAGCTGATGTCCTGAAAGTCAAATGATGAAATAGTAATGTGGCATTTCAGTATGTCTTGACAATATTGGAGGGTAATAACCCACCAATAACAAAAAGAGGAGTTTTTATAAGTCATAATTGTACATAAATGATAGAAAATAAACCGTGACATTGCTTTGGCAAAAGTACTGTTTTCAAGGCTGAATATTTGGCAGTATGACTTGTATTATTATTATTATTGGTATTATTAGTCTTTGTAATTATATATATTTTTTTCCTAATTAAAGATGATTACTTTAAAGGACATCTGGGTAACTTGAAACTTTCAGTTTTGGGTGAGGACTCATATGATCTTGCTGCCATTTTTTAGATAAGACATAAGCCCAACCTTCTAACTACTTGTAGTCATTAAAGAGCAAAAGATAGTTTTTGGAAGAGTTGCATTTTAAAGCACCCACTGTGCTGGCCAAATTCCAGTGTGGAAAATTACATTCTGCCTACTGACAATTACGTCTTCTATTTCAAAAAGCAAGACCTGTTTTTTGCCTAATGTCCTAGATATTAGACATGTGGCTAACCTGGAACATGTTGCTAAATCCGTCACATGCTTCTCTACCTTGCTGAATTGTCACCCTGATGTATTTATTAACTCTGTTAAAGAAGTGTCCCATTTTTAATCAGTGGTATGGCAATTTAACTTTTGTACAAAATACGAGAAAGTATTACATATAAAACCCAGACCAGAATTTTGGAAGGTAATCACTCAGGAAAACAACATGCTAGGTTTCTCATGTTAATGATACCTCTGACTCAAGGTACATTTCTTGTATGCTGTGAAACACATTTAAACACAAACATAGGACACTCTTCCTTTAAACAGTTGAGTGCTTTCACAGTTTTAGGCACCTGAAAAACCCCATCAACTTCGAGCTGCGGATACACAAACTGCATTTTTTATTTATAAAGAGGAAGGATGAGAATTTTAAAAGCTCAAATTACTTGATGGATCTTCTGCCAACACTGAAGCTGGAGCAGATTTAGAATAACATTGAACCCTTCGACAAATACCTTAATTGCAAAGGCAAATGATTACGGCATCCTTAACTCTTTTTAAAGACAGCGAAACATAACCTAAGTCTTATCAAGTAATAAGGTGAGTGTTAGTGGAAAGGATAATGCATATGTGCAAGATGATACTGTAATCAGCAATCCCAGAGCTCAAGAAGCAGCAGCTACAGTGACTCATGAAAGCACCGTGAGATCCTGCAGGAGGAATGGCAAAGTACAGCAAGATCATTGTCTTTATTTTAGTAACAGGGCTGCAATTAGGACAGGATTGCTTTCTCCTTGTTTTGCCCTGTAATTACATATAACATCCTTGGTAAGATTAAGTGCTGTGACAAATTCTGCATTTTTACTTAGCTTAAAATAGCGACTGTACATGTTTTCAAATAAGCAGATAATTTAAAATATCATCATCAAACCCATGTGTCAGGACTTATTCAAAGATTGAAAACAGTCAGGTTCTGTTTCATATTCAGGCATAAAGTTTTTGCAATGCAAAGATATATAATGGTTCCATAGCAACATATTAAATACATCAAATCCATGCCTTGAGAGCCGTTGACATTAGTTTAACACGAATGTTCAACTATTCTGAAGAAAAAGGGGGTTTTTTATACTTCCTATATATATTTATAAAAATGTGGAAGTACCTGGTATTTCTTATAGATGATTAAGTGAAACTTACTCAATATACCAGTGAAGCTAAAGACAATCCCCCACCCTTGTCTCACGTATTGTACGAAATCTATTAGTAGATGGACATTTAATAGCTGTACAAGTGTATCTTAATGAACCTTAGGATGGTGTAGCTTTCCTGGTAATTGCTGACAACTATGTTGCTTTACGTTTAAGTTCATGCATGCTTATCAGAGATGCCATTGACTTGTACTTGTTCTGTTTATTGATTACTTAATTAGTTTCCAAGATAGCTAATCAGGGACAAATTCAAGTGTTTAAGAAGCTCTTGCTGAGTCTTACTCTGAGCACAAAATGGTGGAGCAGCTGTGTGATTTGGAGAAATAAATTAACCCCACTGAACTGAACTAGTTTGAATCATTGTATAGGGTACAACGGTGGTGTAGCAATATGAAATTAATTTGGGGGAATCTGTTATGCTGACTCAACCTCCAAAAAATTACTGCAAAGACTTCTCAGCATCCCAAATGATAGAGCAGAGCTCTTTTTTCATTTTCCTTCTACATTATTCCTTACTAAATGTAGTCTCCAACAGTCAGAATAAAAAGGTTTTTGCTCACAACAACAAGCTCTAGGGATTTCTCTCTCACAGAAATAAAATCAGGCAAATGTCAACATTCTTAGTAGCAAACATTATACATCACTGGTGAAGCTGGTTAAATAATGGACTGTGGAGGGTGATATCTAAAAACTGAGCTTAAACTAACACGGTGTTTTGTAATGAAAAAACCAAAATTATTTGTCTTTAATTGGCTCTTTAAAAGTGGTATTGAGTGTTTATCTTGAACAAAAATTCAGTAAAAACTGAGAATAAAAGCAGTTTCAAACTAACATATCTGATCTCTTTTTTATCAAAATCTTGGTATTACATTTGTAGGTTTTCTGAGAGACTGTATTCCTTAATGAATTGTTCAGCATACTTGATGCAAATTCCCATTAGTTTGCCTTATTGAACTTGCTGTATAAAACAAAAGCCTTGGTGTAAAAGACAGCATACAGCTCTACCCATAACAATACTAACAACATGCGTAACAGTAGTCTTCTATCTAAGCATCAACATAAGGGTGGTCATTCCATATTTATATTTAGGTATTGCTAACTATTTCCCATGTTGTCAAAATCTAAAAAAACCCGCTTGCTTTTCCAATTTTGTCATCATAACGGAAATGAACCATAGACCCGTTGAGAAAATAATTTTTCTCAGGTCTTAATGAAGGATTTGACGTTAATATAGGAAAGAAGTTTTACCGCTACGTAACTGTTTACCCATAATTAATCATAGGATTATAGAATGGTTTGGGTTGGAAGGGGACCTTGAAGATCATCTGGCTCCAACACCCCTGCTGTGTGCAGGGACACCTTCGACTAGACCAGGTTCTTGGAGCCCCATCCAACCTAGCCTTGAATTCATGCCCTCCAGTGACCACTGACAGTTTTACCAGGTGTTCAATGTACTTTTTACAATTCTTTTTGAAAGATGATCAGAAAAGCACAGCACATTAACAGGGCTCTGTCCAACTCTAACACATTTTCTAACACTTTCCCCTATACAGGCTACAGAGTCCAGTACTCAAGAGTATGTCTTTATTATCTGAGAAACTGCTCTGCCATGGTACTCACAGGTGTTTAATATGAGAACAGAGCAATGGTTTTCAAGGCTTCTATTGTATTTGTAGGCAAGAGAGATGCAAAGATTCACTTAGCAATCAATCTCAAATTGAAGCTCAAAGGTTACTAAAGCAAGACAGCATATTAATAAAAGTCAGTGGAGCAGAAAAGTGCAGGGAAAATAGGAAAAAAACCAAATAATTTTTGAAAATCTTTACTAAAAATAATTTTCACAAAAGAGACTTGGAAATAAGAATATCTTAATTGTAGTCAGAAAATCTGTACATCATGTGTACTCTCAACAAATATATCAGCCTATGATTAACTTTCATGGATATATGATTTTCTTATGCAACATGCAAGATCATCTATGCATTAACTAGTAAACAGTGCATTGCTACTAAAATTTTGATTCCTGTATTAATCACCATTCAAAAAAATAACAAACTTGGAAGACAGCATGCCTGAATCTAGTGGTTGAAAGACGTGCTACCTTCTAGTTATGACTCACCAGTATTTTGCCTAATATTCTGAAATCGGTCAGAAGATAATATCAATCAAATTCACAATTTTGAAACTCCTTGAGTAGTGATGTTTGAGTAGTGATGGTTTTTTGTGTTGAGTTCGACTTTTTCCTGAAGTATTTTTGCTACCAAAACAAGTAAGGATTCAGATCTCATTCTAACTTTATATTTAGGTGACCAAAATTCAACATTTTTTGAAGTATTCCTATTAAAATAGGATGAGTAAGCCAGGATGAGTAACTCCCATATATTCACAATTTTATAATTTAAAAAATCTAGAATTTATTTCATTATTTGAAATCAGATTTCATATGAAAAATTTACTAGACTGAATTCAGCAGTGCTTAGAATAAAAATATTTGGCAATTTCCATTTACCTACAGCAACAGAAGTGAAGAGGCTTCCAGTGAATAACTCTAGTGGTTTAATTTCTTCGTCTAGTCTTTCTTTAATATGGACCCAATGTTCCAACCTTTTTTTTTTCTGAGCCTTAAAAGAGCTACTTTCTAGTGCATGGATAAAGGTTTGAGAAGTGAATGACTTTCTGCTCTCCCTATTGCCATTCAGGAATTACATAGAAGTGACAACAGGAGTGCTTAAAAAAATGTCAGGAACAGCCAAGAGCAAATAGTTCCTGGAGACTGCAGTGGTACAGGCAGTAGCAGGGTAACATTGCCTCCCTCCATTTGCCAAGAGCATTTCAAAGATGATAATCTGTGTCCTTGGAAATGTCAGGACTCGTGGATTGACAACATGGCAAGTCCATGGTGTAGAAAATGTCTTCTAGTGTTGCATAGTTTAATTTCAAATCTACCCCAGGATTCCTGTCTCTGATAGGGGATGAATACGTAGATTAGATAGCTCTGCAAGGGTGACTTCATGTACGTCTCGTTTTAATTGCAAAAGTGGATTTATTGGTGAGTAGCTTTTCTCAGTATGATAGTTACTATTAACTCCATAGCCTCTGGAAAATCATGCTATCTTTTATTTAAGGTAAAAATAACCCACTAAAAGCAGATGACTTCAAAATTTATTAAACTCAATAAATTAAAATTCTTTGGTCTATGCTTGAAAAACTAAATAATACCCTTTTAACTCCTCAAAATATTGAATTTTAAATATTCAAATAAATTTCTTTGCTCAATGGGATTTTTAGAAAGCTACAAGGCAAACATCTATTTGCAATTTGGGCATGTTTTGCAAAGATTTAATACTGAGGAAGAGCAGAATGAAAAAGAAAAAAAAATCAGAGAGAATTATAACAGCAAAATCATAATATGGTGTTTTGCTTTGTTTTTTTAAATCCTAAACTTTTTTTTTTCCCTTTACTTTTCTACAGCTAATTAGAGATCTACTTTGGTTCTGATCAAGCAGAAATTGTTCTTATGCTAAATATACCTTATTCTGATAGAATATATGTATATATATTAGCTGATTTTTCTTTTATGCACATGCATCAGAAATGCATTTTCCTAGTTAATAAATAAATCTCAGGGGAAAAAACCCCAAAGTTTACTGAGAATGGTACCCTGTTGTACTTTTAGTTACTGCAGTGGGTATGTTTGGAAGATCTTGTTTTCAGAACTGAATTCCATGAAAAAATTAAACTGTCCAGCTTGTCATGTTTAAAACTATAAATGTTTCTAGAGTCATGAATATAAATGTTTGTTTCTGTATGTTTGGAAAGAGAAAAATAAAAACTGCTCATACAGTCAAACAGCTTTTAATTATCTACATTTAATGCAATTCCATATGTTGCTTGCCACGTAAGAGGAGAACACTGAAGTGTCAAAATAAAAAGAAAAATCTCATTCCCCTCTCCAATCTTCTCAACAAGAAATGCAGGGACAGCAGAATTAGCACGTGTATACAGGTAATCCTGAGGCTATTCCGGTCCAACCTCAGTGCTGCTCAGTAGCTGCTGCTCAGAGGACTCCACAGCACACCATTAATGCTGCTTAAACAGCATTAACTTTAGCCCAGTTACCATGCACTGAGCTGTGCTAAAAATATGATGCTGCAGAGAAAAACTGATTTTTGGCTGTTAAAGCCCTGTCCTCCGTTATGCTGAGAAAGCTCAGCCGAATACCCATGGAGATGCTTCCAAGATCTATTAAGAAGGAACAGCATGGAGCTTGCAGTAGCATCAAAGATACTGTGTCAGATCAGTGCTACATAATAAATTAGCACAGTCTTAAATGGTGAAGAAAAAACAGCGTGAATAAGGGAGGCTGATATAATTAATCTTTCCACTTTAATAGTTATCATTTGGAGACTTTTAGTTTCACAGTAGGTAAGTAGCTTAAAGAAATACTTCTGTTGGGTATTGTATTTTTAGCGTTGTCTTATAGACAGTTGTTTGATAAATCAAGTTCCAACATTGATGATGATACTCAAAACTATAAACCTACAAAACTAATTCATACGTCTTCTCTTTTTTACTTATCAGAGGACTATTTTTCTGTGTATTATACTCACGTATTTTTGAAAAACTTGTTTCTATGGAGTCCAACTATTATCCAAATTTCTTGACAATACGTTGGAGGTTTTGGGTTTTGGTTTAGGGTTTGTGGGTTTTTTGTCTTTTGGGATTTGTTTTATTTATTTTGGGTTTTTTTTGAGGGGGATGGGGGTTTGTTTTGTTTAAGCAGCAACATAAGAACAATCAATTTAAAGATAAAAAAAATTCCTTTCTTAGTCTCTGCTTATAAAAACAAACACCTATCATGCTGCCAGCACTTTTGCCTGGGAATCTTTAAAAAAAATTCTCCCATTCATATTACCTTTGTGACAGGCTGCATGCTCCATTCATGCCAGAGTCTTCTGAGAGGTCTCTACAGACAGGACAAGAGAAGTGGGCACAAACTGAGAAATGTGTAATTCCAGCTGAACACAAGAAAAAGTCTTTTATACTTTGAAGGTGGTTAAACATTGTCACAGGTTGCCCAGAGAGGTTATGGAGTTTCCTTGCAGATATTTAAAAGCCATCAGGACGTGGACCTGGGCAAACAGTCTGGGTGACCCTGTTTGAGCGAGGGGGTGTACTAGATGATCTAAAGAGGTCCCTTCCAACCTCAACAATTCTCTGATCTCTGATTTTAGAGTATCATAAAGAACTATCTCCATGCTATGATAAACCAGAGGTGAGCTGTGAAGCTTCTAGTTTCTAAAAAAGTTCAGTGAGTACTCGCCTGGGACTGCTGTGACACAACCATCATGCAGCAGGTATTTTAGCTTGCTTCCACTCTATTCACATCTGAAAACTTGCTTTCTTGTGAAGCCACATCTCTCTGTGGACTTTAAAAGAAGCTGAGATACACAGAGGTATTTGTGTAGAAAGTTCCTTGATATAGGTGTAAGGTGATGGCAAACAATACTAGTCTGATTACAGTTTTTAAAAGGTACCTACAGTCCATGTGGCAGGGAGCCCTAAGAGGCCAGCTGATCCATGGGGGAGGATGAGCTGGGAGTTGAGAGTAGGTATGGCATGGGCTCCTTCAAGAAGAGAGACAAGACAACTTACAGCATAGGTGTAAGGTCTATCCAAGAAAGTCACAAACCAGAACATCAGGAGACAGGTCTGGGCTCAGGGACACCTGCAACTGAACTCAAGACAGGTCTGTGTCTCCAGGCGTGAGCTTGAACAAAACTCCTGTCCCTATAGACAGAGAGGGTAGATGTTAGCAGTATATGCCAATTTATGTACTGTTAGTATATATCAATGATCTCAAACAGTTTTCATTAAACCAATTATTTTTGTAATTGTTTTTGCTGCTAATAGTCAGAAGTGTTTATCAGTCATTAACATAATGTGTTTATCCTTTTCATTGGTTTTCTTTCCTCCTTTAAAAATATACACTATGAAGTGATTTTCACTTTTCCTCTTGGCTGGCAATTCTATTGCATATATGTAATTTTAGGGAAAAATCCATATATTTCTTTGTTAGTTTTTTCTCCTATTATTATTATTTAGAACCACAGAAGAATGGCGATATGAATGAATTTCTTGTCTGTTTAAAGTATCTTCTTTGAGCTATTCAGAATCTCAGCCAAAAGAAAAGCCCTGGAAATAAGAGGTAGGATATGAATGAAACAAGCAAAAATCAGATAATGAAGCACACCATAATTTTCTGTGCAGCCAGGAGGAGTGTACTGGGAGTGTGAGCATAAATCCTGTTCAGTAAAAAAAGGCCTTTCACTGATTTTGTTGTCCTGAACATGGGCTCATTACCTGATGCAGTGCCAATTCACAAACCTAGGTGAAGTGCTTCCTATTTTTTATTATAGTGTGCACAAAGTAGGGAGCTCGGTGGTAACCCACAAAAAGCTGGCTCCCCGATCATCAAAACTTTAGGCTATTTATACATTATAACAAACAAAGGCATCAGCTTTCATTGCTTACAGATTTCATAACTTTTTTATTAATTAGTGTTCAACCTCCTATTTGCTAGTTGTATCTCTCGCTTCTCATGCTAATTAGTCCACACATGCAGATCTTCCCTCCAATTGAGTCTGGAGTCTGTTTGGAGTAGGTGGTCAATGAGTCAGCGGTTGCAATCTCCCACTGCTGGAATTACCTTTCCCTCAGTTACTGCTCAGTTCTGCTGACTTCACTCCTGGTGGCTGTCATCCAAACAGCCCATTCATTCTGTGATTGTGTTCCCTTTCCCTTAAAACTGAAGATTAGCCGAGCATACCACATTCACGATGCAATTGCTTAATCCTAACTGTCTAGCTAGAGCTACTAATAATAACTAAAAAACAAATTGCAAAGTTTGCTTCAAATCTTGAGGGGCTCGAATCTTGTGGGGGGGGCACAGTATCAACTTTAGTAGATATTGGTCATGTCCTGGTGCAGCACAGTGTAAACAAATAGAGAAGAGTGTGTTAGAAAAAAGGCATGTTCACACACAGTGCCCAATTAATTCTTAGATGAGAACTAAAAATTAACTTGTGGGGTTTAGCCTCTTCTGTCTGATTTTTTATTAGATATAAATAATTTTTTTCCCATTGAACCAGCTTTTCAAGGGCTCTTCTTGTAGTTGTCATGCTGTTTTAATACACAATGAACATTCATTACAGCAACCTTAATCTGGCAGATATTACACTTCAAAGAACGGCTGCCTGCCTTAATTCCTGGTTTGTCCTTTTGTAAGCATTAATTACATATGTCAACAATAATCAGTTTAGAGTAAGATAATTACAGGTATGAAAAAAGGTTACTCTTTGCAAATACCTACTTGAAAGATAATGTCTTCATAGTATTAGGATTTTATTTACTTCAAGAGCTTCAAGAATTTGTTGGACACCCCTCAGTTTAACTATATAAACAAAAAGGACTGTCCATTATAATTTTTTGTGTATATGCTTATCACACTAACAGATTTGTTTAGGATTTTTTCATAGCAAACAAGACATACAGATGTTGGTGATTTGGAACAAATTATAAATATTTATAGACATTTATTTAACTCCAATATACTAAATTAACTACTCAATAATATGCTTTTTTGCAGATATACCTAGCACTTTGTGTCAGACTCTCTCAATTACAAGCATTTTTATAAAAATTTCTAATGCCAATGCCATTGCTGATGTATTTCATCATATAGATGCTCAGTGTTCTGTAGCTGTAGATCCTGTGTATTTTTCAGGGTGTACAAGCATGCCCCCCATCACAAATTTGACATGGCTTATTATTTTAGATTGTTCTTATTTTCATTTCCTTTACTTGCAAAGTCAAATCAAATGTGTCTTTGTCCTCCATGACAGATTTATATAAATATTGTTAAAAACATGAAATGTTATTTTGATACAACATTTCATAATTTTTATGGCCAAAAAACCTCTTATAATTTGCAAATTAGAAAATTTTCTTGTTCCAAGTGGACTTAGAGGAGAACTCATTATTAATTTGATGTAATAATAAAATTTAACATGCTGGAAGACTGCTTTCCTGTCACTATTTCATCTCCTTCAGAGTGGACTTTTCCAGTTTCTTCAATTTTTCTTCAGACATCATGTTTTATAATAATAATAATAACCATTAAAATAAAATGGATAGCAACCTTTTTGTACAAGCTGCTTATAACTATAAATATATGGTAACTTACTATTAAGACCTTATCAAATTCAAAGTTATGAAAAAAATTAAAAGAGAATGACTTTTTATGTACTCATGTAATCTACGAATGCAGTGCATTAATAAAACATCTAGCACTTTCAGGAAAGGTTGATAATTAGTTGTTGGCACTTAACTTCTAATGACAGCTGTAAAGGATCTGTTTCAACTTATATCTTATGCAGGTACTAATGGTTAAAGTTAGAAGCATAATTACCATACCAGGACACAATGATTCATGCTTTTATTGATTTTGTTGCAGTCAACTTTATGTTTCCATGCCAAAATTGTCATATTGATTATTGTTGTGGCTACTGGTGTGCTACCCTTACATCAGCTTTCTGTCTAAACAGTAACAACTTTTATAAAATATTTACTAAGAG
Organism: Cephalopterus ornatus; assembly: GCA_013396775.1. NCBI lineage: Eukaryota > Metazoa > Chordata > Aves > Passeriformes > Cotingidae > Cephalopterus > Cephalopterus ornatus. Next base: position 138,491 of record VZRE01001843.1, read on the forward strand.
TCTCCATGACCCAGGAATTTTCTTGAAGCTGAGATTTTCTTCCTTATTTTCACTTTAAAGACTTTCAGCAACTGAAAATGCAGTGTGATTTTCTGATTTGGAGACCTTGAATAATTTTCTCCTGAAGGATATATTTTTCTGAATGTTATTTTCAATATGCAGAATATATTATAGAATGGAAGAATCTTAGTATATTGTGTTTATTAATCATAAAGAGAATGCACAATACTGGGGGGTGTTAAGTGCATTTCACATATTTAGCTGGAATAAAAACACTTTAGCCAGATATCTTGAATATAAAGAATACATTATTTTTTAGTGTAATATATTTATTCCATCGGTTAGCTCTGAGGAATTAAGAACCAGATGATTTTTCATATGGGGAAATACCTGTGAACAGGCACCAAAACCTGTCAAATTCTAAACAGGTTTTGCTTGCATTAAAAAATTCATGAAGTTGAGTATTATAACTGAGATCCACCACAGTCATCTTTCTGGAAACGGGAGCTCAAGAGAGTAATCATACATTCCCTTCCATGCTTCTGGGACGATCTAATTCAAGTGTGATGCAGAGGGACTCAGGTTAGAAGTACATGGAGAAAAAGAGACAAAGGTACATCCTGACATCTGAGACACCTGACTTAGCATCTAAAATTACGGAATATCAAGACTGTAGACAATTTTTCCAATAATCTTCATTCTTTGATATCATAGCTACAAGTGTCTATGTGCTGATATTTGGACACACAAGTGTTATTATGTGGGAGTCTAGTTTGCATAGGTTGTTGGACCCATATTCGTACTGAGCTCATATCCTTGAATTTCAGAGGAAGGAAACTCAGATGCAATACAGGGAAGGAAATCCAAGAGGCTTAGAGGAGCTTACAGTATGCTCACGTCTCATCCAAAAAAACCTGAGCAATCAGGACTTCATGTGGCTTATGAACCACATCTGCCCTGACTGATAGATGTAGATGTTGGTCAAGGAACTGGTAATGTTTCACCATGGTTAGGAAATAAATTATGGTATGTGGAATATGGGTGATTTTCTTCAACTACTTTATGCAAAAAAATAAGACAAGAAAACCCATTATCAGGAGCAAAAAGTGGAATATTTAAGTCTGTCTTTATACATTCAAAGTAAACTGTGCCCAGGTAAGGTTGTTAGAAGAATGAAAGTAGCAAGAAGGTAATTTTATTTATAGATTTGAGCCAAAGAAAACATGTCTTCCAATCTCATATCCTATGAGATATTGGTAGCACAGTGTTTGTAAGCATTTGTTACAATTCAAAATGCCAGCTGAATCAATACCCACTGGTGTGCTCAGTATTTATGAGATTCCACATAACTGTGACTTGCCTTGCATACGCTTTTTGGGAAGGTCTATTTAAATTAGTAACCTTATGTGCATGCAAACACATGCATTAGTAGGAATAAGCATATATTCTGTCCATTATCCATCATTTGTCTTTCTCCATGATTGAAACTGATAAGGGGTGATACAAAAGACTGTAGTTTTAATTGCTTACTAGAGCTAATTCTAGATGGAATACTATTAAATTAGAATAAGGCCTTGCTTACTTGCTAACGCTAACTTACAGGATATGGTTAACTTTATAATGAGGATTCTAACAGGAACAACAAAACCTTGGAGTCTCGATAAGGAGCTTTGAGGTTTAAGAAGAGGACCTTGAGAACTGATAAAGAAGTGCTCCTGGAGATGATACCAGTTTTGGGATAATTGGACAGTGTTGGCTCAGCAGTTCTTAGTAAAGGTGAAAAGTTTAGAACTGAGAAAGACTTCTTACTTCATCCAAAGACCCCCAAAGAACCCCAAAAGAAGACCCCAAGGGGGCTTTCTGAGCCGGAGTTATAGGAGTGGTGTATGTTCATGATCTCCCCTCCCCTTTTCTGGAATTTTCTGACACAGCTAATGCATATATAACACAATTAATGTATATGTAATACAGCTAATACATATGTAATATTAGATCACATAAAAGGAACTGAACAAAGGTAATGAGGAGAGGCATGAAAGGCTGGATTATCCCCCATGCGCCCCAGCACTGTAAATAAACATATCTGCTTCAATACTCTTTGTGAGTTTTGGGGTTTGTTTCCACAAGTCAAAACTCCAAAAAGTTTTAATCATCCAATGAAGGCACCAACATTGCCATGTTCTTAAGGAGGCCAATAACACAAGATAATGACCAACAAAAAGCTTGAATGACATTCAAAGACCTCATAGATTGAAATATTTTCTTTTATTTACTGAATGCTTTCTATGACCACACAACACGTACAGAAACTGGGCCATATTTTTTAGTGGTTAATTGACGAAAGGGTATAATTGTCATTTTGGAGGGTTGTTTTGTTTTGAGGTTTGGGGATTTGTTTATTTCTTTGTTTTTAATGTTTAAATCAGCTTTACAATTTAGACTTCAGTCTTTCTAGGTCAAAAAGTTTTCCTTACATTGCAAATATATGACCACTGATAATACTAAATACATAAAAACAGTAATCAAAGTTCAAATATGGACAAAGTCAATTGCAAAGATGAAGAGAAATATCTTTTGACAACACTGTGTAGTTACAGAAAGAGAAGTCCTCATGGTGAAACATGAGTGCTGAACCACGAGAGAGTCTGAAGTCTCAAGTCATAGTACTTGTATTTGTAGATATACACCAGCTTTACACTGCAATCAGACCTAAAGTAAAGAGAAAATGCTAAATCTTTGAATTCCAGCTTGTAGCCAAGTGAAGACATTTTTAAAATAAGCAAGTTCACTCTTATTTTTTTTTATTATTTCTAGCAGACCTCTATCAAATTAACTTGCAAAAAAAAGTGGAGACCTACAGAGTTGATCTTTTTTTTCCTAGTTGCTACAGCCTTCTTCCTAATATTTTAAAAAATAGCCCAAGCAAAAGAGAATGGGAATTGGAATCCTACCGGAATCAGTTTAAAATAGCAGGATGGTGGGAAATCCGCACTGACGCATGTATTGTTTTATGAAATAAAGATGAGGTATAACCTTTCAGCTTGGAATCAGTAACAAAAAAGACTATGTTGAGAATAGCTACAGGATCTTGTATAAATTTAATCAATAAATGAGTTTCAAACTTTACTTGGAAACCTGGAAAAACTAAATATCTCTACTGGGCACTCATGAAAACTAATGGTTTCTCCTCTTGTGAGCTCTCAGTCTGGAACAAAAACCTTAGTGATGGAAAAGGAAAGGAAAATGGATTGGGGAAATAATAACTAAGGATACCAACAAATAAAAGAGAATTATTAACAGCCTTGAAGTTTCTTGGGCTTTCTTTCTTCCTTTGTATTCCCATCTGTCAGATAGGGCAAAATAATAAAAGACCTTTCATATGAATTGACTGGAAAAAATGAGGTTTTGATTTAGAATTTTTGTTAATCCAGTCTCAGTTCAAATGAAATTGACACCCACACAGAGGCATTTCTTAAAAAAAAAAAAAAAAAAGTGTTAAATTTTGCTTTCTAAGACAGGTTCCTTAAAATTGTTGAAACATACATTTCCAAATCATATGAGTTTGCTTCATCCTTTAGGAATGCAGTGTCATCTCAGCTGTACCACTCTGGTATAGATGACTTTAGGTGCATAGCTGCAGTGAATCCGATGACCCTAGGCAGATGGGATCACATGGGTTGTTTGAGACACAAGAGTAGGGACATCTCTTCAGGCTGAAAAAATCAAGTTCTTAAGCCTCAAACCATCCTTGTAACTCTGCACTGGGCTTGTTCCAGTTTGACTGCTCTAGATTGTACCGGAGAACTGCAACTTGGACACAGTACTACAGAGCAGCTTCATAAGCACAGAATAAAGGGAAATAATTTAAATAATTTAAATGATTTAAATTTACTTCCCCCAGACATCAGTGTAACTCAGGACCTTATCTGAGCTGGTATAAATTTGTTGCTGCCTTCTCCAACTAGGCTCTGGTGTGCAACTTCAGTCCTTTACAGACCCCTAGAAGTCTTCCACACAAAAGCACTCATCACCCACATATGGATTTTTTTTTTTAATCAATAATTTTTGCCTTCAGAATGCTCCAGGCTCTCTCTTCCACTGTTACCTGTTTAAGACTGAGAAGCCAACTTCTCTCCACAACACCACTGAGGATCTAAGCAGGCCTCATACTGCCCCACATCCTGAAATGAGGGTGTATTTTATGTCATCTCTTTACTTGGAATCTTTAATCTGGAATTTTTTTTCCCCAGGAAAGCTAGCAATTAATATATATTGAGATATTATTAATTCTTTATGTATTTTGCCCCTGGCAGCTCTATCCAAAATGAACAGACTAAAACTAACACAATTTTGACACTCCTTCTGGGAAAGACAAATGCTTTAAGATAAAATAGTCCATGCAGCTCTTAAAGTGAATAAGGTTTCTGAAGACTCTCCATCTTTGTAGCTATTATATCTGGATGCATAACACTTATTCTTTTTGCCCATATGATACCAGTCTAGAATAAGAGTGAGGGGTTTTGGATAACTTTGCAGTACATTGCATGAAAAAGAAATATGACAGCAGACGACATCTGATAAATTAAATTTGATGTGTTTTTTATCTATATAAAATGGATTCTGAACAGTTGGTAATTGCAAATATTTTAGCAGTCATTTTTGATGCAGAATATTGCTTCTGTGCTCAGCATTAATGAGATGTGAGCTGTACTTCATCAATTTGACAGTTCTTAGGTTTTTTTGACGAGCACGTGATACATTTCTCAGAATAGTGGATAATGGATACATTTGCCTGTGAAGAGAAAGAAAAAACATTCTTAGTTACATTGCCCACTAGTGACCTACTTTGGCCACACATTATGAAGCTGTGCAAATAAATCTATGGGTACATATAAATAAAACAGGTAGAGAAGCTATCGGTAAAAATCAGTAGAAAAATCTATTAAATAGAGTAGAAATATCTATAAGAAAGATCTATTCAAAACAATAATACTACTAATAAAAAAACCCTGTTCTCTAAAGGAATAGTAAGTAAAATACACATTTTAAAAAGATTAAGTAGACCTAGAATCTATTCAAGAATTTAGGGAAAATTTTCTTTTACTTAATAACTAGGAAAAAACATCTGAAAGAGCTTTTGTTGTTGTATTTATTTTGAGACTGTATTGTTATTAAAAAAGTAAACTGTGATTATACATGAAAGTAGATGTTGACTCATTAGAAGTTTCTGAGGGAAGTCAGAGGGATTATTCAAATATTTAATGTTATTCACCACGTAAGCAGGATTAATGCCTTTGATTTCACCGTGAAAGGAATATAAAGAAACTATGACTGTTCGTACTCAAGTCTAGGGAGATGATTACAAAACCATTCACAGTTGCCCAGTTCAATGCATATATGATTATGAATAGATCTGCATAAGGTCAGTGGGTGAGCTTTCATGTTTCAGCATTACAGTTCTTGGGGTTTTTAAATGTTTTTTTTTAATTGTGAGTCATGGTTGAGTGCACATGCACTAGCATGAAAAATTAATCTTGCCATCCTTGCCTGTATCAGAGGCCTAAGACTTTGAATTTCTTCTTCTGGTGTCGAGCCTGTAAAACAGTCTAGAAAATCCCAATAGAAGAAATGAGAGAAAATACTAGGGATTTATAAACTGATTTATCAACACTGCTAGTGGGGACTGAAAAGGTAAATATTTGATGTAATATCATGCTTGTGACTTCAGAAAATAACAAAATAATTATATATAGGTATGCACATTCTATCAAATGAAATTGAGAGTTTCATATGGTGGGTGGGTGATGGTCACAGTATAGGAAATGGATAAACAACCAGTGCTAGGTTTGAGACTCTGCAGTGCCAAACTCCAATGGACTGAAATGGTTGTATTTTAAACAACTTATTTTGGTTTCCTAGAAAAAGTAATTGCTGTACTTCTCATTTCTTTGAACTTCATTACAATGTAATTATTGGAACACCTGTAAATGAGAAAAAAAAATGCTGGAGAGATTAATCTGCTGAAAACAAAATTAGGATGTACCATAAAAATGCAGGGGACTCAGACAGGAAAAACTGGATCTCCTTTAGCACTGGAGTAAAAGAATTTGGATAAAATTCAATAGCGAAAAAATGCAAATTTCTATTCTATTTTCTTTACTTTCTTTTTATGTTTTTTTATAATTTTTCCTATGTTTTTGGTGACACGCCACATTTTTTTAAAAAATCTGTGTACATTACTTGATCACAGGCCATAAGCTGAACCTAAATATTTTTTGCCTCTTCCTGTGTTCAGGGTGTAACCATACATGAGGGTAGCCTCCTCCCAGGGAATTCCTTAGTGCAGTTCAGAAGTTAACTTTAGAAGCATCCAATTTTACAACTATCCAAATATGAAAAAACAAACAAACAACCCCCCCAACAAACCACAAACAAACAAAACCAAACAAACAAAACCCAAAACAGTTACCATCTGTAAGGAAAATATTTGTGATATAACTAAAAGATTGGTAGTGCTGTAATGCTGAAAATTCCAAAAACCCGAGTTTAAACTGTAGATATTCAAAAGAATATGAATATACAGAAAAACTATCTCAGGCATTTTAGCCTAAGTAAAATTTAATCTTATTGTCTGCACATGTATCAAGCAATTAAAAGGATCATTAGTAGCAGTGCTGGTACATATAAAAATCAGTTCATTTCAGAGAAGTATTGGAAGGAGTTTCCTGAAAATTATTGCCATCAGATTTGGATTGGTCTCCTCAAATAAGTTAAGAGAAGCCTGAACATGTTACTAAAATGGTCGCTGGCTGCTGGTGACAGCAGAACATACTGCATGCCATCATCCAGAAAATTCCTTTGGTTTAAGTACTCTTCATTACAGGCTTATTTGCACAGACAAAAAACCAACAAACAAACAAAAAAAAACCCAAACGAACAAAAAAACCCCCCAGAAGTCATATGTTACAGAATACGGAGTAAATAAATTTGTTTGGTATTGATGGACTTAATGTTATTGACTGATTTAAGTTCTTAGTATAGACATTCCAACTGTGTTTTTTAAATTTTGTGTATTCAGTCCTACAGGTCAGCAAGCATAGTCGTGTAATTCTGTAATATCTATTTATTTTTATCAATAACATTTGAAAAAGAAAATAAGTTATCCTGTAAAAAAAAAAAACCAAACATATCTCTGTCTGAAAAATAACAATAAACAAAATTCTTTCTCACTCATACAGCTCTTTAATTTTTTTTCTTTAAAAATCCATAAATCCTACATAATAAAATAGGACTGGGAGGTCTTCCTTGTTATTTCAGGCAATTACCTTGTTTACAATAACACCATCATAGGAATCTCCAAGACAAGAGACAGGAACAAATCCTGGAGAATTCATGGGAGAGAATTGAATAGTGCTGAAAGAATAGTGCCTTAATAGCCATTGGGTCTGTGAACCAAAGCACAACAGCATAAGAACATGATAGCTACATGAATGTAAGTTCTCGGGATCTCACTTCTGATTTAGGACCTAATAGCAATGAACAGTAAGCATATATGCTTAAAATTTGCGACTAGCAACCAGTCCAGGTTGCTACAAATGTGAAATCTTTATACCTTTGCAAACACTGTCATCTAAAATGAGAAAAAAAAACCCAAAAAGTGATTTCTTTAATTGTCTTGTTTCTTTCCATCTTCTGCATCTTCAAAAAGGTGTTAGGGACAAAAAAAAAGGGACTGGAGACCTTTCCACAGGTTTGATGACGACACTGAAAATGGTTTGTTGATACCACAACACTGAATTTAATTTCTAAGGCTGAGAGCTTCCTTGAATGGAACAGAGACACCATCCAAAAGTTCACTGCATTTTTAAAATATGTTGTTATTAATGGGCACAATTCCATCCCATGAAGCTCTGACTTCTATCTATGGAGACATGTTTCAGAAAACCTCTACAGGAGCTGATGAGTGCAGATAATTATTTTCTAAGCCTAACATCTCTTCAAGCATTCTGCTTGTTGAACCCACATTCATTTTTTAAACAAATGTTAATGTTATGAAGATTTTACAGGTTTCTGCTATAAATAGAGAAGCAACAGTAAAAATTTTAAATGCAATTTTAATTACTGCATCAATAACTCTATTTTACCAAGGTTTAAGGAGCACAAATATTTGATTCTGCTCCTCAAATGAATGCAGCTAAATAAGCAGAAGCAATAATATTCTTTCTGAACACTGATTTGAAGGACCTCAACAGCTTACAGAAGAGTGTAATGGACTGAAAGGTGAAATATAGGAGTTTTAATGAATCCCAAGAATCTGCTATAGTATTCCTTTAATTATAATAAAATTTCTAAAACTATGCTTTCTAAAATGAAGTCACAAATTAGTCTTCCCAAGTCATTCTTTTGTTTTTAATGGGCAAATAATGAATGTTTTGATTGGTCACTTGATTTGAGTTTGTGCGATATATTTTGCTTACAGCTCAGCCACAAACTGTAACCACAAACTTCAGACATTAATCCATTCATACCCAAAACCAAAATATCCCAGTAATTTGCAGATCTTTGTGGTGCAGGTTTTAAGAAAAATAATATATCATGAGACATATCATAAAATTAAGTCACATGGCAGTGCTGCACTGTTTGGGAACTTTTTCACTTTAGAAGGTTGGCAGATTCCACGTGAGGCACAGTTGTACTTCTTTGGCTTCATGGTATCAACTTTGGAACTGTGCTATAGTAAAACACCTTGTGGTTATACAAACAAATAAATAACTAATGATTTTAGTACTACTTGCATTTAGTGTTTTATGAAGCAAAGATGAAAACCAGGAAAGTGAAAATATTTTCAGAGTCTATTCTGAATTATAGCATAGAGAACAACACCTAGACCACTGATTAAAAGTGTCTGAAGAGTCTTTTAAAGAATTTTAAAATTCTAATGAAATCTAAAGGATCTTAAATAAATATTAGGTCTATAGAAATAATTTTTTTGGTTGCTTGCACTCAGAAACTTACAGAAATAATATATTTATCAGTATATAAGTTTCTCTTTCAGAATTGTTTTGTTCTTGAAGACAGGTAGATAGAATCTCAGTTTCAAATAATGTAGTTTGCAGTTCAGTACAATTTCCTTGTCCAGTCACAAAATCATAGAATCATAGAATGGTTTAGGTTGGAAGGGATATTAAAGTTCTTCTGGTTCTAACTCCTAAGTCCATGCTAGTCAAAATCCATTGTGTGAATTTCAAAATTTCAACTCTGAAAATTTCAAAATTTCTGCTGTTATGCTAGAAAAATCTTAGAAATTTAAATAATTTAATTGAAACTGTTATGCCCAGTCTAGAACAACTGTGTGATCCCAACCCTGCAAACTGCTGTGATCCTCGTATTTTGGCAAAAGTTAGTGAGAACACTAAAACTCAACATTTTTCCCTATAGGAATATGATATACTTAATATATATATTACATAATATTCCCCTGAAAAATGTTAAGCAATGACTTTATCCTCCCTCTTGCTATATTTCTTACATTTTTAAACAAAAATTTCTAAAGATTTACAGCAATACACAAAGAGAAAGAACATTTCAGTCCCATAACCTAAAATTTTGCGAATCCTGTTAGGAAGGCACAGGCAAGATCTCAAATATTTTAAGTGTAGAAATGAAAGATAATTTACAGACTGTTTAAAATCATTTGATATGCCTACCTTGTACACCCACAAAGTTTTTCTTCTGGATACATGAGTCAGTGAAACTGATGACGACATTCTATATAACACCAAAACCTAATAAATCATCCCATAGTTAGTTAGAAATTCTATATGACTGGACATCTGTATGACAGATGAAAATACAGATATACGTGATTCTGAATACATTAGCACTCACCTTTCAATAGAGTCATAGAACCAATGTCCCTCTGAAAAATGTTAAGCAATCACTTCATCCTCCCTCTTGCTCTGTTTCTTATGTTTTTAAACAAATGAACTAATGAGGTAGTGTGTTTGGGTTAGTTCTTATGGTCAAATTTTCATTTCACAGATATACTCTTTTAAAATACCATTGCAATGGTTTTCTTTGTATTCTAATTCATTTGTAGGTCAAACTAGACAATTTAGTCCAGTCCTTTATTTTTTTCCTCTGTGTGTTCTCCTTTCCAAATCTTTATGTAATAGCCCATTCTTTAAAAATGAAAGTTCGTTATGTCATTTTACTTGAGTCTATTAACTTGTCTGCCTGTTTTATCTGCAAAAATGTAGCTCCCCTTCAGGGTTTCCAACCAGATGGACTACTGCTAGTACACCAAATTGCCAGCCAAGAGAGCTGATTTCTGCCAGGCGTAAATAAGGGCTAGAAAAGGAATTTTCAGATACAGAAACTAACCACTCTTTTTAACAGTGTTGTTTTTCCCACTCATTACCTTAAAAAATTATGATTACATTCTTCTTTATTTCTCTTGATAGATTAATAAATGGAATATTACAAGAATGAAGTTTATATTTTAAGTTGTCTATTGAAAATGTAGATACTTCTTTGACTGCTTAGAAACTTTTCCTTCTCTAAAAAAAATCTGAAAATTATGAAATATTATTTTCCTTGCTGTTGCAGTCTTACCATACTAACTGCATCTGCATCTTAGAGAATAATTATTTTTCTAGAATGATCAGTTGGGGGGTTTTGTTGTTGGATTTTTTCTTTCAGTTCCTCTAGAAATAAATATTTTAAATGTTTCAGACAAAATTTGCCGTTTTAACTAGTGAACCTTTATCTTTTAGAGGATGGGAATAATGTCCTTATAGCTTTTAGATTTTTTACCCTTTAATTGAAAAAGCACTGCTGATGATGTGCTGTACTCGTATTTTTTCTCTTTTCTTAGAAGTGTAAGAAGGCATCACTCCCTTCTTAAGTAGCTTAAATTTTGAAAGTCAAATTATAGAGGACATAAGGAGAAGAGTAAACTTTTTTCTTAGCACATAACGTTGTTCCTACTTTGAACACAACCACAGTAGAATATATGTATTTGAAGGCTTAGTAGTTTGACACTCAGATCAACAAATACTGCTGTTTCTCTAAGAAACAACTCATTCTTTTTGTACATAGATGGCTGAATAGGGACAAGAATCAATATCTAGAAGGAGCATATGATTGCACATTCTCTTCAAGGCATGGTCTCAGGAGTAAAATGTGCTTGCTGATATACTGTTATTGGTTGGCCATATGTTCTGATTCTGTTTATGTAGAAATAAACATCCTGGATGTGCATTGACATTTGAAAGTCGCTTTCCCATTTGACTGTAACATATGCATTTCAGTCAAGGTATATAATCAGAGCATTTAGCATATTCTCATTCTGAAGATGCAAAAGAAGATCTAAACTCTAGTTTGATTCCCAATATTGGTTTTTCCTGCTACTTTATGTATAATTATTTCATACTGATAAGGAAGACTGATATTGAATCCTAAAATAATGAAAGTTAGTGTAAAATTACTGTCAGATTTGATATGCCTTGCATTAAGTTGCAGAAGACCATTCTGTAGCAGAATATGTGGAAACAGGATAAATGTTTCTTAGAATTAGACGAATTACAAGATGACTTGTCATGAACCTCTGTCATAAGGAGTCATAAGGAGTCGTATAGCAGGCCAGGACAATATTAACATAATAGATAGGCAGGACTGATGTCTCAGAATGCCAAATAAATGACAATGTACCAAAAATAGGCATGAAATCACTATTTTGTAAAGTGCAGGCAAATTCCTCTAGTAGTAGAGTCTGACAAAAAGATTGTGACTAGTATACTAAAGATTTGAGAGGGAAGTTTATGGTTGAGATAATGCCAAAGGTCTGTACTGCAAAAATATATAAGGAATCTGAGATAAGACAGCAAATAAAAACTATTACAGATTTAATTGTTCTTTAAAACCAAGTAGTTCTTGGACTGAAGAGGTATAATAAATGCTTTACCTGATTAGATCAACCCCTCTCAAGAATTGATGTAGGTGGTTCACTAAAATTTTAAATGGATCTCTGTAATATACTTTTATTAATATGATCACAACTAGTTAATGTTAGAGATAAAATAAAAATACAAAAAATAAGAGATATTTAAGTTGACTCTTGGCTCAAGGTGTCAATTTCTGATACAGATGAAGTTAGAATTCTTTGTGGTTTTCTGTAGCAACACAGAAAGATCATAGGCAAATAATTCCAACTTACCAATATTATTCTAAAAGACAGCTTCTTGAAAGTTTATAATTTTCTATAGGTAAAAATAATATAAAATAAATCTTTTAAAAATTGGAAAAAAAAGAGACACTGAGAGAAGGAGCCTAAAGAAAGTGCATGGAGTCATTGTTATCGAAAAACTTTTCTGAGACAGCATTAGATGTGCACATAAATACTTCATGTCTAGTGACTTCATGTCCACTCACGGAGGGTGTAAGAGTCTAGGAAATGAAGTAGAGGATATAAGCAAAGAAGGAATGGTGGATACTTGAGAAGAACCTATACCTTGGCTTAGATAAAAAGGGAAGTGTTATGACTGAACTGAAGGAGGAACACTTGTCAGAAAGTTAGGACCTGAGGAGACCGGTGGACAGGTGACCTAGGATGCGGAAACAAATGAGGTAAAGAAGATACTGACAGTAGGAAGAACATAGAAATAAGAATAGATGAAAACTAAACAAGCCAATAGAGAAATTAACATTAACAAAGCCGGAAGACTTTGGGGTGTTTACATTAAGGCTTTCAGAGAGCTAGTTGCTTTTTGGCACTGTTTTTAATTTTTATGTGTGTGTTTTTTCCATATTAGACAATAAATATTTAAGTAATATGATCATGCTGCTCATGCAGGTCCAAAGTGTAAAAAACACCCATGACCGACAGAGCCAGATGGAGTAAAAACTAATAATGGGAAAGTTTAGCACTGCAAATAGTAGAAAAAAATCCAAACATATAGTGACAAAAAAACAGATGGTAGAATTATCTTTATGGGTTAGAAAACAGTGAAGAAAATACAACAGAGTACTGCTAAAACTGTTCTGGATGTTCCATTTTCAGGTGTCCAGGTTTATAGACATTAACATCTTAATAAAAGTTAGCACTGTATATATATCTCAGAACCTTTTGCCACATTCTGGTTAGTTATTGGAAACTTAATTTTTCACTGTATTTTTCAAATACACTCTGACAGTTTTAGTTTGTATGTCATAGCAAGAAAATTACCACTGGAACTAGAGGAAACAAGAGCTGAAATAAATATTGCAATCTCAGCATTTATTTAGACAGTTTAAGGCGAGGAATATGTCCAACCTAAAAGTTTAAAAGACTGATAAATTTCAACTAGGAGGAAATAGAGGGAGAATCCTTACAAAAAAGTACTTCTTAATCTTGCCTCGCTTTGCCTGACAATATATATTTCAGAGCATATATTCTAGTGGTTAAACTAGTGGGGTCATTTAAAAATACAACTTCTTTGTTTACAGATCAATCAAGAGAGACTTTTCTTTACTTCACAGTGTTCTTGAAGGTAGCTTCATCTATATCATCTACTGAAGCACTGTGCTGCTTCTACTCTCTTGTTATTGGCAACAATGTAAGGAAAATGAGAACAGAAGAATGATCAAAAAAGTCACTGCCTTGTCTTCGTGCACCATTTCCTCACAGGCTGGAATCTGAGCCTGCCTGAAACTACCTATATGTGCAAAAATATGTCTATCATGCTGCTGAATTAATTTTCTTTTGTTTCTAAAGCAGAGATTGTTTTCAAATTAATCAGATAAATGTGCTACACTCTGAATTAGCTCAATATACCACCAAGCCAATTCCACAACCAACATTTTCTGAGTGAGAAAACTCCTAGTGATGCCCCAAGGAATAGTAATGTGCTCAGAGTTCAGCAGAGATACATAGGTTGTATACAACAGATGGTAACAAGCATGTGTTTTAGACAAAGCTGCATGACATTTACTCTAAAAGGGTTACTTTTTCATAATATGTTTTCTTGGTGTTTTCACTACATTATCAATCTTCATTCAAAACTGGAGAGTGTTCGCTTCAGACAGGAAACCTGGGAAGGAGCCCTCTTTGGCAGTAGGCACTTCTTCCTGTCACAGCTGGAGACTGCAGAGGTATTTCCCTGAGTAATAGTTTTGAAGTTATAACTTCTTGTTTCTCAGTATTGAGACAGTACTTGAAAATAAGAAAAAGTTGAAGGAATAATAGTCTACCAAATTCTGTGCAGGAAATTGCTTTGCTAGTTGCCCATTAGAAATGCTTCTAAGTGAGCCATCTTAGCTCAGGCACCTATGAAAGATCTCCCACTGCGTAGAATAAGTAAACCACTACTTTCTGAAATCATCAATGCATTTATGAAACCTACCAGGTAGCAAAGGCAAAGGACATTCAACATCCCAGCCAGCTCTTTGCTGCTTGTGAGTACAAACGAGTTATTTAGCAACCCTGTCATACCTCACTTATAGCCCTCCAAGTTTACAGCAGATATGTTAATGTGAACATAGCCTCTCCTACTTTATGCTTTGTATAAATATTCAAGGGCTTTTAGACTTGATTTTTGGGGAAGATTTCCTTTTAAGGGTAGAAATCGTGATGAATGTCAGGAAAACTGGAGAACTGTAGTGAGCAGAGCATGAACACAGCGATCCTTGACCTTCCAATAAGTCATCCTGCACTGCATTTTTGTTGTATGTGTGTTTCTTGCCAACATTTCACAAAAACGCTTCTGTCTGAAACAGCTCCCCAGTGTGGAGATATATCAAGCTCCATTAAAAATGAAGCCAGCTGTACTGTTTATAGGTGTATTAGATTTTTTTTATTTTGAATGAAGTTTTATGAGATAGATGGGAGAACATGGTCTTTCATAACAGATATTCGTGAGAGTTGTCAATGTCAGGGACTTAAAAGCCAGGGTTTTGCAATTTGTATAACTTTTTTCTTCAAGCTTCAAATCTTTCGAATATTTTATTTCATACTCCTAGGTTTCACTACTAAAACCCAAAAAAACCTTCTCCTCTGGAGAACTGGAAAAGGCAGAGAAGAAACATAAAATCCAAACAAAAAATCCAAACCAAAACTAAATTAAGAAACAAAATCTGTTTTAAAATTAAAATACCTTGCAAGTGAGGACATTGTCCCTGAACACCAATCAACACACCGTGAGCACAGACATAAGCTTATTTCTCTAACTTTGTGCTATTCAAGAATTCAGAGAACACTCCAGCCACTTCTCTCCCACACTCTCCCCAATCTTTGATCAGGGCCACAGACAGGAGTGGTTTGAGTGGGACAGATCTGCCTGGGGTGCAGGACCTGACACACATCCAGGCTTTTCAGGCTTCTCAGGCTGCCACTCTCTTGCTTTTCCAAGAAAGGAAGACAAGACACCTCACTAAGGTCTTTGCAATTTTTTCATGAGAAAGAATCCTCACTTTTCAGGCAAAACCTTCTGTCAAAACAGTCTGCAGGAAACCAGAAATTTTATCAATCTTCAAGGACCAACTTCTTTCTCCAGGGGAAACTTTTCTTCCTTACTAAGTTCATTCAGGATTAAACAAAGCACCGTCTCAGATGAATCCAATAAGAAACCAGAACTAAGTCCACAAATACATTATTGTAATCTAGTACTGCTTTTTTTCTTTTAATTCTTTTAAGAAGTAGGTAATTGTCACCAGGGTTTGGGTTGAAAATGAGATTTCTTTTATCCTTCCTGTGAGTGGAAGAATGGTAGAAAAAATAGATTTCCAAAGCTGATATTGTAGATTAACTTTTTGGAGAACCAAGATGGGAGGAGCTGGTGTTACAGTTGAAGTGCTGATGACTATGTCCATTGGAGATTTTTTTTTCTGTACAAGCCTTCTAAGCTGAGGTCAGTCCCTTATTGCCTTTAGTTGGCTCATTTCTTTTCCCTTTTCACCCACAAGTTTGTTGGTTTTTTATTAAAAGATTATTGTAATTATAATAAGAATCTTCTGTGCTTAGATAGTCCTTACACTAACTTAATTTAGCTAGTATTTACTATTTTTCCTTTTTCTAAAATAAAACCAAACCAGAAAAATAAGGGAGCCTTTGATAGCTATATTAGTATGTCACTGTATAATACACTCTGCCATTTCTACACACTTTTTTTTAATTTTTTTTTTTTTATTCTCAGGTTGTTTAACCTTGCTTAAATCATGACAGCAAATGAGGTTAATTTAAATGAACTGCATACTCCTATAAATTAGTAAATAAGACAGTCAATTAACCGAATTAAATCTTATTGGAAATTGGCTGCTGCCATCTGGAAATTTTTTATTAGACTTTATAGCTGGCATGACCTTTAGAGTGCAACTAGCAGGGTTTTTTATTTCTCTAAGAAATGCTTGACTTAGAAGAATGAAGAATTTGTAAAATGTTTTTAGTATTCCTGCGCTTGCTGGGTATCTGTAGTGGGACATAAAATATTTCTGTCAGTGAAGAGCCATTTTAGCAGTTATGGAGTTTCTTACTGCAAAATCTGTTACAAGTCTATGTGCTGGAATCTTGTATTCTGTGGTTGTTTTTTTCTCTTTTGTTTTATGTAGTCTTCTAGTTCACTGTGGAATCTATTATAGTAGGATTGGCCTTTGCCTGTCAATCTGTAAGCTGCTTAATTTCTTTTTAAATTTGCCTTTTGTTTTACCTTTAAAACATCCAGAAAAACCAGTCATGAACAGTGATGTTTTAAAGTATTATTTCAGAGGTATCCAAGCCATCCTCTCTATGGGCAGCTTGGACATGTGTTATCTGGATATGTTGAATATATGTGCATGCTTGCCCTTGTTCCAGGAAAACAGCAGGATGATGGCATTCTAGGGGATCAGTGCTACCCTGGGGGTCACCCCTTTGTTGCATGGTATAATTTCAGGGCAGGTAAAGTGTCCATGTCACTGAATGAAGTTGCCCTTACCTTTAGTTGGTGGGAGTTTTTGTAGCTTGCTGATCTCATCCAGTATGCTTAATGCACTGCCTGCATCAGTTTGTAGGCACAAACTTATATTGACGTTAAATCTCCTCCTCCTGGTTGCCCTGTTTCCTCAGGGACTTTAGCGGCAAGTGATAGATGTCCAGGTAGATTACCCAGGAAAAGTGTGGAGTCTCCATCCTTGGAGATATTCAAAAGCCATCTGGACATGGTCCTGGGCAAATGACTGTAGTTGGCCCTGAGTGAGCAGAGTGCAACATGGACATGATAATCTTAAGAGATCACTTTCAGCCTCAGATATTCTGTGATTCTGTCATTGAATAACGCATGCTCATGGCCACAGCAAGTCTGTATTAGTTGTCTCAAAGTGCCTTCTCTCTCATAACACAGGGTCACATTCTTCAACTTGATCAGATGACAGACCCTCTCAAAGAAAGTAATGATAGGAAATATTTGCCAAACTCCCAAGCTGTTGACCTAAGCCCTGGCCTTTTGCCTGGTTCTGAGAAGCCCCTGGGATAAAATGATTTGCTTCAAGTCATAAACTGCTTTTGCCTCTGTCAAGAAATGTGCTACATGATGCTTGACTAATGTGCAGTAAAGCTGTCACTGTACTTCACCCATATGTATGAACAGACGGGCTGTGGTACCCAGATGCCACAGAACTGGTCATATGGCTTGGAAGTTCCCTTTACTGGAGGAAGAGTTCTTTTTTTTTTAATCTGAAGAGAATAGCAGAGCTATACAAACACAAGTAGGATTTCTTTTTGGGTTTCAGTTTGAGTTTTTTGGGGTTTTGTTTTGGTTTTCTTTTGCACTAAAATTGATTATAGAAACAGTTTGGGAAGAGATAGGATTTGGAAAATAGAGCACTATTATTACATGGGTAACAAATATTTGTATGCATACCTATGTTTCATATATAGGTGCTATCAAAGCTCAGAATGGCTTCACCACATTTAATGATCTAACCCTATATGGGCAATAAACGTACTTTCTTTTTCCTGTATTTCCAGTGATGTCCTATGCTGTGTTCACTTCCCTAAAATAATTGCCAATCATTGCTAAGCATAACATATCCAGCTTTCCATATTTAGAGAACTCGCTTGGACAAGTCATGGATCGTTCAATAATCATCTTGAATGCCTCAAATTACTGGGGAACTAAAAGCTTTGTTTGAGCGAAATCTTGATAGTAACTGAGGTCCAGAGTGTAAGAGCCTCTAAGCTGTCTTTCTTAACTGGGTCATATGAGTTTGGCAGCCGCTGACAACAGGTAGAATTCATGCCACAATTCCTGGAAATACATCTGCTACCAGAGTTGTGTCCTGGGGGATTTATACATGATGACAAAACATAAGAGCTCCACTGTATGCCCTCCTGAGGAGCAACAAGTGGCTGAAAGATCAGGGAGAGAAAATCTGCTGCAAGGCTTTCATGTGATCTCTTCTACAAGGAAGGAAGGGTATTCTAGAACAGCTTTGATCCTTAGGTGTAACTGCTTTTCCTCAATTCCACAGAGTTGTCAGTATATTGAAAGAGAAACTGGGGTCTGGAGGCACTTACAGTGCTGAGATATCCTAACTGTATTACTTCCTAGAGAGGAAAGACTCAGACTTCTGTTAAAACTTCAGAGATCAGATTTGTCTTAGTCTTTTTTAATTGAGAGGTTTAATATCTAGGGAGCCTTCAAGCATGAAATAATACGGAAAAAAAGCTGAATATGGCAGTGGAAAAGTTTGTTTGAAATGAGGTGGAGATCCATTTCCTTGCATGCATTAGGTAATACGTAAAGATAAATACTGAGTTCTTGCTACATTCATTCAAGTAGACCCTTGGGAGTACTGTTTTTGAGGGATGACTAAATGCTAGCTTGCCCTGCTCTAATCAGAAGGCACAGTGGGGTGCTAAGATGCTATGCTTAATATGTGCTTGCTATTCCTATACTTCTGATATTACTTTGTAAACCAGTTTCCAATGCAGTGTCCCGCAACATAATTTTGTGTTTATTTTAAAAGGTAGAGTGGTGTTTTATTTCTAACTGTTTTCACAACAGAGTCTTTCTTTCTTTAACCTCTAGGTAATAATTTTGTTATGAGTATCAGAGAAGAGATTTTTGCATTCTGCTAAACCACTGAAAATAATGATTGGAAATTTCGATAATTTATACCACTTGTCAGTGTCTGCTGTATAAACATGAAAACTAGGTACCAATCTTATACTCTTGCACACTCTATGTTGAACTACTATATTAGATATTCTCTTGTAAAGGCGTGCTTGAATGCATAAATCACACTAAATTAAGGGTAGTGTGAAAGTACACTTATTGTGATTATAATGAAATACAATGTATATCTGTAAGGTGCATCCAAAGCTTATAAATTCTTACTGTCATCATCTCTTCCCTGAGAATTCTAATTTCTCTTGGTCTCAAATTGTAACATTTGTTTACTAATTATTGTAACAGGATTTCTGCTTGCTTCAGAATTTTGTCTAATCACCTGATTTGATAGATCTGTGGAACTGAATACATTTATACATCTACCTCCATGCCTGGGAGCATTAGAAAGCAGTAAATAGATTATCTGTCTCTTCAGCTTCACTGGTGCTTTACAGTCCCTATGATGATGTATCAGAGCTCCAGAATATTAAACTACCTGACAGTCATTAAGTGCTAAAAGCTGGATATACTAATAGGGTATATTGAATATTTGACTTAAATTGATGCTGTATGAGCTGTCTTTTGTCCTGGTCACTAAATTCAACTAATGTTAATTTTTAATGTATTTCTCTAAAAATATATGCATCATAAAAGATTTTATAGCAAGAGCTGAGTTTTAGGCATGAATGAAACCTTAATATGTACAGAGCACAGGTAAGTTGTTTACTCCGAAACTAAACTGTCCCTTGCATTTGGAGCTGTCAGGTTTCTCTGTGCTGTTCAGCAACCTTAAAGTGATATCAAGTTATTCTTCAATGAAAAATTATACGAAGTCACTCAGATTTTTAACTTCTTAAACTATAACATCGCAAGCTTATGAGTATTTCTGTGAATGCATTCAGTGGTATATTACTGTAATGGAGAAATTTTTGTTGTCTTACTCTTTGCTATAGATATCCATCATAAAGTTGCTGTTTCTTTATTGTAAATAGTTCAATATGAAAACAAAAATAAAATAATTGACTGGTTTGTTGTTTTTTTCTTGTCAACACTGTGGAATCCAAAGTCCATTTATTGGAATAGGTATAGGGGGAGTTTTAACATGAGGTGTGGGCTCTTTGGCTTTTCAAAGGAAATCCTATGACTACCTTCTGCAGGAGACAGTTCTCAAACCTACTTTTTCTGTAGAGCTATGACTCCTCCCCTTTAGTCAAGGAAGATAATATATATTATTTTGGATCCCAATTTATTTATTCACAAAAGGTATCACTATGTATCTCATGAGGCTTTCTTACATTTTTTTCCTAGTATTATGCATATTTATATTGGTGTCACTTTAAGGTTGCTGAACACCACAGAGATATAGCAAATAGAATGAAAGATTTCCAAAAGAGAGAAAAAGATTGCCATCTTCTGTAGTGTGATGGGGAAAATTCATAGGAGACTCACACTATCTTCCTATTAGGAAGTAATTACTCAAATGCTCTTTTTATTCTCTAAAATAAAACTTTGCTTGCTTTGACTTCTGAAAAATCAAGGGAGAAGATAAACAACTTGTTAATGTTGAATGTATCTTTCTGAGAAAAGATCTGAAAACAAGAAATTGAGGTCATCTGTTAAAATGGTTGGGAAGCCAAGCCAATCTTACTGGTAATTGTGCTCTACAGAAGACCAAAAAAATAAGGCAATTAGTTAATTTTCTCCTGTGTTCATGTGAAACTTTATTCTAGCAAAAGTGGCTAAGTAATTTAGCTTCTCTGTATTGCATGATGTTTCAGAACAGCTTGTTCACTATATGGAATTCTGTCTTATAAAGAAAGAATTGTTTCTTATTTAGTGGTTATCTACATTAAATAGAAGGTAAGTTACTGAAGGTAGATAGAAAAAAAATCTTAAAACCATTTTAGATATTAAAGAGGACAAATATAATTTGCAAAGCTACTTAATTATTGCTTAATAATTTTTGTGAGACTATTCTAATCTTTCTTGCAGGTATCTGAATCGCAAACATCTAGTTTAAGGCAACTGAGGATTAAAATGAGTGCTATGAGTGGCACTTAAACTATAGAGTGAAGTAATCTGTTGTTTAGATTGTTCTTTAACATTTAACTTTTTCTAAATCTTTGTACATTATGCTTGTATTATCTTAGTTTAACTTCTCCTGTGGGCTCTCATCTGACTGAAGTTGTATTGGGCAGAACAGGCATGTTTTGATAAGTAACCCTTGTGCCATATCTCTGTCTCAGTGCGGTACATAGCAAGTTTTGCTTTTTCTCCGTATTGAAATTTGTTTGTCATAAACTTCGTGAAATATCAAGGGAGACTATTGTAGTTGACAGACATGAGTGCTGCACCACTGACTTAAATGGATTTGTGCCTGCCTACATCCATCATAGGTTTGGTTGTCTTCCAAAATATTTTTTCTGTTGGAAATGACAATTTCAGCCTGTTCCACTGGTAATGTTGCTAGAATTAATGGTGGTATTATGCAGTGAAATTTAATTGGTCAAATTCTGCCAATTGTTTTTTTTTATTAGACAACCTTTTTTTTGTTTATGTTGCAATGCTTCTATTTTATGAAAAATGCAGGGTTTTTTGAATGCAGAAAAAAAATAAAACCTTTCTTTTCAATGGTCTTAACCAAACATCATTGCTATGTTGAAATGCATAAACACTGCAGCTTCAAAAAACATTTTTCCTAGCCAGTCATTCTGACAATATTGCTTTCCCTTTGCTGCATCAGATGTTAAATTGTCTCTGCTTTCAGGGCCCTTCGTAATATCATGCCTCTCTGCTTGTTTCCCATTTGGTGTCAAATGCCTCACTCTTGCTCCCAGATGACTCCTGATGCCTGCATGCTGCTACATGTTTCAGCAAACCCTTCTTTCTCTCATACCATCCCTCATGCTTGAGAAGAGATTTCTGTAAATGCCTGTTGGCCTACTTCATAATCACCTTCAAATCCCTCCTTAACTCCCCTTTACTCGGATGCCTGCAGGGATCATGCCGAGAGTTAGGCTAGCGATGTGTTGTGACTACTGCCAATATGGTCCCACAGTTTCCTTGCTCTCCCCTGTCTGCATCCATCTGTTCTCCCTCCTCTTGCATTCAGGACACACTTATGTGCCTGTCACTATTGCTGGGGGAATGACAGGAGAGCTGAAGTAACTCCACATTAGCTAATGAGGACATAGGCAGCTGGGAGCTCAGCACGGGTGGACCTTTCCAGGTGCCTGGGAGCAGCACAGTTCTAGCCCTGGCTGTGGGGAGCAGACCCTCCTCACCAGCTGTTCTTTCTCTGTGTGTGTGCAGGGATCCTGCCCCATTGTCAGGGTACCATCCTGAACCTTGCCCCTCTCCAGGTAACTCTCATCCAGCTTTAAAAAGCTAACTTTTATGAGACAGTCATCTGAAATTCAGTAAGTGGTAGAGAAAACAGAAGGGAATATATTGTTTCTTATCACTACCTTGCTACTAAAATGCTGATAAATCAGATAAAGACACAGAAAGTGAAAAGGATGTGCAACTCCAATACATATCGAATAGTAATTGGAAGTTGTCAAGTCCATGCTAGCATTATTAGCTAAAGACTGAAAAGAAAAAATTTCATGGGTTGGTGCTGAAAAATAATATCTCAGTGAATGATAAAAGATAATTTCAGTAAATCAGCCACACTTTGGCATAACCAAATTGTTGATGTTTTTAAAAAGTTGTGCACAAATGTAAATAGAACAAATAATAAATAGATGATTCAAAGACCAAGTTCTACATCACTGAAGATATTTTAATACTTACTGTGCTGGGCAGCATGCCTTGGATATGAGCTCAGTATGACTGAGCCTGCTTTGTGAGCCTCTACTGGTCATGTCTATTGCCTAGTAGTTTCAGACTATAAAGTAATCCTGTATGTTCTTGGAAGTTAGGTGTTAGGGTATTTTTACCTGTGCTTGGGAGCCCTAAGCAGTTATTTAATATCACTACAATGTGGATTTATTTTGAAGATTTGAGGACTATATATTTTAAAGCCACTGAGTTTATATGACTCTCTCTAATCACACAAGCAGTTAACTTTAGATGGATACCATTTAGAGAATTTCAGTTTCAGATGGCTGGTTTCAAGACTTTCTGAAGACTTAGTTGGATTGTATTTTGTTCAAAATATTTTGAAACTATTGTGAAATGTTTATTTTACTTGTTTTCTAGAAAATTAAGATTTTTATTTGAAAAATATGTATGACCTTCAGAGTTATTTCTCCTAATATTGACCAAACTGTTTTTATAGAATCTTTCAATATATATGGGACAACGAATAATTTCTGGTTTTGTAGGCAGATAGCTTTGGAGTTTTCAGGAGAAAGTAAATTACTGCCCTCGCCTAGATTTAAAAAAACTAACAAACAAAACCAACCAAAACTCCCCAAAACACTCCACTCCCCAAATTTAATACTTGAGTGTAATTGAATATCCTTGGCTTTCTCTGATGAGGATAAGATTACTTTTTTCGTCTTGCATAATTCTGAAGTTCTGTGGTGCTGGTATGACTGTTTCAATGAGGAATGTTAAGAAGTTGCAGTCCAGTACTGCTTCAAATGAGAGCCAGGCAAGACAATAGAAAAATTATTCTGTAAAAAGATTGCGAAATACCTAGACAATTGAAGTGTTACATAAATTCAATATGTAACCCTTCCTCCTAGCAAGACTTATAAGAGGAATCTATTTTAAGATCATTAGTCTGAAATCTGGATGTAACAGGTACTGGTGTTATTATCAATTAGTAACTTGTGGCACGTGGTGGTAGCATCACTAGAGATGATCTTAAACAGTACTTGCACTTCTGCAGTGCTAGCCTCTGACTCAAATGGGCCAAGAATTTGTATCGAACAGAACTGAGCAGTCTATCTAGGAAAATAAAAACAGTGATGTGTAGGGATATGGGCCTCTGTCTTAATCTGATATATTGGCTTTCATGACTTCTTTTTAAAATAGAATTTTAGAAAAATAATGATAATTGGTAATGCAAGGCTTCAAGGTGTTCAAATGTACAGTAGTTTTGAATGCCTTCTCCATTATTTTTCAGTGGGATGTGGACATTTGTGTTTTTAGTTGCAGGGCTTTAGGGGAACAGTAATGTATTAGAAAGAAGATTAGTACACTAGAAACAAGAGGGAGAGCTGAATATGTCTGACTACAGACATAAGTTCTTTCCTGGAATTCTTATTAAATATGAACTGTGGCTGGAGTTAAATTAAACATATAACTCACTGAAGTTGGTATCTAAAATGGAGAAGTCTCCCTAAAGTTGAGGTGGTGAAAGAAGCAACATCAGTACAGCAAATATAATGACTTGTTGTAAAACGACTCTTTTCTTAGATGGTCCCTGTTTGCCTGTCCATCAGTCCTTGTCTCAGAACAAGTATAACCAAGAGGTCATATTTTAAGGATTAACAGAACCCAGTGCTTAGCAGATTTCACTGTCATGTTGGGAATACTTACTCACACATGTCAACTTATCTCTTCTGCAATTTAATTAGAAAACGTAGCCTTCAACAGTCCATAATAGTAGCCTTTAACACCTGTTTTACTACTTAGTCTCTCTCACTTTTTTAATTGTTTTCCCTTAGCAAGTACACAAATAACCTGCATATAATATTCCACCAAGACTTTGTTTCTAAGTAGTGCCTAGAAAGAATACTAACAACTTCAGCTATTATGACTTATTACATAATGATTTCAAAATTATTTTTTTGGGATATCGGACACATGTAAATGTGGAAACATGAAAATTGAGTAAGGTTTTTAAAACTTGTTAATGCTTTTTGTTTGCTTTTAAACAAAAGGGCTTTTTGAGAAAAGTAGCTATACGCAACCTTCAGAAAAAGAATCAGTGCTTGTTTGAAGTCAGGTAGTCCTATAAAATTTTCTACTTTTTCCTGTTCTTACCAATAACCTCCAGAAGTAGTTCATAACTAGTCATTATAAAATACAGATGATAACTGCACTTACATTTCCATTTAATTTTTTTTTTTCCTTGCAAGCAAATGTTACCTCTTAGAAGATTCATTTGACTTTAAGTGTCTGGTCCAAGACCCATTTGTGCTAATGTTTGGCAAATTTTAGATGGTATTGCACATTTAATTAATATGAGAGGTTACTTATATTTTTTGATAACTTAGTCATGCTGAGGACATAAGCATATACTGCTGATATGCTTTTCAGTACATTATTTATTGGCATAATATAGATGGTATTACTCTTAATACTGAAATATATCATCTACAAGGTCTGAATGGAAAAGGTGCTTACACAACATTTCTGAACCTCTGTATTCAGTTATGCTAATTCAATATACTGTCTTAGAATGCTCTTTCTGAGAAAAGACATGCCTAGAAAAAACATGATTTCAAGGGAGCTTAAGAAACTTTTCAAGATGAACATGGCAGGAAAGAATACTCACCTTCAAATGGCCACTGTGGCTTCCCGAAAGCATTCTTGTGAGTGGAGCAATTTCAGTTACTTAAAACAAGAGGACATGGTCAGCTTTCGGAAGAGACACATCTCAGTAGTAGAGCTGGGTAGAAATGGCCTGCTGCTGCAGTCAGAGGTGGTTCTAACTCACATGTAGATCAGGCAGCCAGAAAGCACTATGGTCTCTTAGGACTGACAGCTATCCATTGAAGCTCCACATCTTTGAACAGGTCTTCAGATGATGCAGGATTTGTCATAGTGCCATTGGCTAAAGATTTAACTCTAGCATTACTGACCTGCCAAACCCCCACATTACCAATATTTGTTGTCTGTTGACATCAGTAATTTTCATGAATGTTTTTGTTAACTCATCTGTCTCTTTCTGCTTTTTTTTTGACTCATGATGCTACTTTAAATGCCTCCTTACTGATATAAACAACTTAAATTTTTTTGTTTACTGCATAAAGAACCCTTTACAGATAATTATAGATAATTACAGCCTTACTAAAACTGGTATAACTTTTTTGTCCTTTGGACCTCATACCTGGTAAGCTTTAAACGTTGGAGTCCCTAACAGTTACTTACTGCTGCTTCTGACCTGTATTGATGATTTCCACTGGGTAACTATTTGTTGCACAAGATAATTATGTAGACAGAATATATTCAGGAGTGTGAATAGTAAAGCAATTCAGTAATCATGGAAAATATTTCATTTAGGGAAAGGTCTTGCCGCTAGTCTTGCTGTGGTTTTGCCATTAAGAGCTTAGAAGGTCTTCAAAACTAGCTAAAAATCAGCAACAGTTTGTTAACAACTTTCAATGCTTTTCTTCAAGAATTTTAAAAGTAGAACTTGATTATAATTTTTTTTTTTTTTAGGGAAGAGTAAATTAAAGGAGAGATGGAAAAAAAACTTGATACAATTGTAGGAAAAATGATTGTACAGTGTGTCTAATACTTGATCTGATTTCCTGCACACCAGCTTTGCCAGTATTATAACTGAAGAGACGGTACTTCAGTGTTGGAAAGTTGAGGTGTGGACAATCCTCGTCTGGATTTGTGGAGTCAAGGAGGGAACACAGGAAGTTCACTTGCTGTAAGGTTTTTCTCCAAAAGACATCATAATAAACCAATGACCGATGGAGGGAAGGAATTTTTCCTTCTCCTTCTCTCTCCTTCCTCACTCCAAGTGCCACATAGAAAAACATGTATCTGTTTTAATATCCCAAAAGACAGACTGCTGAGACATGCAGCAAAGACCATCGAAGTCCCACAATGAATCTTGCTGTACTGTGGTAGCTTGAAGAACAAATCTGTGCTTTTGGGCACTATACTCATCCCTGAATCATTATCTTTGCATACCTTAAATACACAACCATCTTTTTTGTAAAGATTAACAAGGTTTAAACCCTTGGAACCAAAGCAGTTCCTATAACTCTGTCTAATTTAAAAAGTTTGAACCCGATCTGGAACAACAAATAAGACTTTCTGTTATAAAAGAATGACATTTCAGGTAATGAGAATCCCCAGTTATTGTGGTTTGCTTGGAAGGGGTTTGGTTTTGGGTTTTTTTTTTTGGAGTCCATTTGTTTTGTTGGGTTTGTTTTTTAGGGGTAGGAAATGGTAAGATTAATTTGAAGAATGTGTTATTAGCAACAACTAACTGAATGCACACAGACCTAGTTCATAGGAATAGTCTATGTGGAGCTGAAAAAACATTTTTCACTAGTAAAATTTACATGTATGGAAAATGTTGCTAAAATGTGGGGAGAACATAGCTTTAAAATTATTCACAAAAAAAAAAAAAAAAAAAAAATTTATTTGTAAGACTTTTTTTTCCCTGGAGAAAAAAAAAAAAAGATTATTTTAGGGTTTTCTACCTAACTAGACAACACACCAAAAATTGTTCATGTGATGTCAGTGGAAAAAAATAGTTCCTACAGCTTGTCTTTTATAATAGAATGTTACTGAAGCAGTTTTCTACAAGGGTCTGATCATTGGTGATTCAAAAAAACCCTAATTATAACAAAGTGTTAATTTTCTTTTTGCAATTTTTAGAAGAGTTGATATACATTGGCAGTTTGCAAACTTGAGGTGACAGTTTCTGTAACACTTTCAGCACCATCATGAATAAGATGCAGGTCCTTTTCCAAATAGTTATTTCCACAGAAGTGCCTGTGTCACTCGTTCAGGAGGAATTCAGTTCTGCAAGAGGTCATTGATGAAATGGAAATTTATTTTAATAAAGCTCTGTCTTAAATATTTAACAGGTAAGGGCTCTTATTTGCTGTCATGTTAAGATGTTGTCCAAAGGGAATCTCTGGTCATCTCACCAGTTCTTACGAATTCCTTTTTTTCCTTTCTAAATGATACATTATTCAATAAATTACAATAAAATTCTAATAGCAGAACTTCAAACAGAAGGATAGAGACATTCAATTTTATTCTAAAAAATTGTCCATAATTTACTTAAGTTATTGTGTCTAGCCTCTCTGATTCATAAATTGTTGAAGAACACAAAACCTAGCATCAGCACAGTAAGTTAAATCTTATGATAAATTGAGAAATATGATAACTGGAGTGTTATGTCATGTCCTATTTTATCTTAAAATACTTTCATGTCTCCAAATTCAAGGAAATGTAGATATTCCGATTTTCAGCTTCACACTCATATGACTTACAACTTTAGATCTGTTCAGATAGCTTTTATATAATTACAACAGAACTTACAAGACTTTCACATTAAGCTTTGAGCTGAACATGTACAAGTTGCACTATTCAGTGACAATGCAGTTTGACCTTGATGCAATTATAGAATAAGAGAAGCATTTAGGTTGGAAAAAACCTCTAAGATCATCGAGTCCAACTGTTAACCCATCACTGCTGCATTCACCATTAAACCATATCCACAGGTGCCACATCCACATGCCTTTTGAATGCTCCCAGAGATGAATCCCTCCTTTCTCTGGTCAGCCAATTCCAGTGTCTAATATGTGCAAATTCCCGTGCCTGAAATTCCAGTATTTGTGAAATAGGTTTTTCTGATGCATCTTTTCTCTTGTTACTCCAGCTTCAGGGATGACATAGTAGTGGTGAGTTTCTCTGATTTGCTGCCATAGTTCTGGTAGCTCTCTGTGAATGGTGCTAGGCACACAAATGTTGCCCTGCTCTCTGCAGTAGGCACTGCCAAACCTGAAGAGTGTTCATAGGCTCAGGCACAGAGCTGTGCCCTTCCACATCTGTAGGGTGTTCAGAGAGGAATTGCCTTTGGAACCCAGCTGCTTTGTTTCTAACCAGCTCCAAAAGTGGAACACAGGACTTCTACGTGCCTGAGAATTAACTTGTTATGTGCCTTCATCATCTTTAGGGCTATATTTTATAGAATGAAATTCCCAATGTTAAGCAATAATTTAAATCAGAAAGCAATATAGCTCACTCTAATGAATTCAATTTTTTTATAATCTTGGTTATTTTTCTTTAGCAGCAATTAAAAAAAAAAGATGCTTTAAAACACAGCGTATTGTAGCTCAATACAGTGTTTGAACTGAGTACACTACTGCTTTCAAAGGACCAGGAAATTATAACACATTGTAGTTGGAATAAACACTTTCACCTAAAAAATTGACTCTTTCATCACATGCCAGCTAAATTCAAACTAAAATACTTAGGCTGAAGCTTTTATCTGCCATCACGTGCATACACATCTGTGCACACAGATGCATATACATACTCTATAGATGAATATTATTTTTATCGGATGTAAAATATCATCACTCACTCTCCTAGAAATATAAAGTTTTAAGTGTTGTAATTAGCTCAGGGATCAGGGTCAGTACTTAAATCCTTTTGGAGAACATTGATATTTTTTCCAAAACACTTTCCTTTCGTCAATGGTCTAGATGCATATAAAATGTACTATGTTAGCATTTCCAGTGTTTCAGTTACTTCAAAATATAATATTTTTGTATGTGTAACTAGGGCAGAAGGTCTTGACCAATAGTACTTTAGGTGGAATTTCTGAAGACCTTTTTAATATTATGTAGTTACTTCAACGATGTAAAATCTATTTTTAAAATATTTATTTAAAGCAGAGTTGGATATATATTTTAATCAATTCCATCTAGCCATCTTCTCACAGAATATTAACGTATCATTCTGCTGCTGAATCAAAGTCATTCTTAGAGAAAACTATTACATCTTTTTGAAACACTTGAAATCGTTATGCAAAGTATGTACTGTTTCAGTCTGTTGCTGAATATGGGACTATAGAGAGGAATAAACACTTTACCTGTCTCAAAAAGGGGCCAGGTATTTCATTTTTGACAAATGTAGATTATCAGAGTTCCCTTTCATTTGTTGATGTGTTTTCCCATGGTGTGCATTATGAAGAAAAAATTGAGATCAATAAAAATAGGTCAGATATTCAGAAAATATGAAATAGGAAGGAAAGAGATTCTGGGTTACACTTTGGTGAATAGTAAGGCATATGATGCACTTAAAACAGATACTCTAACTCAGAAATAATTTTAATCAGAAATATGTTGAATAAATACGCTGGCATTGTAATGTTTAGCAAAGAACTTCACTGTACCAATATTTTTAAAAAGCTTGTGCAGAATAAGTAGTAGTGTGCTCGGTACATGTTTTGCTTTCCAAAGAGACAGATACCAGAACCAAATAAGACATTTGAAGGCCCTTGAGTCTTGAAACAATGCCTATCTTTCTAAATTTTCCCATACTTATATGTATGTGTGTGTGTGAAAGGACAAAATGTTGTGCATCTCTTCCTTGAAACTTAAAAGGCAGTAAATCCAGCGAATTAAAGGGTAAAAATTAAAAACTTTTTTTTTTACTGTGTTTTAGTCTCACCACAGTATAAAGACTTTAAAGGATTCATCCAAATGGCTTTCTGATCTTTAAAAATTCATGAAATTGATTTTTAAAAACTTTGAGTGAGTGCAATTTTTGTTAGGTGAATTGATTTTTATTTATTTTACTTTTTTCCTGTAATATTAACAAAATTAGGCTCAGGATCTATGATTAGTGTTTAGTTTATATAATAAGCCTATGTTGAGATTTTTTAAACTTTAGGGTACAAGGTAAGGATTCTTTAATACCTTTCCTGCATCTAGTTAATAGTTAGATTTGTTCTTGGATATGTATCATTTTAACCAATATGAAATGTAACAAAATCTAGGTATGAATGTCATTGGTGGCCTTTTCCAATTTTGTTCCTATTTGGTGACTAGATTCCAGTACCCTGTTTAGGCATAAAATTCCTTGTTGATTACCACTTAAATATTATGGTATTCAGATCTAGTTAGGTGGTTCATGTCAAAAATCACACTCGTCCTGTGTAAACATCATAAATTATCTTCCCTTGTAAATATCCATTCATTAGCTGGTAGGTTCTTCAATTTAAATCTATCTTTCATTATTTTGCACTAAATTTTGGTCTAGTCTGGTAATAATTACTTTATCGGGAGAAAATAAAAAAAATACACAGAAGAGTGATATATAGTTATCTCCACTTACTAGTTCTGGTCTCTAGTTCTTTAAAGAAGAAGGATTTGGTGGAATATAACTGTTAAAGTAACTCCAGTAGGATACCAACAGCCTAAAGAATTCAAGGTTTTTTGTTTTTTCCTCTAAGACGATATATAGTAAAGTGAAAAAAATTTTTTTTCCTACATGTACAGCCTGAATAAGATGGCTGAGAAGAAACTGGGAGCTATATGACCAAAAAGGAGTAAGGTCAGCATCCTGTGTATTGGATACCAATATGGCTCATACATTAAGGAATTGTGAGAAAGAATGTATAGCTTTGTGCTTCGAGTAGCAACCTGAAAATGCTGTAGAGGGTTTTAATCTCATGTTTTTAGCCCTTCTTGCTGTGATGTGTCTCACTGTACCGCAAAATTCTCAGTGCTAGTCTATTGTCCTTGCAGTTTATCAGGTCATTCCCTTCCTTTTCATATACTCAGACAGAAAAAGGAAAACTTTGGGCAAATCTGCATAAGGAAGAGTGTTCAGTTAGCAGCCTGGAAAAATACACATACCTGTGTATAGGTATATAAATATATATTTGTGTATTCATATATATGTGTATTTATTTTAATATTTGTCATTTCTGTAGTAGTTGCCTCATGGATAGGCAGAGGTAGAAGGATAGGAGTGGAACTAGATAGGATAGGCTAGGAACTAGAGTAACTGAGGATGTTGCTGAGCCAAAACCTTCTTCATTATTTAGATTTTAGGGATAAACTGACTAATTGCCGTCTGGGAGCTGCTATTAAGATCCATTATAAGAATATGATTGTAAAAGTTTCCATGTTAGATGTAAGTTTATGATTTAAAAAAAAATACAACAGTACTTTCAATGAACATGACTTCTTGGGAAAGCTGTTCCAACTGAATTTCAGAGGACCTAACAGTTATATAGTTATATATTTATCTCAGGATGCAAAAAGAGCATAGAATGGGCCCCACAGCGAACTTTGTAATCAGAAGACTTTGTTGCTGGACCTCAGTTTGTATGACCTGGCAGTCACAAGAGGATACAGGGGATTTTTAAGTTATATAAGAGAGAAATTCGCATAGATCTGTACTTTGCACCTTAAATCAAGGTTCTTCTATGGATATTGAGTTTTCCAGTTGAAGGCATACCTTCTTATAAACTTCCTAAGGCTCATAAATGATTTTTTTAATGCAATTTTTCCTGCTATGTCAGATGTGATGCATGTTTCAGTGCTGTGCATATATGAATGGAGATGAAATATCGGAAGAAATATGAAGAAATATTGGGTAAAACTGGGATACTATTGCAGTTGATGGGAAGCATCACACTGTTTCTGAAGGTAAATTTTAATTTCTTTAGTCAATACTGAATAAAAAGAAACCAGTGAAACAAATTCTTTGACATTTTCATCTTTGGAACTCCAAGCAGTATATTAACATGCCTTATTTGACAAGTTCCTTACTCTTTTCTAAAATAAGTCTCGAGCTGTGCCCTTTTGGTAGTATGGGATATAATCCTAAATGAATACAAAATTCATGGCTGCAGCACTAGTAAAACAAAAAGTAGCTGGGATTTTGGTTTTAAGAATAACTTTCAGCTTCAGTGTGCACATCAGTCAGCATCTGTGCTCAGGTGAATAAGTATTCAATTACTACCCGTGATTGTGCTCTATGGTGAACTTGCCACTGGCTGCCGCAAGAGAGGAGCCCCGAAGAAGAGATATAAGGACTCCCTGAGACAACATCTCAGCCTTGGCCATATCGATCACCATCACTTGTCTGCTCTGGCCTCCAATCGGGAGGCCTGGAGACACACTATTCACAATGCTGCAATATCTTTTGAAAATACACGCAGGATCACTCTCGAGGAGAAAAGGCAACACAGAAAGAACCGTGTCCTTTCAGTACCACCTGGGGAGCCATTTTGCTGTGCCTTTTGCAACCGGACGTGTCTATCTCGCATTGGCCTTTTTAGCCATCAGCGCGCTTGTAGCAAGCGTGGGTAGAGTCCTTCACAAATCTTCGTTCGCGAAGCCTAGCCATGATGATGATGATGACTACCCGTGATAGTGCTAATAACCCAAATCACAACTTTAATTGCTAGCCATGCACTGGCTTCCCATGTCTTCTAACGCTGGGTTTACATCTTTCAACAACTGTTCTCGCATGATCCTTCTCCTGAAAGTGACATCTTGCTCTGCAAATGCTATTTGCATCTGCAGCTTTCCTCTCCAGAAAAGCAGATAGGGTGTGAATGCAAACAGTGGCTTGTCGCTGATTGTCTCTGAGCTTCCTTATAAATACACTGAAGGGGACAGCAAATAGTGGAGAGTGGGCTATCCTCATAACTTGCCAGTGTTTTTGCTGGAGGCATGGAAAGGTCTGCAATATATTTAGGCAATCAGTATGAGGATTGCTATTTTCAAAAAAAAACCAATCAAAAATAAAACCTATGATAAGAGGAATAGGAAGTAAAAATAAAAATTCATTCTTAAGCACTCTTCAAATAATTCTGAAGCTAGGAAAACTGATGGGATATAATAGCCATGAAAATGTTCCCTCTTCCCAATGAAATGTCACGGATTAGATTTTAATAAACGCTGATATTTACTAGGCAAAAATTCTGACTGGCATTATAAAATTCTTACTACATGGATGGACTTATCTGATAATGTGGGGTTGCAATTTCACTGTGAAAACAGAAAGCAAGCTCTGAAGCTCTTTGGCATGCAAAGACAGTCTTTCAAAATATGTACATCTTTTGTAGATGAAAGGGAAAGACTGTGTTTATTTCAGCTAGCATATTTTTATTTGAACTATTAAACTTTGGAGTTTATTTCTTTAATATGTATTAAAGTAATAATTATCACTTAATAATTAATATTAAAACTATTTAAACTGTTTAAACTATAGAATTAAGAAAGAAGTCCCCGTTATTGATTTAAAGCAATACATAGAGGTTACTGAATCAACAGTATAGGCAGTTCTAGATGCAACCTGTTTAACTTGTAACTTGAAATGTGATATAAAAGACTGGAAAGAGCAATAAGTGAGCAAACACAAGAGGGCAAAAATAGAAATCAAGGCGTAAGTCTTCTTTACACTACCATAACACTATAATTTTGATTACAATACTCATATTTTATTGGGACACGTAATATATTTTGTAAGGAAAGTGAATGGGAAATTCTGTATATCTTGTCCATTCAGCATTTTATCCTAACTCCTCCCCTCCCACTGAACACTATTTTTTCCAACCCTGAGGGATAATGATCACCATGAAGAAAACTTTTAAATTTCTATGTCACTAAGGTTAATTGAACAGACTATCAAAACATAAGGAATATCCTTTAAAAATTAAGGTACACCTGAAGCTTAAAAGGGGAAAAAAAATTAAAAAATTGCAAGAGATTAAAAAAAAACTTTGGAGATTTTATCATCAGTGGACCGAGAAAGAGATGGCTTTTTTTTTCTTTTTGTTCTGATCTGAAATATAACTAAGCAGCAGGATAAAAGAAATATACACTTTTCAAATACTTGTATTCTTCTTTCTTTTAAGCTTGATATGTTAAATTCTAGTTTTCAGTAACATCGAGTAATATGTAACACAAAAATTATCTAATTTTTCTTTACAAATTAGCTATAAAGCTGTTATGGAAAACATGTATTAGGTAAACATTGGAACATTAGCAATGTTCACAGCATCTTCAGAAAGCACTATTTCCATGATTATAAAGGTTTTCTATTTCACAATTTATCATATCAAAAGTTTTCAATTTGCCAAATTGAAAACATGCATGCATACAGATGAACAAGGTGAATGCATTACTGAGGCAGATCACCCTGAAAATGATACAACTGGCAACACCTGTAAGCTCAAATTTTTCAGGGATACTGAATTTAAGTTTTTGCATGAATCATCCGTAATTCATTTGAGCCCATAGTGAATAATCTGAGAAGGTAAAATGTACATACAGCTTTACATTAGAAGAATTACCAATTCACTTTAATGCATCACAAGATCAGTGGTTTCCTAGTGAATCATAGTTTTCCCAATACACAATTGGAAAATAGTTGCTATGGATCTTCTGAAATGACAGCTGATGAGACTAAACAATTTTTATATGTATACGGGTTTAAATCTTCTAAACCATGAAATATGCAGTGACTATAATATTTAAGCATTATGTTTTTCTGTGGATCAATAAAAGATGAAAGAATTTTTAGAAACCTTGAAATAAAGTTTAGTAAAACTGCTGTTAAACTGGAATGCAGAGGTAGAACGTCATTGTCACTACTGGAATTGGTTTCATGATGGTAGCCCTGAGATCAAAAGAGTGGGAGTTCAGACCTTGCTCTATTTTAAATCCTCACAGATTTGCAGGAAATCAGAGCAAATAAATTAACATCTCCTGCCTTGAATTACTTACCTCCATGTATGGATAGAAGATTTCTGCCCTGAAGGGTTTTACAGCACATGAGTCATTCATGTGAAGCGCTGGGGGGAGAAGGAGGAATGTTTTAGAAGGGGAAAGTACTTCGTGTAGAAGACTTTCATAAATGGATTATACTGTTATCCTCTTGAAAGCGGTCTTTGTTTCTGAGATAATTTCATTTGGTATTCTAATCCTTTCAGGTGGTGATGTTTGCTTTGCCTTATTGAACCTGGAATAGGATTTTTGCATGCTTTCTTGATTTTTTATAGCCATTAAGACAGTCTGTGCCAGTGAGTTGGCATAAAAGTAGTGTTATCCTGCCATACTGTTCCTTGCGTATTCCTGTGAAACTCAGCAGATGCCTTCTGTAGCTTGCTTAAAGTGTGGCTGCAGTTGCAAAAGTGTCACCATGTGGAAGAGCAGTTTGAGAACCAGTTTTCATAAACAAGGGGTGTAAAGTTGGTAAAACTAGCTCCTTGGCTTATTCACACTAATTACAGGCAAAACACACCAATAAACTAGATATCCACAAAAGGGTAATTGTTATTTATTATGCTGAAATGTATGCAATAATTGGGGAGGAGCATGGGTTTTGTGCCTATTACATAGACTGAGACTATCAGTTCTTTTATGATGGTGTCTTAATTGAAATTTTCTAAAATTATTTCTCATCCATTTTATTCATTTGCTTAATAATATGGACTGAAGATGCAAAAGCCAAACCATGAAATACATTTCATCGATCACTTGGGGCATTACCAATGAAGGTGAGCTGTTATCACTAAGCAATCTTTAATGCTATTATCTATAACAAAATCAATATGATAAAAACATAATAAACTCTGAAAGCTAGCAGTGGGAAAGCTCATTTATCTTTCATGGGCTCCTACTTTGATACATGGCTAGGAAAATTTTGAAACTTTCTTCAACATGAGCTACTTCAAAAGCAAAACTACAAGATAAACACAGATGGTGGTAGGAATTTTTTTTCCCTTTTTTTATTTCTTTTTCTTTATACTGCAGTTTCCCCAAAGAAAAAGAGCTATGAATGGAGGGTGGATGGCACTATTTTTCTGCTTTTGTTCACCTAGGCTTGTTCTAGTTGTTCCTTGGAGACATGTTATGTGGTTTAGCAGAGTTTTGAACACAGGTCTTTTTAGGTAACTTGCTGAACTTGGCCCTTAAAAAAGCTACTTGGTGAGTTATGCTTGCCTCTCTGCCCAGAACAAGACACGGCAGGAGTCTCCCTTTGCAAGAGCTCAGACCAGTACATGACAGACTTCCCATGTCACAAACTGGACAGGAAGGAATGAAAAGGAGCAGTTAGTAGAGCATTTTTGAACTGGCTTATAAAGGTTATGTCCATGAGCATGTCCTACTAGAGTGTGAGGTAGATTTACAAATGCATCCCTTTGCCAGCCTACCATATGAGACAGAAATTGCCAGGACAGGATGGATAATTTGAGTGACTGCGTTTTTATTTTGAAGGAGAAAAGTGGTGTGTGTTGGAGGAGAAGAGTAGAGGGTGTCAAATTAGAAGTCAGAATTACCAGAAATTAGTGAGAGGTTTTTTTTCCTCCCCTTTCTCCCATACAAATCCAGCGTTGACATCATTCATCCCCTGTCTTCTTCACGATATTCAGACCATTTTCTGCATTGAGTTGGTTGCTTCTAGGAATCCCTTCATCTCATCAGTTACTCATGGAGCATGGAGGTGGTGATTCCTTCAGGGTAGAAACATAACCAAACTTGAGATGCAGTCCTTCCTCAGCTGTTCTGACTTATTTTCACCTCATAGAATTACATTTAGTTCTCCATTTGATAGACTTCAAAGCTTAGACCAGATTCTTAAGTGAAACCTTTTGGTGTCAGGACTGATGTTCATTCTTCTTGACCTGCAAAGACATGGATGAAGCCTCTGCTCTAAATAAATGAGGGGTTTCTTTGGACCTTAGTCTTTGAA
Source organism: Cephalopterus ornatus (assembly GCA_013396775.1). Taxonomy (NCBI): domain Eukaryota; kingdom Metazoa; phylum Chordata; class Aves; order Passeriformes; family Cotingidae; genus Cephalopterus; species Cephalopterus ornatus. The sequence goes on from VZRE01001843.1 coordinate 175,990, forward strand.
TGGGTGGTTTGTCTACATCGGCATATAAAGGCATGGTACTCGCAGATTTTGAGAGGTGTGGGGACAGATGCATTTTCAGTGCATCTCTATTATGTAGTTATTATTCAGTCAAGATGAATTCAACTACCTTTTCAACATTTGAGCCTTGAGAAAGAGTACTCCTTTTTGTCTTTGCTCTTAGCACTGCCAGCTAATTTCTACCCTCTCAGCAGAGGGAGCAGATATATGCTTCAACTTTGTATATGTAATGTTAATTCTACTCCAATGTCTCAAAAGTAGGGAGTAAAAGTTCACAAAAAACAAATAAGGTAATCCATAGATAGCTTTAGTAAGATTTATTAGAAAAGATCACCCTGAAGCTAGAAAGGAATGTTTTGTCAAGTGATTGTTATTTGTATCTGATCCGGAACAATTTCATAGTCCTTCTATGTTTAAAATGTTTGTATCTGAGCAGCATTATTTACTATGAAATCTATGTGAATTTTTCTCACATGTATCTGTATTCCCTGTTAACAGATGTATAGGAAGATTCCTTATCCTTTCAGGATTCTGAGAAATATATACGAGTAGTGAATGAAAAATTTAAGTGACTTGCCTTATAAAAATCTTTGATCTGAAAACTTAATTTACATGTCCCGAGACTGTCCCAAGTCTTATGCAGAAACCCCTCCTCTTTCTCCACAAGAAAGCAGACTTATTCATGTATTTCAGCTTCAAAATACACTAGTCAGCAAACAGCTTGCATGAATTAATACTCTAAATGTGGTACAAAAGTGTTAACTACTTTGCTTTACTACAGTTGACTCAGATAATAAGTACTTCAAAACTCAAAAATTCTTCTCCAGTTTGCCTTTTAGTAAACAGTACTATATATCTACACCTTCACTAGTGCTTTTTAGGAGAATGTCTGTTTCTGAGGGATTTTTATCACAGGTGTACTACTCTCCAAAAGTAAGATTTATACTCTCATTATTGGGACAGAAATGTACTTCTACTCAGCAGTCCAGTTTACAAAAGAATACTATTTTTCCATTGTGTAAAACAGGGAAAAAAAAGAAAATTGCTGCAAAGAGCATCTCAAATGTGTGACTCTACACAACAATATTTGAATTTCTTGCTTCCATTAAAGTAATCAGAGTGCCTGTGCACCTATGTTGATAATCTGTAACAGAGGAATGAGGTTATTATTTACCACCGCTGTAGAATTTTGGTTGAAGACACCAATTTCCCTGAATTTCTGAAAGGTAAGGCTATTGCTGTTTTTTTTTTTAGTTCACAACCTCTCTCTCTCCTCTTCACATTCATGGATAAGTGGTTAAGATGAACTAAATTCAAAATAAATCAGCAACTGGCTTATAGAGCAAATTCTATTTGATGACAGTGCTGACTTGTCACCGATATCCCAGACAAATCAACCACACATTTTAGTAGTATCTATCTTATAAAGACGATTTGCTGAAACAGGAAAATATAAAACCTCTATCCTCACAGTGAAATGACATAATAAGTGATTTTTTTTCCCTGGTATTTGAAAGTCAAAAATTCTTGTTAGTTAAGTGTCATCATAACACTAGTCCTGCATTTCTGTGCGTTTTCCTGACTTCCACACTTCATTCTAATTGAATTGCAGTTTATTATAGCTATTGTAAGGATCAATACTCTTTCACAGGGGCAGGATGAATAAGAATCAATCTGAACACTTCAGCTCCTTCATCAGGAATTGCTTCAAATAGCAGCCCTTTCTCTGCAGTAATCTGTGTGATTCTGTTAGCAGCATCAGTCACTGACAACAAGACACCTGAACTGTGTTTCTTTTTCTGTTCATTGGGATCTTTCACTGTTACAGAGACCAATATTCCTTCTTATAAGGTTAGAAAAGATCCATAATAGCTTTTATAACATTATATTTTAAATTCTAGATTTCGTTAAAACACTCTTCAGCTCCTTCACTTTCATCCTCCTTGCTGCTTATGAATTATTCAGGGTAGATTTCACTTGAAGTAAATAGTTTGATTTGAAGGTTTTTGTATCTGGATTTAGATGCAACGAGAAGAGTTAAATGCTCAGAATTTTAAGTGAGGAGAATTGCAGAGGCTCAGCTATTAAGATGGAAGACATTTGTCGTTAGTGCTCTGGGGCTGCCATTGAGAGCTCAGCACAGTGCTATTTGTCATTCTGAAGTAGGTAGGCATTATGATGCCTGGAGTATAAATCAGCCTTTACATGGTGTCGAGTCCTGAAGCACTTTCAACATTCTAATCCACTTCTGAGCTAACAGAACATTTTTGGTTTTACAAGCTTGAAAGTTTCCTTTTTTTGTTAACCCTGTCATCATGTTATTAATCATCATTTTTTGTAGCATTTTATATATCTCCCCAAATACAATTCTTAATGTTTTGCTTCAAAGTTGTGGTGATGTCACTGAGTTGAGCTTTAGCTTCAATCATCTAGAAGAGATGAAGTTTTAGCAAAATTAATTTTATTAATTCTGCTCACGTAAATAGGAATACTGACATGTTTTAGTAGCAGTCTGAGCAAGCCAGTATTATCTGGATCCGGCACCAAAGGATGATGTCTGTACTTAGCCTCCTTCACTCACTTCTGCATGGTATCATGTTAGTGTTACCTCATGGGCAAAGTTGGAATGGAAGAGTAGCTGTTTCCATGTGTCTGTTTTCACCACAGGTCTGCAGTCGAGTAGTCAATCTCAGCACAGCAAAGCAAACTCTTTTAAATGCTGATTATCTTCTTTCATCTGGACATCTAGTGTACACACAAAGGATCAGTTCAGAAACTATACATACTGTAGGTTGTCAGTTCATTGAATCTCAGTTTCTGTTCTTCCACTGGCTGAGTAAACATTTTAACCTCCAGTGACCATTTTGTTTATTACATATTGCTATATATAGTATTATATAGAATTTATTCAGGCAGCACAATTGTGCAGTCAGTTGCATTTACAGTGCTTTTACAGGTGGAGTTGTTAGCATTAATGAAGTCTACTAAAATCACATTCTTTTCCTGCCAGGCAGCACAGTCTGCATGCTCTGGCTGATAATTTCCTTGCTAATATGCAGCGATGGAGTCATTGTTATAAAACAGCCAGTTACTACATGTGAACTGACAGTAACCTCAGTTCAGCTGGATATGCTGGTAACAACCTACTTCTGTGCTATGCTCTAAACCCCCCACTGGTGCAGTGATGTTGGGAAATCTCTGCCATGCCAGAGAGCTTGAGTGGAAGGAGAAGAGCTAGATTCATTCAGGCCAAGGTGTTACCACTCACTTTGGAGAAACGCAGGTCATACTTTCGATTCTTTAGTCTGTGGAACAGAGAATCCTGAAAAGGCAGGACATCATTGAGGACAGTGTTGTCAGATTTATTTATTTGTCTATTCTTAACTTTCATACAGTAGAACATGAATGATTGTAGCCCAAATTTAAGTCACTGTGATCTCTGCTAAAAAGCTTCTTTACCTAAAAAGCTACCCAAAGTTGTTATTTTCATTAAAGTGCTCATGCTCACTAAGGAAGTATAATAATTTAGGGGCAGAGTGATTGCTTGTTCTAGCGGTACCATAGTGAAGTTATAAGACCTCTCATTAATCTGTACTTTGATGAGGTCCTGGAATGGTAGGATTAATGACATTCCACTGTAAATTATTCAAATCTCTGCCTGTGCACAGACTAGCTCTTTGGAAAAACACACAAGTGATACTGAATCTTTTACTGCCTTAGAGAAAAACTACAGTGGTCTAGAGACACAAATTTGCTCATTTATATTGTGGGTCATGTGAATCTGCCTAACAGTAGGCAGATTTTCTTTTTTCTTATTTTTTCTGCATGTAATTTTACTTCTAAAAGTAGTTTACTCATACAAAAGCTGCTTTTCCTATTCCTCCATCATTTTAATTTTACCTTTTGGGTCCCATAGAGCACTCTGAGAGCTATGCACCTAGACTAGCTTGGTGACATTAATTTCATTTGGCCCATAAGGCTTTCCTGGCTGCTTGTGTTTCCCTTGTGTCACATCAGCCTCATCAAATCCTATTTTTCCTCTTGGCTCCTTTCTGTCAGCCTGCATTCTTCCAAGCATTGTCTCTTCAGCCATATCTCATCCCATGTAGTGCTTTCAACTCTTGTTACCATTACCTCCCCTGTGAGGACTATAAACCCTGCTCCTGGTGCAGCAAAACTATGTGGATTTCATGGCCAGGACAACTGTTCTCTATGGAAAATAAAAATGAGCATGCCACTCTCACATTTTAAGATCTCTTCCAGAAATTCACAGACTTGAATGTCAGAGAGACCATTAGTATTTCTGGTATGATCCTATAAACAGCTCACAGAATTGCTTCCTCCATTATCCCTCTATACAGCTAAGTAAGTGATTAAAAGGCATCCTAGATCAATCTACAGGAAACAATACATCTAGCAGTGGAGAGTTTTCCACATTCTTTAACCATCATTGATTAAATGTTTGTCAAGTGTTCCTCTGGGAGTCCCACTCCTATTCAACACTTTCATAGATGTTTCTTAGACATAAGAAAAATTGTCCATTTTAGTTTCACACCGCACTCTTCTACATACTACAGTGTACCCTATTGATGTCACTTGGAAATTTTTGTCAGGTCAAGAGCAAGTCCTTATGCATGACAAGTTATCTTTAATATCTTCTAATTTTTTCATTTTGTAAGTGTAAAAACTGAACACAGTACAGACTATAATCTCAGTGTTGTACATAGAGTCACTCTGCCTGAAAATTTCTTTTTTCCGTATTGAGGGATTGCACTAGACATTGCTTTCTGTTGACAGTTAGCGTTCAGTAGAGGAGAGCTCAAATAAAGCCAATTGGAAAAATCATCAGAAACTGAACTTCCCTCAATGGACTGCAGTCAAACAACATCAGTTAAAAGACCCTCCTGGTTAAGGAGTGTTTTTTTCCTCAGCGCAGTACCATTCCCAAGTTCTATTGATAAACTCTACTGATAGAAGTCATCCTTTAATTTGGTTGTGTATGGTCCTAAGGCTGCTGTGCTGTTCTGGGTGTGAGTTAGTATCACTGTACAAGAAGGGATGGCTCCCCAGAGACTCTACCTCACCTGTCATCACTGGGCTTCTCTGCACCATACTTTAGTACACACTATAGAGTAATCTTCTGCTGAGTTGAATTTTGGTATAGGGCATATGTGCTGTTCACACTGCATCTCAGCAGTTTGCAAAGCACTGCTATCCCTTTTTCTAGTCCACAGCATAGTGATACTAATGAAGAGGTTTACAAACCTTGTCTCTACTGCTCTCCTTCCTACAACTTTTAGACAGTTACCAGTTAAAAAAACCTATTTTTTATTCTTGATGATCCATTGTCACTGGAAATAGGGATCAAAAAATTTTAATTTTGTTGTCACGTAACAATCTTACAATTAACTATATATGTATCTGGAAATTTACAGTAGATTTGCTACACCAATGCCTTTGGAGTCCTCAGCGTTCTACAGTCCACTAGAATAGTGCTGCTTGCTAAGCTCATACTTCTCATGTTGTATAAGCCTGTTTTAACAACACAAAAACCCCTCAGATTTCAGGGACTTTGCTTAAAATCTTTTATGGCAGTTTGTCTTTGAAATTGCTGCAAAATTTTAATGGCTTTTCATTTTGATTTGCTGGCAAGAAACAAGTTGACTGCCCTTTCTTTGAAAAACTTAAAGGCTGAACAGAAAATTATTTTGCTGACACACTAAATGCTTTTTGCAACTGAACTGATTTTGTTCAGTAATAAAAGTTGATTGGTATAATGAAAAAATGTTTTATGTAAGCATCATACTACTGCACTACTGCAGCCCTTCAGCCTTCACTGAGACACTCAGGCCACACTCATTTGAATCAACAGGCTTATCCACACAGTACAAGCTCAGAACAGAAAACATCACCCTCAAATTATTTCTCTTTTTTTATATGCTCAAATTAACATGATCTCTGAAATGTATGCTTGTGTATATATTTACAAAAATAAATGCATGTATTCACATATAAACAGACAAATACGTATTATTTATATCCTTTATGTTCAGCAGAGTAGTTTCTATTTGTCTAGGAGCATGTGGCTGCTATTTCGGTGTTAACTGATAGTTAGTGGCTGGTAGTTTCTGAGCAAGCTTTCTGAGAAGCAAAAAAAAAAGGCATTTTTAAACTTCCCAGAGTAAGGTAGAAGAGGAGGTTGCCATTGCACAAGCTATTGCTGTTTTTTTACTGAAACTAAAGAAATCACTGATGTTTTATATTGGCAGCTCTGTATCATCTAATATAAACTTAAGCTATAGATAGATGCCTTGATAACTGCCTGTTCACTAATGGTTTCTACTCAAGCAGTTTAATATCACTACTCATTCATTTATTTAGACACTCCTCTTTTTTTCTCTACAGCCTTCTTTGTCTTCTGTTACTGAAGCATTTAAATCTAAGAACTTGTACTCCCATATGCTGTAATTGAGTTTAAATGTTAATTTTCCCAATTTCCTGAAGTATATGGTTAACAGGACTTCATATCTTAGCAATAACAATATTTTTTTTCACTGGAATAATGTAAAATGCTCATTGTGTTTCTGTTTCAAGTAATGGAAGCTACCCTCCTTGCTTAAGTACTAACACCCTTCTCATTTTCTTTACCAACCTCATGAAATTCCTCTGAAATCTCCACGTAGTTCTACAGAAGATTCCCATTGCCTGATGCTGTTGAACAAAGGTACCTGGCACTTGTCTCAGTTACTTTTTTGCTTGAAATTTATCTTACATTATTAGCTTCCTCTTTTTTGTTTTCTCAGTTTATTATTAAAAATAACTTCTGTAGAGTTTGACAGCTTTGAACAGCAAAATTCAAGGAGTTTGAGCGAACCAAGTCCAGTTCCTTACTGCTGTTGTAAGAATCAGCTTGTCTAACTCTATCTATAGCTACTCAACGAAGCTGCTAAAATCAGTATGCCTGTTGCTCAAGGAGCTATGATTTATTTGGAATTCCAGACTTTGCTTCCCTTATCCATGTATACTGTCTTTTGGTATCATTCCTATCTGCAGCTAGTTTCTGCTTTACAGAAGGGAAAAATGTCTGCATGAGCTTAAGACAGCTTGTAAGTCCAATGAATTTGTCACAAAACCCATAGATTTTAGTCAGAGGACCCTGCCTTTCACAAACTTAATTAATCTTTCTGTCCTGTTGTGAGGGGCCAGATGTGCCACTGTTGTTATTTCACCCTTTCTAGGGGACAGAGCAGTTCCAACAGTTTCTGTAGGTGCACAGCAGATTTGTTTGTTTTTCATGCTGGTCACACACACAGTAGAAGGCTCTTTTAAATAGGGCTGGCAGAAGTCCATTCTGTCCCTCACTGTGGGAGCAATTAACTCTATTATATAGATAACCAAGCTCATAGAAATGAGGTATGGGTACCATTACATGCCCCTGCAACATTTGTTTAATTGCTAAAGCACTTGTTTATGCACAGCTTTGTTGGAAGAAAGTGTATTAAACTATAAAACAATGATCTGTCAGGTATAAAGCCTGCAACCTTGGGGGGATCATTATATGGCTCAGATCAGAAGAATTTAAGAAACTTTGCCATATATCAAATTTCTGATACCTAAGTTTCATCTTGCAGTTAGCTATCAGGCAGTTTTATGGACTGTCAACATGAAGAGAATATTTACATATTTTTTATCAGCCAGTAATTGGTATTTTATAATTTATGTTTTCTGTCTTCTTGTATTACACTATATCGTGTTGTTCATAAAAAAACACAGCACTGTCATGTTAACTATGTTACCTCCAAGCATCTGATTTACTACCTTATAGTTGTTTGGTAGAACAATGAAATTAATGATTTGTGTTCAGGCCAGTGGCAGCTTTGATGCTTTTTAGCTGACAGATATATCAACAGAAAATTTTATGGTAGATGTGAGTATGCAAATATGTGTAATGCAATGGAGGTTTAACAGATCAATACTGTACAAAGAAGGAACAGCATATGTTATTCGTTATCAAGCTAAAACTAGCTATAGAAGAATAAGTACCGTACACAGGTAAGGATGAAAAATGCTCCATATTTTGTAGCTTTCTCCTATGTATTTCTTTCCAGCTAGCCTTGATTACCACATGCCTTTTCCTGCAGGATTGGATATAGGCAGGAAAATCACCACTGAAGGCTACTGCTCAGGTTTATATGGAAATTCAAATCTTGTTGCATGTCGTGACACTTCCATTTCACAATTACTTCTGGAGACCAGTCAAAGAAAGTTGCAAGGTCCTTTCAAGGTAGCGGCCATTCCTCATCATTCTGCAGAGTGAATTTTATCAGGGTTTATGAAGTTTTAGCAGGGAACATCTGTACCCTAGATAAGGGCCATCTCTAACTGAAGCCTTATAAAATTAAAAGTTATTCATTCCTGGAAAAGTGTGCCAAACTTGCATCTTAAATTTTGTGTGTAATAACCTACATAAGTATTCATGCTGAGATACACTTCTTTGCCTTACATTTATTGAGTTAACCATACAATTTTAATTGATGAAAGACAAACAATAAATTTACTTTATGATTTTTGCTGAACCTGAGTGGAGCATAAGCTGCTGTATTCAAGCAATCTGTCCCCCATTATGTGGCAGTTGCATCTGCTTTACAATAAACTGTTGTTTAAGACTGACAGTTCTTTATTAGTAGTCTTTTATCTTTACTGTTTGTTACCTTTGTTACCATGTATTTAGATGCCAAAATTAAAAAAAGGGGGAAAAAACCATAGTTTCTGTCCCTATGGGCTTGCTAGAGTAATCAAGAACTCTGTAAGTTCAAGCTTCTGGAAATTAAAACATGACCTTAAGTCTAAAGAAATTGTTTAAATTATTATTTTTTATCTAAGACTATTTTATTATGTGATTTTTTTAAATACTGATTGTTCTTGGGAAAGAAAGCAGAAATTATTTCTACTGAGAATCTAAACCGTCCCATATCAATGGTATTAATTTCTTTCAGTCGTCTTAAGGCATTAGATCCAAATTCTGTCAATGCCTGAGGGTTAAGTATGAAATACCATTTTTAAGCTATCTAAAGACAGCTATTGATGCTAATTATTTTTGTAATGGAAGGAAGAGGTATGGTCAATTACTGAGGAGTGTAAAATATGAAAGTAAATGTTTTAAATTGTGGTATATTGTGCTTTAGTATATGTTGTTGAAAAATCTAATCTGGAGACTCTAAACTGCTTGTTGAAACTCCAGCATACTTCTGAAACATCCAAATAGTTTTCCATGGTGGTCTATCACTCAAGTATTGATCCTGGCTGCCTATGACACTTTGAAATCCAACGAGCTGACAGTCCAAGGCCTTATAGCTGCAGGCTATTTCTTCCAGTATCTCATAATTGTCCTGCTTGTTTTTAAAACTACCTATACTTATTTCTCATTTTAGGTCAGATGACCTTGGACTATCAAATGTAAGCTGTTAGTATGTTTCATTGTATGTTTCAACTGTGCAGATACAAGCTTTAAAAATTAATTACAGACTTTTATCAATCCAAAATATAAAAAATTACATAAACAACCCTAGTTCTGAATTTGTTATCATCTTTTTTGTCCTCCACTCAAAATACCTTTTTTCAGATAAGGTAAAACTCTCCAGAAACAGCAGTAGTCAGTATTGGTATAAACTGTCTGTTTGGGGCTGATACAAGATCCCAGGTATTCCTTTCAGCTGGGTTTCTCAGAGCAACTCATTCAAATACCTTTTGGAGGTAAAATGGTAACTGGGGAATACTATCACATGTATCTGAAGCTTTTCTGATTCTACAAGCTTCTTGCTATGCTTTTATAACAACCACACAGGCATTGAGCTGTCTTTGTTAGCAGAAATCTATTTCTGCTACCTGGGAGCCACTTGGACTTTATGACATCTGAGAGTTCTCTGACAAGGAGATTGGAGATATTCTGTCTACTATAAAAGCTTCTGACTGAAGTGCTGCAGTTACAAGGCAAACCTCTAGACCTGCAGGCATGGTTTTGCTGCAGTAGAACAAGTGCTTCTCACTGAGATCATACTTGATCTGTATTGCAGGGTCTTCTTTACACAGAAACAGATCTTTTTGGATCTGTGGGAACAATTTTTTTCCTGTGTCACAATACAAACTTTAGGAACAGGTTACTCTGTACGCAAAACTGCTTCCCCCAGACTGCTCATCGTTGCAATGAAGGAAGTAAATTTTTAGGCTGATCTAGAGAAGATGGGATGTAGCTTTTAAGTGGCACAGTCTGATAAAATGAGAAAATACACCTGAATACTAGATTTATTTTCATAATAGTGGTATGTTGAGTTATTCTAGGAAAACTCACCCATTATACTTTCATACTTGTTCTGGGGTAATTGATCAAGTATGACGTGAGTTCTGCTCCATAAATTCTTCATGATTTGGTGCCACAAAGGACAGATGAAATTAAATATCATTCTTAGACGTTTGTACAATGCATTGCTGATTAACGACATTTTAACCAATGAGATATTATGGCCTTTTTTTTGGATGACCCCTTGCAGACTGTCCTACCATGATCAATCAAACCATAACCTGAACACATAACCATTAGGAAAATAGAACTTAATTACTCACCTTGTTAGACACAGATTTTTAGGTAGAGTAAGCTGTTAGGAAGCCACAGGCAATAAAGAATTGCTCCTACTCTTGTTTGGATGTCAATAGCAAAAATGTCATAGAGTAAGTGTGTGCGAGACTGCGCAGGCCAGCATATGATCAGAGCATTTTTCCCAGGGAGGGGATCCTCAGCATCGCTGCCTGCCTGAATCAGTGTCTGGCAGTGACAAAGCAGTCCTTCAGAGCAGGCATAGGGAAGCTAGAGCAGGGCATAGCCCTTTTTCTATACTGACAAAAATGCAATGCTTGCTTAAATATAATTGTGAAGGGCATCATCGATGCTTTGATATGTTTACCTTTCAAACTGAGTCAGGAAGTAAATTCTGACTGATATTTTGTTTTGTATTGACCGGTAGCCTTTATTGATTCCTGTATCTGTCTTTATGACAATTCACATTTGCACATTTTTAGATCATGGGATTCCGTTCAACTAGAAATGATCGCTTTTTCTGATGTTCAGGGTCTTTTTTCCTGTAGACTTTAGTACCTTAACAGCCAAGCTATCTTCTGTTATATGAATGGCTACTTCAAGAATAGATATTTTAGAAAGCTTGTATCTCTATAATCAGTTCTCAAACTGTTTGCTTAGAATTATAATGCAGTGCAAAACCAATAACCTTGATGATCATCATAAAACATAATATAGGCTGAAGAACAAGCAGCTATGGCTGCTGTTCTGCTTGTTACCTTGAGAGTCTTGAACGTATCATATAGCTTACAAAGAGGTTGAAGCAATTGTTTCTTCCTCCAAAAGAATAGAAACTGGTGAACATTTGACTTTGGGATTCACTTTCCAAGTACGCTAAAAAAGCTGTTCTGAATATCTGTAGTCACTCGTGCATTTTCTTTTCTTTAGACTAATTTACAAAATCCCGACATCTTCCATGAAAAATGTTGAGAAACACACAAATGTCCTTATTGCCCGCTCTTAGTTCTTTCACTTGACCATGCTGAATTCAGTCATTCAGGAGGAAAACGCGACCTTCAAAGTGTTAAAGTCTATTAAACTAGACCAGCCTAATAAAGTTGTGTGTAAATTACAGAAGACTGAAACCTGCAACCACTGAAAACTTAAAATTACTGGCAGAGCAACATTTTCCTGTGACAAATTTTCAAATAAAAGCTCTATTCTTTCTTATTGTTATAGCCTGCACTAACAGAAGGAGGAAAGATATAGTTTCTCATAAGTTAAAAAAAGTTTCTGTATTGTCACAGACCCATAATGAAAAAGAAAATCAGCAAACTATTCAGACAGAATAAAAAAAGAAACAATTATCCCATTCCAAAGAAATAATCCATTTCCTGACACTTTAATGCTTTTTATTTAAAAATAAACATCTTACTCTTCATCAAGAATAATTGAGAAAATCTATTACTGAAAAATGGTTGTAGGAAATTGTTGTTTTTTGGTACTTCATGGGTTCAAGTCCTTTCGCACAAAACAACGACAACAACAAGAGAAACAACAAAAGGAAAAGAATAAAAACCTATAGTCAGATGTCTGACTGTGTTGAGAGAGAGGATAAATTTCAGCATAAATCTATCTTGCATGACTTCTGTGTAATGTCTGGACTGTAGATGTAAGGAATTAATTATTTTTCCCAGGCATTTTGCACCTTTATCCTCTACTTTTAAACTAAATAAAAAATTATTATGGAATTAAAGTCCTATCCTAAAATCTTTTTATAAAGTTGTGTCATCTTATCTATGCAATAAGATTAATCACATAAATATATATACTGTATATTTATTCATCTATAGGAACACAAAAATGTTGTCTGCTCTCAGCCTTGCTGTGCAGTATCCCATGGCTAGGCTTCGCGAACGAAGATTTGTGAAGGACTCTACCCACGCTTGCTACAAGCGCGTGATGGCTAAAAAGGCCAATGTGAGATAGACACGTCCGGTTGCAAAAGGCACAGCAGAATGGCTCCCCAGGTGGTACTGAAAGGACACGGTTCTTTCTGTGTTGCCTTTTCTCCTCGAGAGTGATCCTGCGTGTATTTTCAAAAGAAGCAGCAGCGTTGTGGATAGTCAGTATAGAGTAGAAAGAAATATGCAGTATATAATAGAAATATATATATAATGCCCTATAGAATAGAAAGAAACCAATGTAATAAAATGGTATTAACAAATTATCTAATTTCCACAGAATGAGTATAACTAAAGCCTTAGATATTTTTGTTTATTTCCCATTTCTGTGATTAGCCAGTTCTAGAGCAGGAAGAGGGAAATTAATATCAAATCCAGTTCTTATGTTTTTATCTTCATTTTATTGATCCTAAGTAAGCTCAGTATATTTGGAAGATCAATTCTATTAAGCAGAAATAATCAAAGGATTTTATAAAGGCATTGGAAAAATATCACCTTTTTTACTAATAATTCATAGTCAACATGGAGGTTACTGAAACAATCATAATAAATATGAGGATTCCTTGCACAAGAGGAGGAACAAGAACAAGGCCCTTGGACTTAAATTGTCATGGAGTCATGGTATATATTAGAGAAGTATTTCACTTTGTCTAAGACAGAATAATAAAAGTTGCTACTAATTTTTGAGTGTTTTCCCTCTTCATGGGATTGAAGAGAGATAAAGAAGAAAATACATAGGGAAAAGATATAAAGGAGAAAGAAAACATATAGGGAAGGAAAAAAACCTCCTTTTTCACTGCTTAATAATCTGACATTAGGGTCTTGAACAAGATGACCTCCAGAGGTCCTTTCCACACTCGACCATCCTGTGACTTTTCTGTTTCGAAGTTAGAGGCAGAAAATGAGATCCATACTTTTCATTTTAGACAATAATTTCTTTTAAACTGATTTTTTCCTTTACAATATATTGGTCTAATCAATAAATATTCCATGCTAAAGACATGGCACACACTTGGGGATACTGAAAGTATGTCCAACTAGCGTATTTTCTGAAATGACTCAATTCAATGAAAGTATGAGTATCCTACTATAATGATGTACTTTAATCTGTTTCAGAAACCTCTGCTATTAGCTGGTCTTGGCTACTGGAATAGCCAAACCAATGGTATAAATCAATAAAGCAATTTTATTAGAACTCTGCAATATAGAAGCAGGGTGAAACCTGATATGCTTCAGGTTAGGTTATTTTTTGCACATATTAATGTCTTCCCTATCTCTTGACTATGATAAATTGTAGCACAGAGATGCTTATTTAAAGGTTTTAAAAATGACAATGAAATAAACCAAGTACATTGGGAGGGGGTAGAACTCATAAAGGTATATTGTGCCTAAATTACCACCGTTTGTCACGTATGACAAAGGGGCAAGAATATATGGGATGAATTGAGATATTCTTGTGTGAACAAGAAGTACATGTATGCAGATTTTGTTTTTCCTCTGAATCAGAGAACAGTGCAAGCTGGCTAGTGAGGGGACTTTATGCACATGTGTTCCTATTATTTAATAAACAATATTAAATGGATAGGAAGCTAGCAGTTGTCCTTTTTTCCCTTCTATCCATAAATCTGCCACATCACTGAATCTGACAAAGTGAAACTATCTAGCTTTCAGTTTGTGCATAACACTGTTGCCAAACTTCATAAAGATATTTTATGGCCTGTTGAAGTGCTAAGATGCTAGACTTCATGAAAAATGAAGTCTCTAAATGGATTGGAGCTATATCACTTGAGGAGTTTAAAAATATCACTGAGACTAACAGCTATTAGTGACAGCACTGTGGAGAAATCTCACCCTGCTTATGACATAATTCTGTTATAAAATATCCAAGCACACATTGTCACTAATGATGAGCAACTTTCACCCAGACATCAAATTATGGTTTCTAGGTCCAGACTAGAGTCTTTTAAGCTTACTTTGTGTCACAAAAGGAGTAGTGGCACAGGCTTTCTTACTGCCTTGGTCTGTGAGAAATGGAGGGTACAAGGTATGGTCATCCACCAGCACAAATTCACCAAAGCAGGAGCTGCTATAGTCCTATGCTTTCTACTGATCTCACTCAGGTATTTCTGGGTTTTGCTTTATGGACAGTGGCTTTGCTCCACCAAGCAATGAGCTCTTTCAGAAAGATATGATCAAGAGGTCAAATCACTAAAAGGTGAAAGCTTGAATTAGCTTCTGAAATTTCCTGGTATGCAATCACAAGAGCATCAGGACTTTCACAAGGGAAGGAATAAGAAAGCACATTTGGGGAGACAGTACTGCAATAGTCCCAATAGACTGTACCTTAAGCACTGTAAAACCTCACTAGTAATATCTTTGTTGCCATTTCATGGTCTCACAACCTCATGTCCCATCAGTCCAAGTCATCAGCACTGATTTCCGCCCCTCCATCCCCCAGATACATGTTTCCAATATGTAACCACTGCCAGAAGTCCGACTTTGTAGGAAGTTCATCTAGAGTTCACATCTTCAGGAACATACACACAACAAAGCAAAAATTTATGTGTTCATTTATTTTTATTTTCACTCAAAGCACTTTTTGGTTCAAGTCCAGTGTGCACAAGAGTCTAATTCTTCCCATACTTTCCTGTTAGGGAGACTTCTAGTCTAGCATGTGGGTTCCGTCAATCTCAAATTTATCACTCAGCTAAAACACGGTTTTTTTTATCCTTGCCTCCATTTTCTCATGTAACTGTTTGCAGACAACTTTGCTCAAGATTCTTCAGTTATCTGTTAAATAACAATGTTGTTGAGATGACCAAAGCTCCTTTATGAGGTGATACATTCCTGCTTTACCTGGGATTCAGGATATGAGTTAATAGCTACCCTGAGTCTTTTCACACATCACTGGAGGTAGATCATCTGCCAAGTTTAAATATTTGATTGTTTTTTCTATATCAAACTACTTTGGAATTTCAATTTTCTCTGGCACAGATATTCTTATATTAAAATGAATAATTTTTTTTTTATTAATTTGATCTTTTTTTAAGAAGTCCTTTGTTGAAGTGGTTGATTGTAATGGGGTGACTTTGGCTGGTTCTAAGGTACACATCAATAGGCTCCACCAGTCTCCCTCCATCAAGAGGACAGGGGGAGAAAATATGATGAAAAGCTTGTCTGTTGAGATAAGGACAAGGAGATCACCATTACAGGCAAAACAGACTTGACACGGGGAAGACTAAATTAATGTATTGTAAATTAATAACATAGTAGAATAATGAGAAATATGAACAAATAAAAACATCATACCTCCACCCCCTCCCTTCTTCTCATCCATCTTGTGGCCATGTAGAACTATGTCTGTCCAACATGGGAACAGCTTCTAGTGCCTTCTCACAGAAGCCACCCTTGCAGCCCCCTCCCACAACCAAAAACTTGCCACTTAAACACAATACACTGACCATTCCAGAAGGCTTCTAATTTGGTTTAGGATCATGGGTCATTTAAATTTAATGTTAAAGGAAGCCATCATACTTTTTATTTTTGCCAAGGTCCTAGAACTATGAAATTTTTTTGGAATAGAGCTCCATTCCCATCCCAATTAGATGAGTGGCGCAGTCCAACCTAAATAGTTGCCTATTCTCCCAGCATCCTTCATCTTAGGTCTGTGTATCAACCTTAATAAAAAAAGTATGTGCTTATCTCTTCTGGAGAGCCAAGAGGAAAGTGTTTGCATTATTTCTGAAAGACAAATCCAAAATTCCTTTCCTTTGACACTGTCTCAAAAGTGGTTTCTGCTGGGTTCAGCTGAGGATGAGCAAAAATTCTGCATAAGTCACTGGCTGTGGCAGAGGGTGACAGAAGTTCATCTAAACATGTGAGCTGTTCATACTCTCTCTGCTAGAAGCTGATCTTATAATAGTCATAGAACAACTTAAATGGCCATTGACAGTGTACATCAGCCTTGAACACATCAGATGATAGGATGGTAAAGCCTTTAGGAGCAGCAGAACTTGAGGGGCAACAGAGTTCAAAGAAAATTTAAATCTGAAAGTCTATAAGGATTGTTACTGACAGCTTCCACAGACATATGATGGCTTATGCAACGTATTCACTATGTGGTTTAATATTTAAACAAGAAAAATCCTCCTTGAAATGAGGAGCATAGCCTCCTCCATAGTCGAAGCATAGTCAAAGGATAGTCTTGTGTAAAGAATTCTGCTGTACTTGGAGTTCAAGGCCATAGCTGCAATGAGCATATGCCCGCCCATACAATTGTGAGTACTTCACAATAACATTGAAACTCTCAAACCAGTGTGCTGGTTGGAGGTTCTTCATCACTGCTGTCTGTCTACCAGGCAGAGGATCAAAAGAAATAGTCATGTTGTGGAATGGACTTCTCAGACATTTTTGTTTACCTTCTGTGTGTATGGGTTCTTTTATTTTCTCTCTACTGTCATCATCCTGTTCTTATTTTCACCAGACTAGCTGTCACATCAACATTAGGGTCTACAGAGTAAGTCCTATGAGGAGTGGCTGAGGTAGCTGGGGTTTAGCCTGGGAAAAAGGAGGCTCAAGGAGACCTTATCATCCTACTCTCTACAACTACCTGAAAAGAGATTGTAGCCAGGTGGGTGGCAGGCTCTTCTCACAGGCAACAAGCTACACGACAAGAGGAAATGGCCTCACATTGAACCAGGGGAGGTTTAGATTGGGTATTAGGAAAAAATTCTCCACTGAAAGAGTTGTCAAGCATTTGCCCAGCCTGCCCAGGGAAGTGGTGGGGTCACCATCTCTAGAAGTGTTCAAAAAATAACTGAACGTGGCACTTAGTGCTATGGTTTAATTTACGTGGTGATGTTTGGTCAAAGGTTGAACTCAATTACCTTGGGGATCTTTTCCAACTGTAATGATTCTATGATTTGAAAATTTTGATTCTCTGGAGCAGATGTGTTAACTTGGTTCATCACCAAAGGTGGAGTTAAGAGGCAGACTTCATAGATGATAGATCAAAGAGGAACAAACAGTGAGGTCATTGTGCTCATATTTGTGTTTTCTGTCTTACTTAATTTCTGAAGTCTCCTTATTTCCTCTTTTGTTTCTGGATGCCTAAATTTTGCACTGCAAATATCATTGTATGATAGAATCTGTCCGTATTTGGGTTTTCCCTTACCTGAAGAGAAATAGAATTGTTCTTCAACTTCAAACTTTTGAACATGTTTGTATGAAGCTTTTGACATATTTTTCTTCGGTGGGAAGAATTTTCTTGGATTTCTTTTACAGGTTCTCCTCCTAGGTTTTAAAACCTCTTTCCTTCCTATGTATTAGGCCTTCCTTCTCATCGCATTGGATATTTTTTAAATTTTTTTTCCCATTTCTCCCCTTTTATTTACTATTTTAACAGGATGATTATATTGAAATTGAAGGCAATTATTCTGCTGTTTTCTTTTAACTCATTCCATAAACAGATTTCAGCTGTTCCAAATTGGATTAAAAAAAATGAAAGATATATAAGCTCTCATCTGTCCAAACATTTGGTGACTTTGCAGGATTAGGAATACTCTTATCTAATAAGTGGTTTTTTTCTATAAAACTCTCTGATACAGCAGTTCAACTGCCTGGAAGTAGCTTAAATTAGCCAATGTTGAAAAGGTGATAACAACACTTCATATGCCATTGATATAATCAACATCACAAATGACCACTTCCAGGACTCTGCTTCTTGTGCTTATGCCATTGCACTTCACAGCCGTATCGGTCTTCATTTACACTAGTGTTGTCATGATATTTAAGAAAACCACCTGCTTTAAATTTTTCTTCTGATTTCTTAAATTTGCTAACTGCTAGTAAGCACAAACAAGGCTTCTCTTAACATAGGACTGAAATAGAGAGGAAAATCAAGACACATTAACACTGACAGTAAATGGGTATTTAATAATTTGTTATAATGATGAGGCATGCTACAGTAGTCAGTATAATGCTCATTACCCAGTGTAGAGAGTGATTTGTATTCATTAATATAATCGCAGGTTCATATTCCAATATCTCCATGAGCTGAGAAAGTTAGTGGAAAAGGAAACAATAAAAAATATATTTAGAAGTGGTTAGGTGGGAAATAAAAACTACTTGAAGTAAGGTAGCATGATTTTTAAAACTAACTTGAAGCGTTTGAGACTAAGCTACTGCATTTTATGTGCTAAATCAAAGGGACTTTTCATTTAGTAGAAATGGAAACAGTTATTGATGATGACCATTATTCCAGTTTTAGCTGGGATAGAGTTAATTTTATTCTTAGTAGCTGGTACAATTCTGTATTTTGAATTTAGGATGAGAATAATGTTGATAACACAGTGATATTTTAACTGTTGTGAGCATTCCTTACTGTAAGTCAAGGACTTTCAGTTTCCCATTCTCTGCGGGTGAGCAGATGCATGAGCAGCCAGGAGAGCTGAGCTAAACTGGCCAAAAGGATATTCCATACCATAGAACATAATGTTCAGTATATACATTGGTGGTAGTTGTCCAGGAAGGGCCAATTGCTGCTTGGGGTGGGATGGGCATCGCTCATCTCTCTCTCTCTTATGTTTTTTATTTTTGTTATTATTATAATTATCATCATCATCATCCTCCTCATGATCATTAGTATTATAGTATATTCTGCTTTGTTTCAGTTATTAAATGGTTCTTATCTCAACCCGTAAGTCCTCTTTTTTTCCCTTATTCTCCTCCCCATATGACTGCAGAGGGAGAACAGTGAATGAGTAGCTGTGTGATATTTAGTTGCCAGCCAGGGTTAAACCACAACAGTTATCTGCAGCATTAGTAATGACTATCCATTATTAAATTCTTATGTAGAAATTAAGAAACTAGTTTTCATAGAAGGAGAGGTGGAGTAGCCTTTAAAATAAGTAAATAATTAACAATGTATTGGAACCAGCTGAGTGTCTCAGTTTGCCTAAGCTACCAACACAGAGTCAGCACCACAGAAAGACTGGGCCACCACAACAAGGATATCTCTTGTTTCTTTCCTCCAGCTTTTCTCTTATCCTCACCCTCCACAACACTGCTGCTTCTCCCCCTTAAGTTGGAGAGCAAGAGAAAGGCTTCAATGACCTTGATACATTTCCACATCTTTTCTTTGGAAATGAGAACAGACCTCACAAAGTTCACATGTGCATATTAAGCCTATAACCATCTGCTGCAATTATGAACAGTGTGGTGGTTAAGTTTAGCAGTTGGAGAGGAGGTCTGAAGGTCAGCGGTGCTTCAACTGTAGTCTAGCATCTTAGGTTGACTTGAATAAGTGAAAAATAACAGCAGTAAATGAGCAGTTGAGATTTAAAGTGGGTTAGCGTGTGGAGTATTTAAGATCAGGAATAACACCAGAGGATGATATGCTCATATCTCAGGTGCAATAGGAATTGGAACATTCTTAATATCCTTGGGATGCTGGACCAGCTTCTTGATAGTTTTGGTGTTTTTTTTCCTTTCTAATTGTGATGCTTGAAAAAGAGTAGACTTATACCTTAGCATTCATTTGCTCTGTTTTAAGCAGAACTCCTGGTGCACTGTAGGAGCAACCAGCTCTCCAGAATACAAGTGCCTGTTATGTAAACTCTGGGTGTTTATCACTCATATTTTAGAATTCCTTTGAAATCATGTGCCTAGGTAATTATGTTGGTTTCAAATGTTTGTTTTCTTTGTTTAATTGCTCGTTTCCTAGGTGCTAATAAGTTTTTGTGAAGTTCCAACTAAGTGCCACTGCATGTTCTTTCTAGAAGCCGTAATTATGACATGAAGTACATATTTCTGAGAATATTTCTTTCAGTTATTTCAATTAAAAGAATAGTGAGAATTAGAAAGTAATCTCCCTTTAGAAATTCCCAGATCGGCCAGGGTTTGCTTTGTTCAGTGTGAATGTTTAGTGTATCCACTCAGTTTTGGCAAATTAGGGGAAAGTAAATCTACCTCCATCATGTCCTGATAAACACTTCTTTTAAAGTGCTCTGTGCTCCTGTGAGCACATGCTCAAAGTCTCTGCATGCAGCTCAGGGACTATGGGGGATGGTAAAAAGTACTGTAAGTCCAAACAAGTGAAAGAATGATTGAGTAAAGCGTTTAAACTCGTCCTGTTGCATGTCCAGTAAAAGGAAGAAATGAAACGTGTGTGTGACCAAGGGGCAATGTATAGCAGGTCGTTATCGTGAACAGTTGCAGAGTATCTAAAAATCAGTAGGGAAACTAATACCACTGCAGTAGTTTCTCAGACTTAAAAATAACGTTCATTGATATGACATTAAGGAGTACAGAAACATGGAGAACTTGAAGGAACAGCCTTATGTCTAATTTGTAGGCCATGTTTTATTTTTTGAAATGGAATATTCAGAAATTAGCAATAACTTTATCAAAGTATTATTACAAGCTGCTGAAGTTTGCTGGAAAGTATTTTGACTGTAAATGCTCTTTTCTTTTTTTTTCTGATGACCATTGGACTCAGCTTCTGATTTCATAAACTAGGACAATTACAGATATTTAATAGTGTCAAGGTGTTGTTTTTATATGAGTTTACCGCTTGTTTGATGAACATTATTCAGCAGATATTTCTTGGTTTGCTTTTATTTACTTACATATGGAACTCTGTCGATATGACTCAATGTGTAGTGTTTTATCTGGGATTTAGAGAACTTTGGATATTTTGAAATTAATGGGTTTTCAAGACTGCACTTCTGTAAACTTGATTCAATTCAACTCAATCAAATGGATTACTAAACTATTTCATGTGCCTTCAAATCCATAAATATAAAAATATCTTAAATTTCAGATTAGGTAGAAAGCATGCTTTTAATTTTTAATTACAAAATGAGAAAATGCATCCAGAAATCCTATTCTATGCTGTTTATTTAGTACTGAAACATACCTGCAGCTATTTTATATCTTCATAAATGATTTTGTATGTTTATAAGAAATTTCCTATTTCTAAAATAAAAACCCAAATGCAACCCATCAAAACTTTTGAACACTTGACACTTCTGCACATTTTTCAGAAGTTCTTTTCAAACCATGATTTAAAGAAACCACAGACATTCATCTGTGTTATTTTATGTTTACAAACTGTTTTCATTATCAATGGGTCTTATTCTGCTCTCTCTGGGTTTTAGATCATCTTATTTCTGATGTGAAGAGTAAATGAGACAATCAGGCCCTCATTTATAAGGATATAACAAAAAAAAATATTTCTTAGTTTACTAATACTGAGAGTTTAGGGCTTCTATAATGGGTGCAAACTGTCTTAAGCCATAGCAAAAACTTCCTAATAATTAGTTTCAGCTGTTAAGATTTCAGTGTTCGCTTCTTTACTGAATAGTCATTTCTGGCTCAGCTGAGGTCTTTGTGCTGATCTCAAGGGAACAAAGCTTTCAGACTATTACTTCATTGTTTTTATTTCTTTCAGTTTAAAGATTTAGGGCCTAATGCCAAAATAATGCTCTGTGAATCCTTATTAGTATGCCTTACTCAGCTAATCCTTCTCACTCCCTAATTAGTCCTTAAAAAAAAAAATCCATCTGTGTTATGACCCCCAAAAAATTACATTAAGAAATAAATGTTAATGTTTACAAGTAACAAATAATACTCTGATGTGCCATGCTTAATATTAAGTAGTAGCTTATGTTATCTGGAGTTGAGAAGAGGA
The DNA here is from genome assembly GCA_013396775.1 of Cephalopterus ornatus. Lineage (NCBI taxonomy): Eukaryota > Metazoa > Chordata > Aves > Passeriformes > Cotingidae > Cephalopterus > Cephalopterus ornatus. The sequence continues at coordinate 198,233 of VZRE01001843.1, forward strand.
AGAAAAGGAGAAGGACAGTCTACCTTCTTACAGGCATTAGGAATTGTGGTTGGTATTAATCTCCTAGTAATTGTAACAACTTTTCTGCAATCCTCACTGGTAAATGGCTGGCTCATGCGCGTAGCTGACAGTATATATTGTGAATAGTTACACAACTTTTCTATATAGGTACTATATTGATTACAAATGAGCTATTGCACTCTATATTAATTACTAGCTGTGTAAACCACTACGTGTGTGTGGACTGAGACTAGGAGACTGAATTTTTACAGTTCTGAGAATTTGGTATTTATTCTGATGGGGTAGGGGAGCTGTCTTTATACAAAGAAAAGCAAAAGGGAGTCAGCTGAAATAATGCAATGAACTATTTTTACATTCTTGGTCTATTATTTAATCGTAAATTTAACTCACTGAATTGTTTCTGAAAGATTACAGCTATTTCAACTCCTTACGTAACCTGGAGTATTGATCATTGTTAGAACAGTTAAAAAGGTAACAGACTTGAAACTTAACCTGTAATATTTACACTTCCCTGCTTACTTTGTGATTCTGTTAGTATTAAATGAGTGACACCTTACTTTTATTGAATACCTATTTTGCACTACTCAAGGTGTGGCACAGAGAAGAAATCCATGCGTGCCTTTCAGCTGTGAGTTCAGTGATGTCTGCCATGTGTGATTTCAGGGTTGTCCCTCTTGTAAACAGGTTGACTTCTTCAAAGCTTGTGTTAGTTTCTGCTCTGTGATGCTGACCTAAATGTTTTTCTATTGCATGATTTCAATAATAATGATAATAATAGTAAAAATAATTATAATAGTAGTAGTAATAATAATAATAAAAAAAAACAAGGCCTTCAAAACTGGGCTTTGTAGTTGGCATATGGTATTTCTTAACCAATCTGTGTTCTAATTGACTGAATCAGTGCTTGAAAACATGGGTGTACTTTTTCTTCAGCTATAAGCTGCCCCTTACACTTTAGACTGCTGAAGTGCTTTATGCAGCATCCATTGACATTCTGCTGGTGTCTTGGAGTCAAACTTGAAAGAAACTTAAAGGCCACATGAAACGTGCATCAGAAATACAATTTGGTAGGCTTTCCCTTTCAAATTAACAGATAAACCCTCCTAGTAGTTAGAAATAACAACAGATTGTAAATTGAATATTATCCAGTGTCGTAAGTCTTTCTGGTTTAGCATATGGTTGGAAATTTTAGATGAGGAGAGGTGAATCTTCTGCATGTTTTGTGTATAGTTATGAATAAAACAGATCAAGGAGTAAAAAAATCCCAAATAGGAGTCAGACCTTGAATGTTTTCCACTTTCACAAATGATATGTGTGTTTTATTTAACACAGGACTAGAAAAATTAATTAGTGTGAGGCAAAACTGCAGCTTTGTCCAACTTCAAATCTCAAAATACTAGCTATTTTCTAACTGTGAAGATTTAATCTGCTGCTTCTTTCAAAGTTTCAACTTGCAGATATTTCCTTTCAGCCATGAGGCCTAAAAAATCAGTAAGATTTTCAGTTTAAAAAATCTGTGGTTGTCAATGATTCATGAAGGGATAAAAATTTCAATAGCTGAAATGTCCTAATTTTCCAATAACTTGTGTGAATCTAATGTTCTGTGATTTGAATATTTTTCAGTAACGAATTTCCCACATTGATATATCTGTGGTATAATTGATATATAACTGTGTCCATTTCTGGGCCCCTCAGTTCAGGAAGGATATTGAGGTGCTGGAGCAGGTCCAGAGAAGAGCAACCAGGCTGGTGAAGGGACTGGAACACAAATCCTATGAGGAGAGGCTGAGGGAGCTGGGGTTGTTTAGCCTGGAGAAGAGGAGGCTCAGGGGAGACCTCATCACTCTCTACAACTACCTGAAAGGAGGTTGTAGCCAGGTGGGGGTTGATCTCTTCTCCCAGGCAACCAGCAGTAAGACAAGAGGGCATGGTCTTAAGCTCTGCCAGGGGAGGTTTAGTTTGGATATTAGGAAGAAATTTTTTTACAGAGAGAGTAATCAGACATTGGAATGGGCTGCCCAGCAAGGTGATGGATTCACCGTCCCTTGAGGTATTTAAGATGAGACTGGATGTGGCACTTAGTGCCATGGTCTAGTAACCTCGGCAGTGCTGGATCAAGAGTTGGACTTGATGATCTCAGAGGTCTTTTCCAACGCAGTTGATTCTATGATTCTATGACCTTTTTTTTATACATATTTTTTTATTCTAGAACTGCCAGAGGCAATGATCTGGGCCCTATAATGTAGAATCTTTTTCAGGCTATTGAATCCAATACTTGAACTTTCTGCAAAATTAAACTCATGTTCTAATAATACCAACTCTTTAGCTATTCTTTTCTAAATCTACTTTAAGAGCTATTGTTATGAGCTTTGAAGTGTCCACTGGAGACAGGATTCTGAGGTTATGGTCAAGGACAAGTAGACAATCCATCATTTTCAAAACTTCTGGTAGGTCAAGTTGTATACAAATGCTTTTTTCCTTTGGGGAAGACATCTGAACATTTTTCCTCTTGTCAGAAATGAGCCAACAATATAGCTTTCCAAGAGATAAGTCGTCTGGTGTTTTTAGGATAATCTGAATCCATTAATAAAAGCATAACAACCCTCTGTTCATCTTTGACTTGGATTACTTAGTTAAGAAAATATTTGGATTTTTCTTCCTTTTGTCTTATTTTCTTTTTCTGTCAGCAGTCAGTGCTACAGACAGCTATTATAACACTTGTCTCCAGAAGCTTTCACACCATGATGTTTGCCTATGCTAGACATGTTATATTAGATACAAGACTCCTATCTCTGCCAACAAGCCTTACTGTCTTGGAGACTGTTTCATTGATTTATGACAAACTGGCTTCTCTGAAAATAGCTTGCTTGGGCAAGTTTTGATCCCCTCTGGAATGCTCTCTATATAAAAATAAGGCAGAGATATGGTAAGAACCTGTATAATGGTAATGTTGATGTTGCAAATTTCTGCTAAGTTTGTGCTAAACTGAAGCCGGGAGCTGTAGGTCCTGTGCAGGCAAGTGGCCACTAAAATATGTAGCTACAGCAGTATGCTGAACTGCTAAATTGATGTACATGTCAGTAACTCAAGGCTATTCAATGCTCTTTCTGTGAATATTGTGCTGGTTTTGTCTAATGCTTTGAAAAAAGATTCTTACCAAAACTCTTCTAGCACAGGAACTTTGATAGTTCTGGTCCTGTTTGTAAGTGAAAACTTCTGGTAAAAACAGAGAACAGCTCTGTCTTTAGGGGCATGTGCTTTTTTACCTGCTAAGACTTTAACTGCAATTCCATCTTCTCTTTTGTGGAATAAACAACAGCAAAAAAAGCCCCCAAACAACAAACCAAACCTTACTTCTTTTTGGGTTTCATCCTATCAGTTTCCTTATAGTATTTACTTGACCATGGGAATTTGAGGCTTTAATGAATAAGAATACAATAATTATTTGTATTTAGAAGCCTTATTAACTTTGTTTCTGTGTCTTTGCTCTGTATTTAGCAGAAATATATATGGAGAGTATATTTACTTTCTAAAATCTGAAGAAAGAGTGCTGTGAAACCAGACTATAATCAGACTTTAATCTAGGAGATTAAAGAATTTGTGTCTGTTTTCTATTTTGTTCTTCCATTTTGAGATGGAACAGCTACACAAAGGTGTTTTCTTTGAAGTATTTTAAAGCAGGAAATGGTGCTGAAAGAAAGTATTTCAAAGGAGTATACTGAGCTTTCCTGCAATTTCTGATACAACTGCATATTGTCATTAGAAAATGGATACAACTTTTGAAGGATATTCATTTTGCAAAATGAATGTGCAGTCAAATGTTGAACTTGAGAAAGTAGATGTCAATCTTTGAAGCAATGCTGCCATCATGATGTTTCAAATAATAACAATAGTTCAGTTTGGAGCTGGATTTAGACATGTTCTAAAGCAGAAGCAGTGTCTATAATAAAATGACAGCAACTGAACTCATCATGAAAGATTTTCTGTTTCTTTTCTGCAAATTAAAATATAAGTAGCAGATAAATTGATGTATGTTGTTTGTGCAGCATTTGAAATCAAAGAAAAAAGCAGTTTATATGGAATATGTGTGAATATTCATTTCTAAATACAATAGATTTCAATCTATTAAGATTTTTAAAGCAGCCTACGAAAGGATACAGTTACAGTGCTGGAAGGGATGTAAAGTTAGAAACTTCAGAGTTTTTGCATAACAAACATAGTATTCTGATGCTGAGAATGTGAAAAGTATTGAGAATAAGAATGGCTTGATGGTATGGAGGTAATTTCTAGACTTCTTAGTGAGAATAGGATCCTTAAATTTTTTTCGAAACAAATCATTGTGGAAAAAAGAATGACATATTAAGCTGTTTATACTTTTGCAAAGTAAAAATAGTATGAAGAACAATGGTTAACTATAGATTCAAAATCTAGTATGTTTCATAGCTGAAAAGCTCACCCATAATGTGCCTTTACTAACTCAAAAGTGTACGCACCGCAGAGTAGCAAAAGCAAGCACTATTTAACTCCAATATAAGAAAGAAAATTTATCAGCCTTTTCTAGACAACTGGAAAAAATATTTTGTTGAATTTTACATTATATGCAATACATTTTTATATTAAAAATATTTTACTTTAAAAATCTGGATTCTAATCTACTACATACAGCTTTGGTACTGTGCTCTCTGGTGTCACATTAAGGTGTGACACCCCCCACATCCTTCCTTCAAGGTTATAAGACTGTCCTTTATTTTACTTCTTAAGGGCAAATTCTGCCTTCAAATACGTATTGGACTCCAGCTGCTGAAGCGTATCTCAGGATGTTCTTCCATTCGCCTTTCTACTCCGAGAAAGCAATGGGGTAGAACTATTTGCATCCAAAAACACACCAATTATGCTGCTTTTTTTTTTTTCCCCCACACAAGTTTCCAGTGGGAACTTCACTTATTAGGAATTACACTTCTAAGATTGCTCTCATAAGTTTTGATATGCTGCTCTTAGAGCAATTTAATCACAGGTTTCATGTACCCAAAGCTCTTGAGCGTTGAAACACCCAAAAAGATCAGGTTTGTTCTCAATGAAAGGCTGAGCTCCTTATGACCTGAGGCGTACATATTTATGTAAAACGCAGTTAAATGCAAAGAAAGAGATGAGAAGGTGGTTACCAACAGACTTGTATGGTCAGTGGTCACAATAATATTTAAAGACTCGTTAGACAATCACCTTCAGAATTGGGACAGATGGTTTTACCACGGTGATATTTTGCTTTAATTGTGGTGGCATAAGGATGTGGGAAGGAGGTCCTGTGGTTTTAACATGAAATTTATCTCGATTCCACATCAGGTCAGAACCAAAAACTTCTGGGCTGGCAGTGTGGAAAAGGAAAGGAAGAAACATTTTTCTTGTTCAGCCTTAATGAATCTCAAAGTTCAATTTGATATTTGAATAAAGGTTACAGCTGTGCTTTAAATGATAGCGTATAAAATGAAGTTCACACTTAGGAACAATATTTAAGAAGAAACATTTATGCCTTCCCTGGCTTCTTTATAGAAAAATGCATCTAGAGTGCAATACACCACAGTAATTTGATGCTTTCCAGGATTAAGAGAGGCCACAGGCAACAGAACGATTAAGGGAGAGCTCCTTGCCAGCAGGACCAGACCGGATGCAGAGGCGGAGGTCAAGCCTCATACAGTTCTGTTGAAATCAAAGGGATAGAACCAGAGCTGAAACACATACATTTCCATGTTCTAGATTATTTCCGTATTTAATGTGCTTCTGGTAAGATGGTTAGAACACTAAAGAAAAAAAAATTAACTTTGGTGGATTTGTGTTTGTGTGTACACATTTTGTAAAAAAGCGTACATATAATGCCTTTTTTAGCTTTTTTTGGGGGGGATAGTATTTGTCCAAATTTAAACTGCAAGTCAAAGTTTCTTCTTAATGAAGCCAAAACTGACTATTGTAAATAAATATGTTAAAGTGGGGGAAAATCTACTGATTAGAAATATGTTGTGACATAGCTGTCAGGTATGTAATCTACTATCACTTGATTGAAATGAAATTAGTTTTCATAGAAAGTGTGTGGAATAAATTAAGATTAAGACTTTTTAAATCTTCATATTTGCAGAATGTGAAGGCAGATTTTACATAGTAGGAACATCAGTTGCTGCAGAGATGGAAAACTGGATAATGAGGAGACAACTGCTTAGAAAGAGGAAATATGAATGCAGCTAATAAACATTAGTGCCCTGCCATTTGTTCGAGGCCAGCTATGCAAGATACTCTCCTGGGAACAGTCCTATTCTTACCAATTTCAGTTAAGCAGCCCATTGCTGCAGGATTCAGATCTTAGGAAGGAGTTCTTTGATCAAGAAGTTTCAGAGGTTTTTAAGAGATCAAAGTGGAAAAGCTTTAACCCATCTGTGTGATATGCATTTTGAATAAAAATGCCCTAATTCTTCTTTTGATAACAAAAAGAGAAGGCAGGATGAAGTGAGGAGATGAATAAAAAACAAAACAGGGAGCTTCAAATTTCTTGAAAGAATATTAGCTTTTATAGTGACCACTTGACATCAAAAAAGAAGGCTATAAATCGTTCCATGGAAGGATTACATAAAATGAAATTGCAGTGAGAATAAAGGCTTGACTTTTATGGCTGCACAAATTAAAAAAAATGTCCAGTGAGGAGAACTGGTAAAAGTACAATCACGAATTTCAGCTGTGATCCATTTAAAAGTACTTTGAGGACATCAACCTTAAACTAACCATTTACTAATTCTACCTTGTTACTGTGTTTTTAAACAGAGAGCAAAGTTTGGGAGAGTGCTTGAGAAATGCAATTAAAAAAAATATACAAATGAGGTTGAATTCACAGTGTTCCTTGAGAATCTACATGGCAATATGGAAGCGATAATTATTTCAAATAAAAATTATAGTTTAGTTTACTGTCCTAAACCAGGTTTATTATTTTCCACTTCTTGTTAGAGAGAAATTTCAGTAACTTGTTAAAAAACGCTCTTTTTTTTTAACGAGATTGAACAGAAATTATGTGAATTCAAAGTTCCTTCTTTCTATGACTAATAACACTCTAACTAAAATCATGTGATTTCTGAAGTTGTAATATATTTGTTTCACAAAAGTAACTAATAACCTGGTTTATTTTCAGCTCCTGTATATGCATCTGCATAGCCTCAATGAATGTATTCAGGACTGGGGCACTAACACCTTAGATGCTATCTAAATGTAAAGGCCAATGTAAATCTGCAGTCCAAAGCTGTGTAACTGGTTGTTTTGGTGCAAGGAAGGTTCTGTCACAACTTCTGAAGACTTTACTTCAAACACAATGCATCTTCAGCAGTACCTGACCAAAAAAGAAAATACAATAAACTCTTTTCAGCTTACCAAGTAATACACACATGTAGATTCTCCATCCCTGGAGGTATTCAAGAAGAGACTGGATGTGGCACTTAGTGCCACAGTCTAGTAACTGGTAGTAGCGGATCAAGGGTTGGACTTGATGATCTCAGAGGTCCCTTCCAACTCGTATGATTCTATGATTCTATGATTCTACGATGTTTGGGGCTGAGCAGTTTCTCAAGGGTGGACTCTTTTCAAATAAAAGTAACAGATTCTGGAAACTAATGGAACAAACAGATCTGGCTCAAGTAAACCATTCAGAGAGGGGCTACTACTCCCACATGGATACTGACTAAAAAGTAGATGAAACTCATAAAATTTCTGTTCTGCTTTTTGAATGGAGAAGCCCTGGTGTTGTTGTCTGTGTTTGCTAATTTGGCACTAAATAATGTTAATCTGTTTGTGGGAATGTGGGCAAAACAATTATGTGCCAAATCTTGGCCTTTGTAGAAGCACAAAAGTAAGCAAGCAAATGATATGATGAAGAACGCATCCACAGGCACATTGGTCAATAATCCTGCCCTGTAATTCTCCATTTCCTTCTACCACAACAGCAAACATTAGTCTCACTCCAAGTTTCAAAGGAAAAAAAAAGAACTGGTTGATTTTTGCATTATTGCCATCTTGTGTCAACTCATTGCAAGGAGTTCAAGCGTGGCAGCTTGGTATTAGACCAGATTCCTACAAGTAAGGATTTGATCACTCCATAAAAACTTGAGAAACAGGTAGAAACCTTGATAGTTGTTCCAGGGCAGCAGAAAATTTTGCCTGAAGCTCCAGATGACGAAAGAAAACTTGAACACTGATACTTAATCAACTATTATTTATTAATATTATTTATCATTACATCTGATTTTAACTTAATATATTAAATTGATAATATTTGAAGCTCTGGAGTTTTCATATCAGTATTCTTCTTCCACCAGTTTTCATAGGTGAAATACCGATGCATAATAGTAGATGGTTCTTGACCTGTGCTGCAAAGATGCAAGGACATTGGTAGAATCTGATTTTCTTAAAGAAATGTTCTATTGAACTCTGTGATATATCCTTGAGTATGTGCATGTACAAAAAGTTTGAGCAAAATGAGAGGCAGTCAGTAATGTGAAGCTTGAGACAGTTAGACATGAGAGCGCTTGGTTTGCTCAGCCTAGAGAAGAGGAGACTGAGAGCAGACCTCGTTGCGTTCCTCAACATCCTTACAAGGGGAAAAGGATAAGCAGCAACCGGTCTCTTCCCTCTGGTGAGCAGCGACAGGACTTGAGGAAACAGCATGAAGCTGAGTCAGGAGAGGCTTAGGTTGTATATGGAGAGAAAGTTTTTCACCCGGAGGGTGGCTGAGTGCTGAAACAAGCTCCTCAGGGAAGTGGTCATAGCACCAAGCCTGACAGAGTTCAAGAATTGTTCGGACAGTGCTCTTGGGCACATGGTGTGATTCTTGGGCTGTCCTGTGTGAGGCCAGGTGATCCTGATGGGTCCCTTCCAACTCAGCATATTCTATGATTCTTGTTTAGCTGAAAATGAACTTTCACATTCAAAGGCAAAATTAAAGCAGGCTCCAAACACAATATATTAACTGAAGAAGCTTGATTCTCTGTGCTGTATTTTTTCCAAATAAAAGCAACACTTGCTTGTTTTTTGAAGTTTTTATTTCTTCTTGTGAAGTGTGAGTGTTGAACTCACTGGATAAAAAAATGGGTTTTTTATAAAACTGCCTTTGATCAAGGGCATATGTGTGTTGGCACCTTCTTATCTTAAAGGTCATTATCAGTCTAACTACCCTCTATGGTCTCTGGGTATGTAGCTTTTATTCAAGCCCTCCATTTTAGACTCTGTATAGTGTCCAAGGGCTGTAGAAAATGATCTATATGATGTAGCATATGTTCATGGACAGGAATACAATAAAAATAATAAAAGAGCCATGTAATTTGATTATGTTGCAGTTTACATTTATACTAAGACCAAGGAGGAAACTATGAAGATGATACCTGCTTAAAAGGACCCAGGAGATCAGGCAAAACTTTGACAGGAGAAATCAGAATTGTGCAGTCCAGTGAAGAATTAAACTACTGGGAGTAATAATATGGGCTGATGCACTCAATATAGCAGTAATGCCCTCCGAGAAGGGTAGGAAATAATTCAGTTCCTCTAGGCTGCACAGAAGCTAAATACAGTATGACAAGAAATAGTAGCAGTACTCATTATGTCTGATTGCTAATTACCCCTTTGAATGATTCGGTTATGCCTGCTACTAGATAATTAGTTTAGTAATTTATGGCTGCAGCACAAACTAGTATTTTAATTTTCACTGCACAGTTTTCACAACACCTACAGTTCAGACAATATCTCCCTTTTTATTCAATTTCAAATTGCTTTTTTGATAACTGATGGAGGAGAAAAAAAACCCAAGCAATTCTTGCAATTTCCTAGCATAGCTTTAATGGTAAATTGCATATTTTTATGTAACTGTATTCAAATGTAAACTATGTAAATGTAGAAAACAACTTTACCTGAGGTCTTAATATGGTTTCTTTATAGATTTGGGAACTGATCCTGGAAACACTTGCACAGGAATATTTGCTGTAATAAAGTTATTCATTGTCTCAGAATAAAATAAAACTACCTCTATGTACAACTGTTGCTAGGATTAGACCCTTGGGATAAAGTAAGTTTATTTTTTGCCTTTTTTTTTTTTCTTGTAATTGCACAGATATTTCTGTACCTCCTGATTATTTTGCTTATGGGGTTGATTCTTCTATGTAAGGAAGGTCCAAATTGCAAGTTTAGAGTGGTGCCTGTAGTGTGTTGGTTGGTGTGATTTAAAAGAATCAGCAGTTTTCAGGAATATTTATATTTCTTAAAAAAATCAACTGCTACTTAGTTCACTCAAGCATGAAAACTAATTCTAAAAGGTATTCAGAGAGATATGTTTGGTAATTTGTGAGCTGTGTTGTTTTTCTAATAAAGCTACCACATGGTAATTTGGAGTGCCAATGGAAGATGAATATCTGAGTACCACTGAGGATCAAGGTCATATTTTAATTATTTGTAAAATGCTTTTAACCTCAATCTCGCTTTGCTGGTTTAAGGAAAATACTTTTATTTTGTCATTAAGTGATTTTATGTGTGATTCCTATGATTGTTTCCTCCCTTCTTATGAACAGACCTACCTGTGTTTGATTCACATCATCACTTACTTACAATAGGTTTGTGGTTTTTTATATTTCTATACTGTTTTTCTCTGTGACTTTGGGGAGACATACTCCGGCAGTGCCCAGGGACTAGTTAAAATGTGGAGTAACACAGCCTGCATGAAGCAGTCCATAAAGTAACAGTCAGTTTGCCCGAGATACTTTGATCTAAATAGACTAGGTAAGTATGAGGTTTGTTTTCATGCATAAAAGGGACAGTGACTGAGTCATGGCAACCTGTGTAACTTGACTGGGTGCAACACAGCAGCAGCAAAGGTTGTGTGGGCAACACAGAATGTGGAGTAAATGGAAGGAGGGAGCAAACATCCAACCAAAAGAGCAAAGTCTACTCAAACCACGTATAGATTTTCATGAGTGAAACTTCTGCTTTTTTTCAGAGATCTCAGCAATTTTTGGTGGTTGCATTGCCCTCTCCTGTTGCAGTCACCTTAGTTCCAAGTAAAACTGCAGCTGCTACACTTTTCTCCTGTACATTTCCCTTTTACCAGTGACCATTTTTCTTAGAACCAGATTGAACCAGGCAATTTTGCTTCTAAATTTTTTATTTATCTCTGTGCTTGCTAAGGAATGGGTGGATAGAGAAATGAAAGATGGCTGTGCAGGATATACCTCTTCTCTTTTCGAGCACAACAATTTGTATGCTTCCTGGCCTCACAGGAAATCAACAGACATTTTTCTTATCTCCAGTGATGTTATATTTCAATGGCATTTTGTTATCCTTTGGAGGCAGGTTTCAGTCCAGCTCTCTTCTTTAGATGAACAGCTTTCTGTACAGAGCAGTGTTGGTTAACCTTGAGAGAGAATTCGGGAAAGACATCCTTGAACTTGACCTGTAAGTTCCTACTTCTCAAAGACAGCACTGCTTTTTGAGTTTTTTCCCCCCGACACCCAAGACACCAAGCACAGGGCCATGGCAGAACCTCAAAAGAACCACAAAAGTCCTGACAGACTACTCAATCAATGGCACATGCCCTGCTGTGCTGTGTCTCACGCCAACCAGCATCTCATCGCTGGGTGCAGTCTGCAAGCAGCACAAGACAGGAGTGGTTTGAACGGGAAGGGAAGGGAAGGGAAGGGAAGGGAAGGGAAGGTTTGGGAAGGGAAGGTTCGGGAAGGGAAGGGAAGGGAAGGGAAGGGA
>VZRE01001843.1:210526-344587 GCA_013396775.1 Cephalopterus ornatus
GGGAAGGGAGTTTAGCTAGATGAATGAGAGCTGTACAGTATCTCTCACCTTCAAGGTCTGGAGTTGAGCCTTGGTAAACTAATTTTAATAGAGATCTAACCAACAATTCTTTAAGCGTGAGGTAAATCTGGCAAATATATCTGCCTGTGCGGGATTTTTCAATGGATTTTTCATGTTTTGCTCTGTGAGCAAAATGTATTCTTTGTTATGTTGGGATACTTCTTTAAGTATTGCTTCTCACCGCTGCTTTACCATAGCCCATGTGCTCCATGAAGCTATGCTATTCTGTGTCTTTCATCTTATTGCTAACATCTGAATCATGAGCAAAACTTGGGACTATAAAGAAACAAAATTTATCTCATCTCAAGCTCTTTTTTATTGTCTGGATTTTTATCTTTTATGTGAATCTTTTTCTTTACCTTTACTCTAAATGAGAAAGTTCACTTGCTGTCACACATTTTGGTCTCATGAGGTTTGTGGGAGGTGAATAGCTTGGAAGGAGAATTGGAAATTGGTTCTGAGAAATTAGGTAGTTCATGTTTGTTGATTTCATATAAGACAGTGAATATTTTGAATGGAGAACTTGAGGTAACCTATGCAAATGAAATCTTGATAGGAAAGTCACACTGTTCAGCTTTCACATTCACGTCTATCCATCTAAGAGGACCATTAGAAGAAGGCTATGATTTTATCAGAAAAAGGCCATTTTTACTACAAAATGTGTGCATTTGTTGGTTGTTTTCTATTTAGTTTAGCATTTCAGTTCACATTCTAAAGAAAGAAGAGGTCCATACTAAATATTGGATTATGACAACTCTCCTTGCAGAAGTAATTATGTGTTTTTCTTGTTCAGAGACAGCAACTGAGACACTTGAAATATCAAAGGAAGCATAAAAGTGTGCTCAAAATCATTGCATTACCATTCCTAGCACATTAACACTGTTACTGGCAAATCAGTTGGGACTGGCAGGCAAATATTTAGATTATCAAAATGGGTTTTTCCTTATGGGCAGCAGTGCAGTTTATTTGCAGGTACTGTATTACTGAGAAAAATATTTGGCAATATGAGTTTTTCAAACACGTTCTATTCTTCTGATTTTGTTTTCACTGCAATTTGATGACATAAATGTCTGTACCTTGTACTTGCAGCAAGCTTTCTGTCCTCTTTCTGATGTTTACTAGCACTGGATCAATGTTCTAAAGGGCAACTCTGACAGCATTATTTCTGTGAACATCAAGCTCATGTTTATTATAAAATGAAACTACACCCTTTATAGACAACAGTCTAACTTCTGAAATATGTGGTGTCTGATCTATTTGTTAAGGAGTTCCCTACAGTCTAAATGTAGTGACTTCTCCATTACTGGTTACACAAAGAGGGGGCTGTTCCCTGTAAGGCAAGCTGTCTCAGCATTAACTTGACCTTTCCAACTTTTTTTGGAGCAAAGCTTTGTTTTTTCTACCTGGCAGAGATTTCCACTTCCACAGTCATAACAGCCTATCCCTGTGCTCTTTCTGTTAGCTGTCTGCTGCTAGTCATGAATATTGCATGAGAATAAATGTATACACATGTATTCCAATCAGAATTTTCCTTGTTGTGTGCCACATAACCAGATGAAAGCACCAAAATAGCTTGTTGCAAAACTACATCCTCTCCATATTTTCTGCAACAGGGAGGAGAAGACAAAGCAGCTAGTGTCAGTTCTATGTTCTGAGGATGATGTGGGCAAAAGCAGCTTAGAATACATAAAACAAGTTAGATTGGACATCAGGAAGACATTTTTTATTATGTGTGTAGTGAGACACTGGAACAGGATGCCCAGAGGAGTTGTGGATGCCACATCATTGGAATTGTCCAAGACCAGGTTGAATGGGACTTTGAGCAACCTGATAAAGTGGAAGATGACCCTGTCTGTGACAGTGGGGATTGGACTAGATGATCTTTAAAGGTCCCTTCCAATCTAAAGCATTCTGTGATTCTATATGGATACTCCTTCCCAGTATTTGTAGTACCTTTGAGGAACAATGGAATTTAGAGCAGGTGTAAAATAAAATCAGTCTAGTACACAGCAAATCTAAGGTGGCCCTTCAGCTGATGTGCACCTTGATCTGCTGGAGGTGAGAGGCTTAGCTACACAGGCTCTGGCAGTTCTGGACATGCTCCAAAGGCAAAACTTCATAGACAACAACCATACTTCAAGTCATAAAGTGATTTAGGAGCTGGTGAGTTAACATACTAGCACACAGAAAGTCAGAGTAAAACACCAGAGAAATGGATATCTTCATGCATATCAGCTTCAATTCTGCCATTATGAGGAAGCAACTGTAATAATTAGAAGTCATTGCAACTGGTCTAATAACAAGACTTTATTTGGCTGTACTTTTATGAGTGCAATAGTTAATTATTACTCTGCAAGATATTTCTGTAGCCTACCAGTTACATGATTGTATGGTTTAGTATGCTGCCCTTGAGGCTCATCTGTAATTGGGATGTGTGATTGATATGTCTATACTGTTGTACTTGCCTTGCATACATCCCTCAGTGTGGGCTTGCCTCACAGTGCCTCATGTGAACTCTGGAACACAGCCAGGTTGGTGTAGAAATAAGCACCACCTACTCCTTTATTTAAGCCAAGAACTCTCTTTCCTGTGTGCTCTTGGTGCCTTCTGACAGGGTACCATAAGGGCACTGCAGCACCAAGGAACCGGTTGCTTTGTAATTTGTAGGGAAGACACAAGTGAAAAAGCTTTCTGAAGACTGTGTTGTTGGGCTAATATGGGCAATAACCTTTTAAGCCAAAGAGAGAACTTTTTTAGAATGCAGAATGGGATTTTTCTACTGCCGCTTTGTGTTGAAACTCATATATCAGTTTTTGATCCTGTTTTCTAAGTCATTTAACTCTGGACCACATCCAAAGGGTGGCCCTAAATTGGTTACTGCTTTTAAAGAAAAATTCACATTAGACGGGGGTGGGGGGGGAAAGGACTCTGATGCAGGCAGGCTTTAAAATTCTGGGGGTTTTTTTGCCATGCTTATAATAGGAGTTTGAATAGTAATAGATAGCAAAGCAGATGTTTCTGAGCTTTGAATTCCAAATTATTTTATTTTTTGGCAGTGGTCCGATCAGATAAATATTTTTGGGGATTGAGAAAGGTATCCTAATAAGTCAGACAACATACAGAATACACCTAGATTGAAAATGCTTTCAGTTATTGTTATGGGAAAACCCTTTGTATTGATAGTCTATTGTCTTTTAGCTGTGGGACCAAAAGCCCTAATTTTATGGCCATTAAAATATCTGCCATGAACATTTAGGGCTGAGAAATTTTTCTTTGCAATCAGAAATTCCACTGATTTTCAATTTCCTTCTGTAGAGTTTAGATGCAAACATTGTAGTGAGAGGCAAACACAACCAGTAAGGCATTAAAGTGATCTTGGCTGGTCATATAGCTTCTGGATCAAGAGGGAAAAACAAGACTGTAATCAGAGGGAGAGCATGACCCTCTGTCCTGGGTGACTGGACCTTGGAGAGCCTCTGGGGACCACTGCCATGTGTTTTGCGGTTGATTTGATGTTGCTTTGTGGTAATAAACTGGCCCTGAGGAGAATGCTCTCACAGGATTGCATCTTGGAGCCTTGTGCTGCTTCCCTCACTGTGGTGAGTGCCCACCAGAACAGCACAGCAGTACCAGGGATGCTTTCCTGGTTTTACTCTGCACATGGAGAACCTCTCACCCCTGTGGCTAAGCAGAGAGTACAGAAAACCAATTAGGCTTCAGGATCAGGGCCTGAGTAGGAATCAAGCCAGAGATAAAGACAAAAGACAGATGTAAGAACAAATGTCAGTGTTCTGTGTAATCCAGCAGAAAAGGAAGGCTTCAGCCTCAGAGGTCAATTTAAGATGCACAAATACATCTCTTCAAAATTGAATTAATGTATCTGCTCTCTTTGTTCAGCTAAATTGCTCTTTTCTTGATCTCAAAAGACCATATTTGCAGTGTCTTTGTTCCATAGTATGCTGAAAAAAGTTGGAAAGATCTAATAACAGGGAAAGCTTCTGAGATTAGGGCTATCAAGGCATTTTTGGGTTCACTACTGGGTAATGGTATAATCAAGCCTTTCATGCTGTCTCAGCTTTTCTTGGGAATCAGACAGGTCTGGTTTAGTGAGTGTTTCAGGGTCTTGTGAAAGGAATGAAATAAACAGGTGAAATTAATTGATGCTGTTGCTACATCCATAGCAGAATACAATTTCTGCATATCATATAATCTCGAAGTGTTAACACGATTTTAACATTGATTCAAAGATTTATTTTCTAAGCACAACTCTTAAGGGCATTTGTGTTACAATGTCAGTTACTCTAAGAATGTAAAATGGAATCATAATTCCTTTATACAATGAATATTTCAAACTTGCTTTTATTCAATCTGCATTATTCTTCATTATATTTTTACTTGTAGCACTATCTCTACAATACTAATTTAATTTAAATCAGTGGATACAAGTTATTTATGATTTTAAATAAAATCTCTTAGTAAGTCAATCTGTCAGCAGACCAGTCTTTTGGAAAAATAAAAGGTACCATGGAAAAAGAATCTACATTTATATTTATTACATTTTCATTGTACACAGTTTATAGTCAGTGATATTTGTTTGTGTCTGCATATGTGTGAGAAAGGGAGATACTACTGTGCAGTGACATTTTGTTAAAAGCATTTTAAAAAGCACAAAAAAGGAAAAATCATTTGGAATTAATAAGAATTAGGGTGAATTCATCCGGAAGCACATTTTAGTCTGACATTTGATTTTGGCAATTAGAACTCTTTGTTTCCTCTTCATCTACATCGTGGAAGGAAGCAAAAGGAGAAAGCTGACAAAAAATGGAAAGTAATTTAAAAAATAAGGATGGAAAAAGGGCAGAGAAGTCACTAATCGTTTTATTTCATGGTAAAGGTAAGCAAGCACTAATACAAAGAAACTTAAATCAGAAGTTAAAGATTATCCAGTCTGGGTGCCAGTCACATGGGGAAAACCTGAACAAAAGCTGGGGAGTTTACACTACATTTAAAATTCCTGTGCCCTGAAACCCAAGTGGAGGGTGTGCTCTCAGCTGCAGTAATGTGAGCCCTTCTGTTGAGGACTGGGAGCATCTGGGCTACAGGTTTTACAGCATGTGCTGTTGATATATCTGTGCCCTGGATGCTCACTTTAACTGTGCCAATGGCTGGAACTGTAAATGTGGTGTTTCTCAGAACCAGAGGTCTGTACCACCCTAGTTTCTCTTTATGCAGTAACCACAGTGCCCATTCTGTCATTTTGGGGGGATTTAATGACCCAGTGTGGAACCACTTCAATTGTATGTTATGCAGTAAATGGTTCTTTCTCTGTGATTTACTAATCCAAACAGAAGAAACCAACCTGATGAACGATGGATACTGGTGATGCCCTTCACATGAGCTTATTGTACAAAGACAAGCAGGTCAAAGCTGGGCCTTTTATGTTGCCAACCTCAAGTCTAGTGAATTTCTGTTCTGAAATATGTTACAGGATGGTTGTTAGGGACTTTCTAGTTAATCATCAGCAAATTAATTTAATGTCTGAAGATTCCTGTGAATGGAGATTTTGTTCATCATATCTGATTGATGGTCAGTGTCTCTCCCATCCAATTTCCATTGGCATAAGGTTCTGATGCAGGGCTGAGGATTGTTCTGAGACCATAATTGGATTTTAAATGGTAATATCTGTCTACTGTCTTCAGGCAAGGAGCTTGAATGACTATTTCTTTTCACGAGTGTCCAATTAACAATATTACAAAGAATAATGACGGAATCTAACTGGGAAAGTTTTTACATGCTTTGTTCTTTCATTCACACATCAAAAGAAAATGTTGTCCCCTTCAAAGGTGACAAAGAAAATGGATTCACTTATCAAATATCTGTGCAAAAATGCAGAATTTTGCCTGCACAGATGCATATTTTATTTCTGAAGCTCACAAAAGAGCAGAGTTCAATTTCTACAAATATATTCCCTATGCAAATACATGAAAACAGATTTCTTATTAAGAAAATCCACATACTTTTATTAATCTCAAAATATTGATATAAAAGTATCTGAAAAATGTAGGTATAACTTTATTTGTAGCAAAGCTCTATTTTAAACATTGATTACTGCATTTTAACTGCCAGTTTCTAAGACAATAACAATGGGATGTTTACAATATAAACTTAAATAAGCCTGTTTGGAATTTAACTGATGGCTTTAAGATAAACACTGTATAAAAATAGATACACGGAATAAAATGTCAATTGATTATTTCTAGTAGCGTTATAGCTGATATTTGAGAGATCTTAACCTACATCACCTCTCCCCATAAGAGACCTTCAAGTTATAGATCTTCTAACTCTGTGGTTTTGTCTTAACTTAATGCAGAATTTCAGGAAGAATTTACTTTCCTCATTACTCTTACATACAATTCTTTGGACACTAAATCAAAAGTATCTCAGACTTTATCAGAGTCAAAACTAACATTTTCCAAAATTTTCCAAACTAACATGACTTCCAAAATTGAAAGCTTTTCTGATTTTCTAATATACCTTCTGATCAACTGCTGTATACATCTGCACACATACAGATAGATAAACATAAGCACAAACACGTGCACATGGCTTATGCCATTAGAGAATCGCAGGTATTTAACCTCCTAGTTAAAACAAGCTGAAAAGAAAATAAAAACACAACTAGTTTCATCCTGTGTGCAGGAAACCAACTTAAAGCATGTGACCTTCTGATTCAATACAGAAAGTAAATTTAAAAAAAAAAAAAAGTTCTAAAATAATCATGGAATTTTCAAGACATTTTATCATTTCTTTGGTTTAACTTCAGATTTTTTGACTATTTAGTGGTGACCTTGGTATTCTATGTTCCTGAAACAGAATTCTGGAGAAAATGGTTAAAAGTCTGGAATAGTCTCTTTGAAGATTACTGTTACTTCCAGCGTACATCAAATATTTCTTTGAACTTAATTTTAAAATATACATTAAATTAGTAGTAAATGCATGCATTTATGTTAGTTGTGAAATATAATATTTTCACCACTGTCATATTAAAATAAATTTCTTCTGGAGAATTTGAAGGTTACATCCCGATTAACATTACATACCAGTTGCAGTGATAGCCCTTGTCCATCATTGGGCAACATGTCATCCTCCTGCCTGCACAGATCCATTACACAAAATGTCAGCATGAGGCTTGGGTTGCATCTTGTTCCATTCAAGTTCATAAACAGCTGAGCCATTCTGAGGAGAGTAATTTTATTTATATCTCAATTCTTCTTAGCAGGACGTGTTTAGGGAGATCTTTATCAAAATGGAAAATAAAATATGGCAAATATCGAATGCAAATCTCAATTGCAATTTTCTCAACAATTTTCATTCCCTAGGGACTCAGATATGTTGCTAATGAGTAAACTTAAAGACAAAACGTACCAGGTTTATTCTTTTTTACAGGACTTTGCTTCTCTTATTCTACTTATTCCTTCTCTAAAGCATCTAACTTGTCAAAAGGTGTGAATGTAGAAAACCAATAACAGTCTTTCAAATAAGGCCTACCACAGGGAACTCTAGAGATAGAGACATGTAATGTTTTCTCCCTTTCCTACACTGCAAAAATAATTTATTCTGCTGACTCCATGTGTAGATGTTGTGCTGAATGAATTAAAGAAAAATTATGTGCAGTGCACTCAACTCTATACTCTTAATTGGAAAATGAACATGGATTGTCTTTGCCCTAAATAGATTATGGAAAACTCTGTTTGAAAGTAAAGCTTTTAATACCAAGCTCTATAATTTTTATTTTCAAATTAATTCCACAGCTTATTCATACATCTATATATTTCTACTTTGAACTGCCAAACCTCTGTTTTCTGATCTGGGCCAAACAAACCCATGTATCTTAGAATAGAAGTTCAAATAGTCCACATTTGTAAATCACATGTATCAAAGGTATGAGGCTTAAAAATAATAATGTTCTTGGCTGCTAGGTGGCCTTCTTTTATGGAATCTGAGAATAATTAAATCATTTGATCTAACCAGTAAACCTGATGTGTCTATATCTGAGATTATACCTGTCCTTAGAAAAATTGCTTTCATATAGAAGAGAAAATAACAGCCAAAGTATCTGACAAACACAGGTTGCAAAATCTTTATTGGTTATGGTATTTTAGTGTGCATATACATATGTATAACCAAATGTATATAGTTGATATATTTACATATATATCATACATATAATCAGACTTTGTTGGTTGTAGTTTTTTAGTTGCTTCTTTACTTTGGAAAACACTTTTGCAAAAGGCTAATAGTTTAACATGGCATCTCTGTAAACCTTATAATCAAGGCCACATAATGAAATACAAATCAAATCTGTCTCATATTTTATGGAAATAGGACAGCATGTCTTTGTCTACCAACCTGGTCTGGTTACCCAGGTGAAGCCCCACTAGACAACTGCACTCAAGGAGGAGCAAGATGTTAATAGGCAGAATGCTTTTCCTTCTTTGCCACATGTTCATGGTTCTCTTGGCAGCTTTTCTGTGATTCCTCTGAGTGATTCAACTGGATAAGCTGGCACCCCATGGGATCACCATTACTCTTATGCCCAAAGAAAGGCATTTTCCTTCTGAATTTTCCTGTCTGCAGGGACAATCTGAGTTATCTCCCATTGGTTTTTATTCTTCTCCGGGCATTTGTTTGAGTGTGTGTGTCAACAGGTGGCCACTTTGGAAGACATTTCTATGTCCGGTCTAGTGACAAAGGGTAGTACTGCTCTGACAGAAGTTCTCTGACAGTCTAGAGTACTGAGCAATGTTTCAGGGTTCACTGGTGCTCCCTAGTTCTCCTGCCAAATGTGCAGATCAATGTGAGCCTGGTCCGTGGTTCAGAATCTGAACTGCTGTGGCCTTGCAGTAAATGTGAGGGTTACTAGAGAAAACATTCATTGAAAAAAAAAGAGGTTTCATCCTCCTTTATGAAACAGTAGATAGACTTCCTAATTTTTTTATATGTGCTTGTGCTGTTAAATGTGGAGTGTGATGGTAGTTCTGGCATATTCCGTATGATTCTTGCAGAGAATAATCCTAAAAAGAAGAAGAATGTATAGTAAAGCCTGCTGAACATGAACAATGCATCTCAGAAACCTCAGAGCCTCTATAGGGATCAGAGTTGCTTAGATACCATCATGTCAGCTACCAGAGAGATTGCAAAAATCACAGTGAAAAAGCAAGTATTTTTCATATTGTAAGAAATATCTCATATTCATACCAGTGGATGAAATGAGATAAAGATAACCTTCCAGTTCCAACATATTAATTTTATAAAGAAATTAGACTTAGCAATGGAGAAAAATTTAGATTTTAAAAAATTAGGTAGCTGACAGATATGAAAAATTAGCTGATTTTGTTTGCTTTGCATTTCAAAATCAACTTCATAACAGTTGCTGCATGTAGATTCAAGTCAATACTATGTGCCCCTAAGACAAGAGTGTTGCAAAATCTCTGTCCAATCCCTGTAGATAAATATCAGCAGAATTGGATAGGTAATTATTCCAAGACAAGGGACACTGTGATGATCTGATGTATTTATTTCATATGTCTGCGGAATATTTCTTTCATTTTGAAGTACGTGTATATGCAGTGATGCTGAAAAACTCTGCTGTTTAAGAGTCAGTATTTTTGCAACTAAAGAAAAAAAAAAGCAACCCCCAAAAAAGCCATTCAGAGGTTTAACTCCTTTTCCTGAAGTTAATAAACATCCTAAATAAGAATGTGCGTTTTTGGGTGAGGAGCATGAAAAGGAGAGTGTTGATCTAGCTAGAGAAAATAAAGGGGGGGAGGGGGGAGGAAATTAAAAAACAAATGGAGAAGTATTTCTTTCTCCTCAGGCTGTTAGACAACAAGGGAGTGATGGAGTGGGTACTCAAGAAAAGCATTCAATTGGCAAAATAGGACCTAATCAGGCAAGAAGGATAAGATTATGGATGATTAGGGACCTAGGCAAAAGCCATTTATGTTGCTGGAGAACGGGGTTAGAGAGCATATGTGGCCGATAAATGACAACTTCTTTAACCCTCTTGTAAGACAGAAAGCAGCAAGACTGTAGGTGCACTGGATAGGAGAACAAGTCACAGTGGTGGGAACATGGAGCAGCTGCGGGGGGGAACGGAGCTGTGCAGTGCTGGAAGGAGTGAAGGTGTGGGATGTTGCAGACCTATGTGGAGCAGGGAGTTGCTTTGAGTAGCACTCTGCAAAAAGCAGCCACTCGGGCCAAGCTGTCTGTCTTGCCTGAAGCAGAGCCACGCAGAGGCAGACTGGTGACAGGTTCTCTCTCTCAGAGGCAGGAAATATGGAGGAGGTTGTAAATCTGGCAGAGAGATTCCTCCCTGGCCCACCTACTCTGCTAGCAGTGGGTGTAGTAGACCAGACTCCATGTCTCGCACCATTCTTTTCTGCCTTGCTGCTGCTTCAACTGCTTTTGCTTCTCAGTATAGCGGCAGCAAGGTCTGTCCCTGAGGCAGCAAAATTCAACATTCCCTTGATCTGGGTCTTACAGAATCAAAGAACGAGGGGAAAACCAGATTTGATGCAAGATACAGAATGCGAAAAGGTTGTAAAGGGAACTGTAAGACTCAAGGCAGAATCATTGCCAAATGCCCAATAGCTCTGCTTCGGGACTGAGAAGAAGCAATCACTTTGGGGGAACATTTTCAATCTCCTGAAGATAAATATTCCCCTCTTAAATCCTTCAAATTTAAGTTCGACTTCACTGTTGCTTTTAGGGTTTGGAAGGAAATTGATAAACATATTTTACAAGTCCTTTCATGATTCTACATCTCCTCCAGGAGTTACATGTATGGTTTCTAGTTTCTGTGTGGTGTATCCTGTTACAGACTGCTTGTCATAAAGGAATGGCAATTATTAACAATTATTGGATACTGACATCTGTTTCTTAAATATTCTTTAAACAGATGAATCAAGTGTGTTAACTTAATAATTAAACTTAATAATTAAAATTAACACCTTTTAAAAAGCATCCCCTTGTGTCTGTGTTGTTAGTCTCATTTTCTATTGAAACTCAGCTCTTGGCCTTTAGTAGTCTTCCTCCTTTCTCAGAAAAATAACCCTTGACTTAAAGATTTCAATGGAACTTTGAGGTTTGTAAGCCTTGCTTATTACAGTTTCAGATCAAGTTGAAAGTAAAGGCAAGAACACATCTGTTGTGAGTGGGCACAAGTGAAAATGTTGATTCAGCACTTAGCTGTCAGCAAAAAAAATAAGGCATGAAGGAAAGACAAAATTTTCCTGTAGTTCACAATTCTGTTGCAAAATCAAATGTTTATGGGGGTTTTGTTGTTTTGGTTTGGGGTTTTTTTCTGAAATTACCTGCTGCTTTTCTGCCTATTTAATGTAAGTTCTTTTCCTGACATGTTCCTTATTTTTTCCCAGTAACTCTTCAAATTGTCATTTCTTTTGATCTTTTTATGGTATATCAGCAATATTACATTGAATCACAGTTCTCACCAATCATCTCACCTCTGATTTGTGTTCAATAGCCTGCTTTTCCAAGTCTGAAAGTTATTTCATGTTCTTATTCTTTGCTTCTAATTCAACACTCATTGTGTATAATTGCAGGGTAGAGTGATGATTACTCTCCAAAGAATTACAATCAAACTTGGCTTGTTAGTGTATAAAGCTCAGGCTGTTAATCACAATCATTTAAAGAGCAGCTAACCCTCACTAAAACACAGATGGCATGTTGTTAGTATTTCAAGCCACCCAGCTCAGACATTGTCCCAGAGAGGACTTTTTAATGCTTTTCAGTTCTGCTTCTCTTCTGTAACGCTGAACAGTATCTGCTGGGTTTGATACCCTCTCAGGCACTTAGAAGGAACACATGAAGACTGTACAGCTGTAGCAGCGCATGCAAATAAAAATGCATAAATTTCTTTCGACTCAAAATGAAGAATTTAACCATATAATGCAGAATGAATACAAAAAGAAACTCTATGAAATAAAAAACCCAACAATATAAACAGAAAATTGTCTTGATTGAAACTAGTAAGTAATTTAAAATATGTACATATTTGACTTAAGAAAACCTTGGTAAGCTGGATCAGTAATGGTAATTGAGAAGGTCCCAGGTTCCCATGAGAGTCCTAAGGTCTGGTGATTTTCAAGAAACCATTTAATAAATAGGTAAATATTTTTTCTAGTGCTACTGACCTAAAAAACTTGAATACTGTATTTCTAAGAGTAAAACAAATCATAGCATCAGTACCAATGCCTCAAGCAAGGATTTTTAATAAGAATTATAAAATGCTTGATGCAATAGGACAATCCACTTTATAAAATCCTGTATTTCTTCAAAAACATATGTTTTGCAAAGGTTTAAAATAACTACATCCAGAAAAGTTTAATTCTTACACTGTAGAAAAGAATTCTCTGAAAGACCAGGGTACATTGTTGTGAGCAAAAGACAGAAGACAAACTAAGGCTTTTGCTAGTGCCCTGTCTCCTTTTAAAAGCTTCCCTATCCCTAAAATAAAGATTAAAAATACCTTATGCAGAAGATACCTTTGGGAATTGAGTTGCTGTTTTGAAAAAAACTATTGTTTTAGGTAAACCCTGGAGAATGATAAAAACCCGAACAAAAACAGTTCTCAAAGGAAGAATATATTATTTAACTGGAGCTAACTGTGCATGACTTTTCATGAGTATGCACCAAGTTAAAAGCTCAGAGGTGTGGGTATGTGTGTTCCAGTTCTGCCAGAGTGCATGAGCATTTTCATGCTTATACCTCCCGGGTGCTGTGAAAAGGGTGGGCTTCACTGAGGAACAGAATACTACTTGAAGATTCAGCTATGTATTAGATGGGTTTTTTTGTGAAATAAATAAGGTTTTTCTCCTTACCCTATACCAAGGCTGTTGGGTTTTTTTCTACATAGATGTCATTCCATGATGACATACAGGCTTATAAAATCAGAATTTAGGAGGGGGAAAAAAAAGTATGATAGCTGTATTCCTTTAGACACATAGTTTGATAAGAGGTAACTAGTCTCTTCCCATGCCCAATTTCTTTCTACCACCTACATCCTTTGTGTAACCTTCCCTAGAGACTACTGCTTACAGTGGGCAGAGAAGACCTGAACCAGCATCTAGGCTTAGATGTATCTTTTTGTCACTGATCACACACATGTTTTAGTAGGTAGCATCTCTGCTGCAAGAATGGGAGAAATTTTAATTCTCATTATTAGTTCTTTTAGCACTTAAAATGTCAGAGACATAATATAGTGAGGCCTAAGGTAAATTGGATTTCCAAAGCAGCCTTTCTGTGTTATTAGCCATTCTTCAAAATACTAATGGAATTTATATTAATAATTTATATTGATGAAATTGATATAATATTGATGAAATTTTTTACCAAGTTTTAAATGAAGTGTTTTATAAATACATATCTAAGTAATTTCTTTGCAAAGATTGCAAGGTCAGATGCCATCTTCCACTTGCCTCATCTTTAAGTTTTGAATAAATATGTATTTTTCATAGCAAACTTTGTGTGGACAAGCACTGAAAGGAATACTTGCCAGCTCTGCAATTGTGCATTTGTTCAGGTTTATTACATAGACACAAAAGCCTGTTCTTTTTTTGTTCTGGAGAGTTATGTGTGCAGCAAAAAAAAATCACATTTACTGAGGAGTTGTATTTCCTGGTCCTATTCATGTAATTCTTCAATGGCAGTCGATTAGGCTAAAAAGTTGTCATAGGTACCTTACTGATGAAATCTACATTCCAGCCATATTAAATATGTAGCTATATATTTTGTCTCAATACAGTGGCACAGTATAATGCATATAAACATGCTTCTGTTGTTTCCCAGGGCTGATATCCTTTCAGATCTTTCTTTATATCATTGAGCATCAGAACTATGCCTTCATTCCATCGCAAATAATGTGTAGCACCCACACTGTTGTCTAAGCAGAATATACTACGTGTCATATATAACTGCTTTTCTACTTCCAAATAGGCATGTCATTTCTCTGTTGTGATTAATGTTCAACTTGATTTCTTTGATTTGAAATGAGGTATGATATGAATATACTATGACTTTAATCTAGCCTCCTCGTAGCACTCAGGACAAATGTATAGCTTGTTTTACCTCAGCATTTAGGGAATTGAAGATTTGAAACAAATTCTGACCTTTTTGTAATATGGTTTTCTGCATCAAACACCTTGAAATTGAGTTTATTTTTACAGCAGCAAGTTTAATGTCAAGTGCTTGAATGAAAATTGAATTAATTTGTAGCTTTCAATAATTGACCTCCTTTAATTTTCAAACTTTACATGTTTGTTTAATCTTAATGCCTTTTGATTTATTCATGAAATGTTGCTCTTCTGCGCTTTGTAATAATCTCTGACTATTCAAGCATTTTCAATGTGATATTCTCCGTTCCAAGTTTTTAATGAGGTTTCTTATGTATGTATTTTTTAAATAAAAATTGTGGAGGTTTTTCCTTTTTATATTCATTAACTTAATATTAGAAACTGTGCCTGGTTAGGAAAATCTCATCAATTTAAGGTTCCAGAATAGGTCACCAAGTGTTATTCCAATAAAAATGAAATTTGCGTGCAATGCTTCATTTGCCAGGAGTGCTTGTTTATCTTCTCTGGCATTTATTACAGCGATCAAGCAACTGAAATAATCTGCATATTGTGCAAACCAATCCCTTTCTCGAGAAAGTTTTCAGTCTTTTTATATTAACAAAAAATTATCCCAAAGACTTGTAAGATAGCATGAGAAAACAATTGGATCTGATCACAAAAAATTCTTGTTACTGTCATCTCAGGCGACTAACCTATTTTGGCAAATTAAAGGCTCTGATATAATGGGTTACATCATCAAAATGTTTTATTGTGGGTGGGATTGCTCTATTTGCCTCATGGCTAATTGAATTATTGCTCATTCTACCAGTGCAACGCAAGGATGATTAAAAGAATTGGAGCTTTAGAAAATGGAGACCTGACAGTAAAGTGATTTCTTAGCCAAAGATAATTTCAGCAGGAAAGGTTAGGTCAGCTGGGAAAAGAAAGCTAACAGTACCTGTATCTTTAAAGTCAAAAACGTGAAGATATTGAAGGAGGAAAAGTTAGGTTATAACAAATTGCTGAAAATCACTGTCTATAAACATGCAAACGCATCTTTTTAGTCTTTATTTAGGGACATCTTCAGAAAAGATTTTTCCTACCAGATAAAATTATTAGCTTTAGCTTTACAAAAACAAAACTTAAAAGCTTAGCACAAGGAAGCAAACTGCTCCCAAATTACATGTTTTGATGTTGATGTTTATGTGGTGGAAAGAATTTTGGCCAAGCTTTCTGGAATTAGGCTCCTTTTTTACATGAGCTTTGTGAGTCACAGTGGCAAATCTTATATAATAGAAGGAAACTGCAAAGGAACAGGCTTTTAATAAGTAAAAATATGCTTTTTAACAAAATGCACAGTTCACATGGCTTTAATTACAACATGGGAAAGAACAAGATTCCAGAAGTTGAACTTCAATGAATACTAAAAATTTTATTGTCATTCTCTTAGTTTGCCCACCGGATAACATTTATATCTTATGATAATGGTTGGACTTGATAATCTTAAAGGTCTGTTCCAATCTAAACAGTTTTATGATTCTATGGAGAGGGAGAATCCCCTTCAGAGAGCAATTCAGAGTATTAAAATTGACCTTGTGATCCTAGCTGCCCTTAGAATTGGGTATGAAGCTTGGAAGGTGTGTGGAAAGAAAGAATAGACATATTTCTCCCTGTTGTGATATTACAGCAGAGATTGAATGGAAATTATACCCTCCTGATTCTCTGCACTCCTCAAGCTAACAGGAGGTATTTAAGAAGAGACTGGATGTGGCACTTAGTGCCATGGCCTAGTTGACAGAATGGTGTTGGGTCGTTGGTTGGATTCAATGATCTCAGAGGTCTTTTCCAACCCAGTTGATTCTGTGATTCTGTGATTCTGTCTATTTGTCCAAATAGACACTGCTTGCATGGATTTTGCCAGAGTAACTCATCACTCAGAGTTGCATGGTTGGCATATCAATGGCTGTCTATTTCACAAAATCATCTCTTTTAAAGACCTTTTAGATGACTGAAAGCACAAATTGCACTTTGAAAATAACAAACTGTAAAATTATTGTCTGCCACTGTTCCAACATCCACCATTCCTTTGACTGTTATAACCTCTCCTTGTGTCTTATCTGAAATGAGATCATAAATTCTCCAAGGAAAGAGAGTGCTTAAAATAGCACTTGTACAGGAATTAGCACTTTGGATTGATGAACTTTAATGGAGTTTTCTAATCCTGCTGTAACATAGCAAATAATCACTGAAGGATGGAAAACAGTTCCAGAAGGCATTTTAAGACTATATAATCTGTTCCCTGCTCTGAAACAAAGTTAAAATATACCCCTCAAGAATTATACTGATATATGTCCAACCTAAAGAGCTCCAGTGATAGAGGTCCCACAAACTCAGGGGGTGTATATGCAGGGGCTTTAGCATACATTCACATTGTCTTTACTATATATATTTTGCTACTCTACTACCTGCATTACTTGATGTAGTTTAACTAAGCATTGTTTTTGTTTCCATCAGGGCTACGGAGAGTATTTGAAGTCTAGCCATCTTCCCATTTGGTAGTCTTCATTTGACTGTGAACTAAGATAGAAAAGAAAACCCCCATGATGCTTAAAAAATTAATAATAATAATAATAATAAGCTGTTTAGAAGAGTTAAAGAAGTTAAGGTTAAGCAATATAAAGATACCAGAGGAGATGCTGAGATTTTCCCTCTGACCCCACAGAACCACAAACCGTGGATAATTGTTTCACTTGCACAGTTACAATAGAAGGTGCCTGACAGTGCTCTGTGGACTACAGAGAATAACACAGGCATGGTCTCAAGGGCTTTAGAATTAATGTGGATGTTTCCACTTCATTACTTTCAAAGGAACACAGTCTTATCTGTCTGCATTAATGAATGGCTACCCCTCTGGAAGACATGCTAGTGGTTATGTTCTAATGATGACATAGTTAGGAAGGAGAAATAGAGAGGATTGCCTGTAGCCATGACCCATTGGCTCCTTGGTTTGGTTGTGCACATATCCAGGATTACCGATGCATGGAAAGATAAACTGTATGGTGATAGAGAAAGTGTCAGAGTGATAAAATTAATATCTTTTGTTGGTTTTTTTTTAATACACTCTTGTGTTTTGGTTTTGGAAGTCATACAAATTTTTGTGTGCTCATTTTTCCAAAACATTTTCATTTTAAGATATCTGAAACATAGGTTGGAGAGCAGAAGCAGAACCAGTAGCTCTAGCATTAGAAATATAAATTTTATTAAAGTATTTTAGTAGTAGGAAAATAATGAATTACACTATAAAGAAGAGTGGTGAGATTTTCTGGGAATTAAGTTATGAATAGAAAGACTTCATGTCTGGATTGTAAAAATGGAGGAGAAAGCAAAGTGTTGGTTTGAGTAGGACTTACTAATAAGCATTAGAATAATTATATGATGGACAGAACAAATCAGATAACAGGAATAATACATGAAATACCTTCTACACTGGCTGTTAAGAATTTGACCAGCAAGAAAGCAAACATAAGGCATTTATACAGCTCACACCATGTATTGTATCTTTTTGTTTGCATGGCTGTGCCAACTTGCTTGCAGTCATTACTGTTTACAGAAAAATAAAACCCAATGATAATTTTCTATGCTACATAGCACTACTAGTTCTGTTACATCTCTAAACCCTGATATCATGAGTTAAAATGCATTATCCAGAATAATTAGCACCACTAGTTGTATGATTGTGACTAAATGTGATTTAAATGTCTGTTTAAAAGTAAGCAACAGAAGGTTCCTACCAGAAGTAGCCTTCTAATAAAAGCATCACAGAACAGAATGTTATACCAGCTTGCCAGTTCTTTTCAGATCCATGTCCAAACTAGATGTCGTGATTAGGTATCCTATATGTTACAAATAATATATTTACTGTGGTTTTCAAGTTTTTATTTTCGCATTTATAGATCCAATACCATTAGTTGAATAATGTCAGTCGAATAAATGTGATGATTCCACCTCTGTATTTATCTTTAGAAGTTATCAATGTCAAAAGTATTGCTTTGCTTTTTTGCTGTGATCTCTGTGTTCATGTAGGACACAGAACTGTCCAAATTTTTTATTGCAGTTTGTGAATTACTGTGGAAGTTCTCCCTCTGCAGCTTCAAGTTTGCTGTTTGTAACTGACTATTTGCTTTTTCAATTGGATACTGTAGTCACATCATGTTGTGTTTGATGCTGTCTATCCCCCAATTCCCTGAGCAATTTCTGAGTAGAGCGCCAGCACGGATCCTCAGACTGGTGCACATTCATGCACATATTTATGAAGGTTTTGTTGGACAATGATCACAAAAAGAAAATTGTTTTTCATCAGTTTCGAAAAAGCTAAATGATATTAATACATCTTTATGAAAGAACAGCTGGATTTTTGTTATTATGTTGTAGCTATTCTGTATGTTCTGTTACCATACTTCTGCACAGCACCTTAGGAAATTGTATGTTTTGATTTAAAAAACTTAAAATTCTTTCACCTTCCTTTTACCCTCCACTACCTGGCCCCAGTTCTTAGACTTAAATAATTTAGCTAGGTCCTGCAGCTTGTACTTTTAAGTCCTTTATACTCCATGGTCCCACTGAAATAACAGGGATTACTGGTGCAGTGAATTTTCATTCAGCTCAACTGAAATTAGCAGAACTGATCTCCTAGTTTTTATAAGAAAAAACAAATTCACCTATGGAGGCTCCTTTCTACTTGGAGGTAGAATTTGGTACTTACAAAATCCATTTGTGACACTTAACCAGAGACTGAGATGATGTTTAAAGCAGGGGAGGGGGCATGACCTTCACCCAGGGTAAGTGACTAAGGCATTATGCAACTATTCTGGCATTAGGTGGTCCCCAGGCTTAGGAGAGACTATGAATAGGATCTCTTGGAAGAGGGCCATAACTCACAACTTGTTGCCAAAGAACTGGTGGCATCAGCAATATCAAATCAGCTGGTTTCAGTCATTGTCCCTATGATCACAGTATGAGGTAGGCACACATTTCTCCAGAGCAGGCACTACTGGTAGATCTAGGAGATTATTTGTTTGCAATGGCATAAAAGCTTTTGTAGCTTTGTCCCCATTCTCTTTTTATTAAAGTATTATAATAGGTCTTCTACAGATTTGCAGGCACTAATCTGCCTACCACAAACATATGTGTGTGTCCATTATTTCAGGGGGTTTGATACTCTAAAAACCAAATTATTCCTTTTTCCTTTGTTTTTCTGGTATAAACAATGAGACTGTGAGAGGGCAATTTACTTTTCTTCCTTTTGGAGTACGAAATTAGCATAGATGAAAAGCAAAGTACTTTCTGTTATAACTTCTGTAATTTTGAGGAACACCTAAGCAGTCCTGTTTTTATCATCAAGGTATGTAGATGCAAATTTGGCCTAACTTCAGATACAGTGGCGAAACTACATTAAGAAGTGGACTTTTTTGCAATTACAGATTATTAGCTCTAGCCCATTCCTACAAATGCTTTAGAGTGGTTATGCATTTTATTGTTTCCTGATTTCTACTTTCCCTTGCTGGCAGGATTAAGTTTATCAATAACAGGGATTATTCTAGAGGAGGAATCTTTCACTTTTTTACCTTTTTAAGTAACAAAAATGAAGAATTCATTTATATTCATGCTTGAAATATAAAGTTGCATTAATTTTTATACCCAATTCTGTGTTCACTAAAAATGTAGAGATTGCCTCAGGTATGAAATCAGTAAGAATAATTGTGCATGTGATTTTTGTGTGACTGAGTCTATGAATGTGACTGACTGGGATCTAAAGTCAAGTTCTGGGCTGTTCTCAACTTTACATAAGGTAATATTTGAAAGTTCAAACTCAACTAGAATTTAAGCTGTCTATTAATTATTCTAATCCTCAGGACAAAAGTGCAGTTTTTGAAGAAGCAATTGCGTGTCCTAAACTGTGTGATCTAGACTAGGAGCCCAAGCTTCCTGCCTTGCTATCTGACTTCAGCCAGCTCTAAATTCCCTAGTGGATCAGGATACTCTGCTCAGCATCATGTAGCTAAGCTGGGACTCATTTCTGAGAGGTGCAGGTCAACAAAGGATATTTTATTCTACCATGTTAATTTCCGTGTAATCACCCATTATAGTGTTGAATGTCCTCTGAATTTGGCTTTATTCAGTATTTTGACTTTGTATATGTAAGAAGCTGTCTGACGCTTTATGAAGGCAATAGACAAAGAAGGCATATTGCAGATTATTCTCTGATTGTGCTTTGCCTTTTTTGGACATTCTTAGAAAAATAAACTCTAGGACTATGTGTGTTTTTTGATCAGCTTTTAATAATTATTTCTGTAATTTGCTGCTCTTTCAATGACGCAACTCATAGAAGCTGGACTTTAGAAAAAAATCAAGGACATTTTTTTTCAGGAGAAGAGAATTTTGAGCAATATCATGATTTGAGGGAATTTATTGTAGACTTATATTCAAAAACTACACCCAAGTGTTTGCAAAACTTCTACCTCTTTGATGAACAATTGTTTATGTTTCTGTGAACACATTCTTCTACCCAATACAGGGATATACGATATCTGAAGAGTATCTTTCCAGATCAGTTTCATTTTCCAGAGATATAAACTAGAAATTATCATCTAAAAGTATTTCATGGATACTTTTAAGTGCTGGACATATTTCTGTACATGTGTTCCTTTATGTCTCTGTGTAACACAAGGTAGAAAAAGAAGATGGAAGGAGGTATAGACTGAGGTTCTGAAAGGTAGCTCAAGGAGGTTTAGGCAGATAAGTCAAGATTAATAATTCTTTTACTATCTAACTTGATTCCCCAAATATTTAACTAGCTTCAGTGCAGCTCTTCTCTCCTCTGTAAAAGTGTTACAAAATTTGATGATTTACTGTTTGACAGCTATCAGGAACTCTAAATTTACTTAGCTTTTCTCAATTACCAGAGACAGTTCAATGTCTGCTACATAGCTTTTTCAAACTATCAAGGTTCATTTTGACCCTTATTAGCATAAACAGGCCAAGACCTGAAAGATTTAATTACTCTAGATCATTCTTTGCTTGTCTCCCATTGCTGAGAAATACAAACTTTATAATAATTTAATAATATTTTCTTAAATACTCTTTTTTGCCTTTGTACCTCAACTTACAGTACAATATAATTATGTGAAAATACTGTTTCTTCTTTTGATTTTTTTTTCCTCTTAATATATTGCCAGTCCTGCATATTATGGAGAGAACAAACAAGCAAATAAAAAAACATAACCCTATCAAAAAAACATTTAAACTGCAAATTATAAAGCTTCAAACTCTGGGAGACATGCAAGGGTTTCTAAAACATTTAAAGACCCTTTCATATTGAAATAATTTCTTTTCAGCAAACAGCTCAGAAAACTTGGACCATTTCTTTTTTCATAGCTTTTAAATCCTGTTGGAATAAGCAGGGTTTAATAATATAAACAGTTAATTTGATTTCAGAATTACAGAATGGTTCTTGCAGAGATGATTTGTGGCAAATATTCACCAGGATGTATGTATTCTGGAAGGGAACCACAAGGATCATTGAGTCCAACTTTTAAGTGAATGGCCTGTGTGGGGATCAAACCCACGACCCTGGGTGTTATTACCACAATGCTCTAACCAATGAAGCTAATCTCAGGGTCTGAGAAACATGTTTATATTACTCATCTTTGGGTATCACAGATGGTAGTATCTACATAAAGGTTTAAACAGGATCACTTCTAAGAAAACCTGCCCAGCTTCAGTCTTAAGAAAAAATTCAAGAAATCTTTTTATGTTGCACACAAATCGTTCTGTTTACAAACCATATATGAGTATAGAAAACACCTAGAATAAATTGTTAACTACAGACATCAGGGAAAAGTTCTGAGAACATAACTATTTCATAGGGAATTGGTATGAGTGCTTCAGTGATATTGTTGGAAGTAGTTGTGTCCAGAGATCTATCATAGAAAAGGACGATGCCACAAAATGTTCTCCTGGCATATGTGATGAATTTATACTTGTTGGGTATTCATACAGATTCATACAGGTGGTGAAAACATGTTTGGTTTGTTTTTTTTTTTTTAGGGAGAGCTGGGCACACGAGCATGGTTTGATTTGTTTGATTAGTGTTTGTCAAAGAAAAGTTTATTTGGTTTGGGACTTTTTTTATTAGGTTGTAAAGTCAACATCAGGGAAATGATAGCCAACAGCTTTTCACTATCTGCTTTACTTCTAATTTGTGATGCTTTGGGCTGCACGTCACCAGCCAAAATTTGGATTAAATTATTGCATACAGTGGTACTTCCACGGGGCCACTGCTTCATTCAGTTCCCAGGATAGATGACAGGATTCACTCAATGAACCAGTCATCAATAGCTTTTTCTGATTTGTTCAAAAAGTGTTTCTCTTGTATTCAAAACATGTTTTGCATAGAGAATTTCCTCATGAACTTTCCTATGGCACTGGGCACTGTATTAACTGAGCTCTCATGCCATCTTGTTAGGGGAAGATATTATTCTGCTTTCTTATTATTCTGTTTTCCTATTTCAGTGCTGCAGAAATATTAGAAAACAAAACCATATACTGATTTTGAGGCAATATTTGAGGCATTTAAGACTAGATTCCTGAAGGTACATAATATTATCCAGAGTTCTGTATGTTCAAAGAGATATTGTCAATGTGTTTGACCTAGACAAGGAGAAAAAATTCTTCAATAAAAAAGCCCATCAGCTCACCAGCAAATTAGGATGAGCCTAAACTTTACTGTATTTGACATGAGAAGCAGAGAAATGGAGATTACATTCCAAGAGAAATTGGGCCTAAGTACCACATCTTGCATCACAAAGGAACTGGAAGAGGGGAGAAAAGTAGATTTTCTGGATTAGTATTACTTTTATTCTGAGTGTCTGCACTTGTACTAGAGTCTCTTATTTACATTGCTTCTCCAGCAAAGGAGAAAAAAAAATCATAAACCCAGTGATTTTTATTGTAAAACCTGGTTCACTTAACAACAGCTGCTTATAATGCTCTTCGAGTAAATGAAGCAGTGTTTTTGTATCTTTACTTCTTTTCTAGTTTAGGGTTTTGTTTGCACATAATGAACATTTACAAATCAGTGATATTTGTCACCATAGATGTAAAGCGAAGCTTTTGAATCTATTAAAATAAATTTTTCTTGGCCAGGGAGAGAGTATAAGAAACTTGTGAGAGGCGTTTCTCGTTTTCACACTCTTGAGAGAAAAATTACTCCATCTATAAATGTTTTTTCTTTAATTCCACTTGTTTTTCTCACTGTACTTTTTAACCGTTTTGATCCTCCCTGTGTTGGGCCTTCTGTTTCCATTCAAAGTTAGACCCCTGGTGTTTCAAAGCTTGGATTCAGTATATCATGGTTTTGCAGCTACTTGGTTGAAGTCCAGAGCTTTTTTTGGTGATCTTATGCAAAGGAAACCAGAGAAGTTCCTGATGAGGTCTGCCAACTCTCAGTCTGCTTTCATAGTCTCATGGATGACACAATGACATCTTTCTACTATTTAGTAGGAACAGTTG
The DNA here is from genome assembly GCA_013396775.1 of Cephalopterus ornatus. NCBI lineage: Eukaryota > Metazoa > Chordata > Aves > Passeriformes > Cotingidae > Cephalopterus > Cephalopterus ornatus. The sequence continues at coordinate 234,289 of VZRE01001843.1, forward strand.
CTGGGCTGCAGCAAATTCCCTTGCTTGTTAACTGCCTTGTTGGCTTGGGTCTTGGGGTGTCAGTCAACTGAGGGAGAAAGCAACTTTAGATAAAGAGGTTCTGCCTGATTATAATGGGAGCACAGACAAAAAAGTTTAATCCAAAAATCCTACTAAACCAAATATTTTTTTTAAAATGTGGTTTTGTTTCTCTGCATTTATTTTAATTCTTTTATACTTGCCAGGCAGCATCCTAAACCCTCACATAAATCAATGCAAGATTTGTGCATAAACAGATTGACCCACCATGACTCTAAAAATCAACCTTTTTCCACTTCATACCCATGTCTGACTCTGTGTTTTTTGGGTTACGAGGAGCTCTTGCTCCACTCTTTACTGTCAGGATGGGCAAGGGGAAAGAAAAGATGCAGTGAGAGCCCAAAATATCAGTGGTGAGACACAATAGAGCAATTGTGCTAGAGCTTTCTTCTGTGTTGTAGGTACATGCTCTGGTGGACTCATTTACAGGATTTTGTCTATCTTATATCCTGTAAATGACATATTTGGCAATATCAACCTCATGCAATCACAAGCATTGTCTGAAAACATTAGTGGAGGAATTGGCAGGAAAATAATTCACTTGGAACTTGGGAGTAGCTGGACAATGAGGAAAGTCATGCTTTCTACACTTTAGGTTTTTTCCCACTGGTCTGCAGTGAAAGGTTGTGACGGGGAGCAGGAAGGCTCTTTGCTGTACTGTGTGCTTTTAAAAAAAGCCGAAATGAAATAAGCAGTGGGTACAATTCACTGCCCTATTTCAGTCAGAAACTGCTGCCACATGGACTCAGACTTTCTAATGGCTTTTCCCAATCAGCCATCTCTAAGCCTTCAATTGGTATGGTGCCTGCAGTATTTATTTTGAAATGCTATATAGCCCACAGCATCTGAGTATACCCGCAGTACATACTGTGCAACCACAAACTAGATAAGTATTGGGATGGATTCGACAGACTTATATAAATTTGTTGTTGTTGTTGTTGAAATATACAGAAGAAGCAAGGCCAAAATGGAATAAGGTTCATCCAAGTATAGGTGACATTTTGTGCATGCTTTTAAAATTGTGCTGTCATTATGGACTTTCTTGTTCTTAGAGATATAATAATAAAAAATCTTGATGACAACTTCAGGAACAGATATTAAAATGGAGTAAAACAAAATACTCTTGAAAGAGATTTTGTGGGAAGATGGAATAATGTCATTAATGTTTTCCATTCTCATTTAGGTCTTTCTTTTAACCACTTTGGCTGTATTTCAAATGGAATTACATGTGTATATAAGCAGTTGATTAGGACTTAAGGCTGAGTCCATGTATCTATAGAGATATTTTTAGATAAGAACTTAGTTTGTTGTTTTGCTGAGATAGAAAACCTCCCTCCCATCAGGAGACATTGTGAAAGGAAATTCATTAATATTTGTGAGGTGATGCCACTTGACAAATGTGGAATAATCATTGAAAAACTGCACAAATTTTCAAGCAGCTGCATTTAAATTTATGTCAAATTTTCCGTGTTATTTCAGCCTGAAAAATGGAGAGAGAATAAAAGTTAAAGCATTTTAAATGGAAGTATCCAAATACAGCTCTGAATTTTCCCATATACTGATGTTTTAAATTGTCTCTCTTCCTGTCTTATTGTGTCTTCTAGCTTTTATCCAAAACAGAATATTTCCTTCAGTTTTTTACTTTGATTTGAGAGTGAGAAAGTATTTTGTTTTAAATTGACCTGAAACTCATTTTTTCACTTCAATCAGCAGCAAATTGAAAAGTTTACTCTCTACAGCTTTTTCCTGTACCAGGTTCAGTTCAGAAAGAGGTGGAACAGGTATTCTCTGGCATTCTTTATGTGATTTAGCTGATTCTATAATTACACATTAATTAAAAGTGTGTCTCCATTTTCAAATTATTAGTTTCTAAAGATTTTTTAGATCGTCCTAGCTGGAAAAAATACCTTTGTAGTACATCTCTTCAACATTTTATAGTAAACTCTTTAAAGTGTACATACTTGACTTCGTAAACATAAAGAGAGAAGGAGGATGTATATTTGAATTTAGAGGATCATTAACCAAGCTCATAGCAGTTTCTTTATTATCCTTACAGCAGAGTAGTCTGAGAGAGGGCTAATATTTTCAGATTCTCAGCAGAATAAGATTTAGTGAATTTGTAGCACAGAGAAGGGGAAAAAAAGATCCTTCTGAAAATTTGCCTAGTTTTTCTTTTTTTTTTTTTTGGTGGACAAAGCTTGGATTACAGAGAATTATGACTGTATGTGAATCTATTTCTTCATTCTTTACTTACTGAAGTGTAGGATAAGGGCAGAACCATGAAAGTGTTTATGGTAGCACTGACACCAAAAATCATGAGATGATTTTTATTACATATATGGCATGCTTTTATCAATGATGTTTTGTGAAAAAGTTCACTATATGTTTCATAACAAAATCTGCCATTAAACATATTGGCAGATTCACAGTGCTGCATTAGTTATTTTTCTATGGAACTTCTTGAAGGGATTGTCTAGGTAGACAGAGAACTGTGCAGAAACCCATCTGATTGTTTATGCTTTGTAAAGCAATTGTTATTCTGGACAAGGTTGTTTCAAAGATCTGCTTTGGCTATTGTAACTAGACTGCCTGTATTACTCATACTTTCATATAGATTAATGTATCCCTTCATACTCATGTCAAGCAGTCCAGTAACTTACACAACTGAGGAGTTATAGATCAGACAGCAACTAGCAAAAGAAAAACAAGGCTTTTAATCTGTTAGACATCTTTACCATCCTTAGATGCTACAGTCTAAACTTTATGTTTGATATAAGTTAAGCATTTCACAGATCTGTAGAATACTACTGCAGCAAGGAAGGCAAGAATTAGTGCAGATCTATATAATTTGTTGCTGTTCTGAAGATGTGTGCACACAGAACTCCTAATTCATCTTGGTCAGATAGTAAAGACCTCAATTTCCAAAAGAACTTTAGCATTTCAGAATGGGTGAGATGTTTGGAACATTTTTCAAATATTCAGAAAAGGGGAAAGTGCATCAAACAGTAAGTTGCTATATTCTAAATACCAATATATAAAAAATAGAGATGGTTGCAATTTTCCATTCATTCTTGAATGCACTTCTTTACACTCTATTTTAAAACACCCTTTATAGGAGTTACAGAAAAAGAAATAGATCAATAATAACTACCAGAAAATCTAAGAAAATCACTTTTGAGAAATACTTCTGCAGTGAAATTTTGTCCAGATCTTTCTCGTAATCACTACTAATATATTCATTGTGAAGGTACTTCTTTAACAGAAGATGATAGCACTTAACTTTCCTTATGTAAATATCAAAGATAAGGGTAAAAGTCATATATTGATTAAAGTGAAAGAAATAAGGGTCTATTAACCATTTCCTAAAACACCTTTCTCTTTAGGATTCTAGCTCCTTTCTACAATGAAAAATATAATACATAGAAAAATAAAAAGCATTAAATCAGTACCTTTTTGCTGTAAATATACAGATACTTTTAAAAGTAAATCTTACATAAACTGAGGGTAGGCTAGCATAAAATAATTAGTGTATGGAATTATGTGCATTCCACTTTGTCTTCAAAATGTTTCCTGTACCTATTGATCTGCCATTCTGGTTTCTTACTCCACAACATCTGGTAAATTCTTCCAATAGTCATGAGTTGAATACCTTATCAGAACATCTGTAATCAACATTTCATCAGTTTTAAAGAAAATTGACAAGGATAGGTAAAAATAAAAAAATGCTATTTAAAGTGGCACAATGTAATGATGATGACAGTGATGTTATACAGCTACAGCTTACTCTACTTGACAGTTCTCATCAGTGGCGCGATTGAGGTATGTAGGAATTGGTGTTGTATTGCTAACAAAGCACTTATATGCTTTTGAAAAGCAGTAAGGTGGTTTCTAGTAGGAATTTTTTTTTCCAAAATAAATATAAAAATACATGATCACATTAGGAGAATAAGTAATAATACTAATCGAAATCAAGGGCTATTGTATGCAATGGGATTGGGGAACAGAGACGTGCATGTTAAAAGGCAAGTATGGTCCCTGCTGACTATGTTTTAGTTTGAAAATAATTAACTCTGTCAAATAATTAATATTTGTTGACAAGACCAAGTGAAGTGCATGCAGCATCACATATCTTGTAATTAGTTGGGATGATAAGATAATATGGACTGAAAATAATCAATTTGAGCTGCCAAAGCTGATCATTTAAGGCAAGTGAAAAAACACAAGCAACTTTCTTCCGTAGATTTCATGCCCACTTATAATTAGCTTTGCCTGTTCTGTGGTCTTTTTATATTTCAGCTCTGAGTAGCCAAGTTTCCTCAGTGTGAATGTTTTTGAACATTTATTTGAGAGCTTTCTGAGCAAATTTGGTGGAAGAAACACACTAAAAGTTAATTGGTAGCAAATTACAGCACTGAACATACTAGATCACATTAAATCTAGGTATACTAGATAAAGAATATTTAAAATATTTAACCTTGAAAGAGCTGTTTGCAACTGACCTACATTTGTAAGAAAAAATATTTCTGACTCATTGCAAGCTGTTGAATACCAAAACAATGTTCAGATTCAAGCTGGGGGTATAACATAAAAGCAACAACAAAACCCCTCTCCTTTCAATTAATATCTATTTCTGTCCCTGTTAAATCAATGAAAGCTATACTGCGGTTTAAAGCAGAGTTATTTTAATAATGAATCTTTCTAATAATATAATCCATTAGACCAGAAATTAGGTATTATGTCAGCATGAGCTATAGAAAAATCATTACAGGGTAGAAAATTTGAGGGATAAATTATTCATTGTAAATTATTTGCTCTAACCAGCGTTTACTGCACTCCTATCAGATACTTTACAGTTCTACAGCATGATGTTGGAGATCGAGTGTAATCAATAAAATAAATTATTTAAATGTAAGATTCATAGGGAGGTTTCTTTATACTCAAATCTTTTCAATCTCTTGTGATACAGAAGGCATAATATGAAGTATATTTATGTTAAACGTTCTGGATTTTTGTGATTGTTACTGAGCTTTCTACAAATTTTCTTTCCAGGCTTGTATTTTTTGGCTTGAAAATAAATCATAATCCACTTCATAATTTGAAAATCTAGTGGAAATGTTTTCCTTTTTTTTTTTTTTGTCCTGCCCCGTAGATATGTAAAGCGTGGAAAGAAAGAAAGAAAACAATGTACTGCATATTCAGTGTTACTAGAATAATTCTTTTTTAATCTTTAAAAAATCTATACAGCTGAAAGACCCAGTGCTGTTTTTCATGAAGCACATTAAGAGACAAAAAATCAGAAATAAAAGCAGTGTGAGAAGTGCCACATCAGTGTTGCTTTCTTAAGTTCGAGGAGAAGGAAACTCTGCAGGAAGGACTAGGTGGCGTGGAAGAAATAGTTTGAATGGACTTGGGCAGAGTAAGGTAGGCATGGGAAGAAGAGGAGAATATATGAGACAGATGTTATAGAGGTAAGGTGATGACATGGTACAAGAAGTCGGTACAAGAAGTCATTACAAGAGAAGAGTTATATCCATATAGAAACTGATTTGTTTTCTGAGTTATCTATTTGCAAAGTGTTAACCAAACCCAGGAATACACAGCCAGCACCAAATTCTAGAGCATTCAGATGTACACAGATTTGGATTCCAGAGGCCAAGTTACCTGCTGACATGAAATTATAAGGTGTTGTCCTGGAAAACCACTGTTTCTTCAAATAATTTGCTAGAAAAGCTATGTTGACAGAGGGTTTTGTATGGTTTGCATCAAAAAGTCTGTATTAACGTGGTTGATTGATGTTCGGGTAATGTTTTTAGGGAAATATCTTTGGCATATTATTTCACTCTGTTTGCTTAAGTCTCTAAAAGAGCATTAAATAAATAGCTGAGTAGGGGCTGGTATCATTGTCTTAGGGCATCAGATGTCTACTAGAGAAAAACCATAGCTCCACTAAGACTTGCTGTTACCCCAAACTAAATTAAAATCTTACTTGTATCTGTTTCCTAAGACTACAAAAAATTAGAAATATTGGAAAGAAGTTTCTTATCCAATGTTTATATGGCTTTTTACAAAATGTTAAAGAGAGAGCAGATAAGACTTTTTGTGTGTACATATTTTACATATGTATTTATGTATTTTAGAGACAAAAGTTAGAGTTGCATTTTGGGGGGTCTCATTAACACACAGTATTGGAACACATTGCTTTTAACACATTTCTTAAACAATTTAGCAGATTTTTTTATATGCTATGAGGCAGAGTGTAGGAACTGCAGACTTTGTGATCTCTCAGTAACAACAAAAATATTACTCTTCTAAGTTTCATTTAATTTCCATGTCTCAACATGCAACTGAAAAACAAACAGAATTTTTTTTTTTAATTAAAAAGACCTAGTAAGGCTTTGACATTAATATTCACATTTAATTACAATGTAAATGTCAAATGCTTTTGAAGGTAGTCTAGGAAGGGCAATGTAGGGGTAGGAACCTGAAGCAGCCATGCTACAGGGATTGCTGAGAGAGCCAAGACACATGCTCAGGACACCAAGAATGCAGATTCTAATTTTCAGCAGCAAAGAATCAAATAAAGCTTTCCATTGTACCATAGAAGGTCCTAAATGTTGAACTATCAGTTAAAATTCTGAGAAAGGTACTGCAATTGGATATTCTGTCCATAATAGTCACAACAGAGGAAAATTACTGAAATAATCTCTGCATCCAAGACAGGCTAATGCATGACTTGGGACAGATTTAAACATGCTATATATGTCAAGCCACTCAGACTTGAAAAATTTTGGAGATTTCAGCAGAACTTTAGTCTACTTATAAACTTCGGACACCAAATTGCAATTAAACTTCAGATGCCTTCAGGCTCAGATGATAGAGGAAGAATAGTTCCACAGATAGCTTTGAATTTGTGTTTATGAAATCCTCAGGAGAGTCTATGAATATAGTTTATAAGAACCTTGCACATGGCTGCATGATTGTGGTGGAAAAAGGAGCTGAATTCATATCCAAATGCAAGATTTAAGACTCTAATAACATTAACATTAGATCCATATTCATATTTTTTCTAAGTTTTTATTCATCAGATGCCTGCATATTGTATGTATAGATGGTGGAAATACTCATAATCCCATGCAGAAAATCCCGTTTTCACATTGTGGACTCAATGAACTGTAAGGTTTATCAAGGAAAGATATATCAGATGTCTTGTTGCATATCCTCAGTGGTGAGAGTATCTCTTGTTTCTTGACTGCCTTTGTAATCTTAAACTTTGACATATACATATGAGATTCAGTGTGTGAAAAGACAGAGCAGACTTTGTAGATAGACTAAAAAGGTATTCAGCTCTTTTGTGGTGTAAGGTACCATATTACCTTGGGTTCCTGACTCAGGATGTACTCTACATGCTAATGAATAAAACCAAGGCTGAAAAATTTGACCAGGCTGAATAAATGCAGTAGAAGAAATAGATGGCGAAACCAAAAGCACAATATGTCATGATTTACTGCATAACTTTGGGAAAGTTACTGGCAAAGCTAGAGTCAGATATCAGAATTACTTTGCTGTCAGTAGTAGCTTTTCTTCCAGTAAGTCAGATGCTCACTATGGTCATCTGGCATAAATCCCTAAGACATACTTGTGAGAGGAAGTGAATACAATAGAAAATGTGATTCCAGTTTGATTATGAAATTCAAGTATTCTTAAATACCTCTCACCACTATTAAAGACCAAATGATTATTTTGATCAGCTAATACAGGAGATAAAGTATAAAAATATCCATTAATAGAAAATACTTGGAAATATACAGAAATATAGAGATTACACAGAGAAACCAAGATATCACTAATCCTCAAAACAACTTCTTATATTTTCAATTAAATGGTATATTTTCTATTAAACTTCCTAGTGCTGCAGCATTCTGTGGTGTTTTGCATTTTTTAATTCCATACATGCAACAACCCACTGAGCTGGAATATCATCAGTATTATTGCCAGTTTCTGAAGAAAGAGGACAAGGTGGAGATATTAAGTGACTTGCATAAGGTCTCTTATCAAGTCTGTACCAGAGCTAGGATTACAATTCAGAAGCTCTTGACTTCTTGTCTGGTATTCAACAGCCTAGACCATGACATTCCTCAAATCCAATTTCAAACTCTTATAAAATAATAAAGGAAACACAAGGGAGCAAAACTGTAGTCAAAGTAATGCTACCAAAAGTTTTCTCAGAGACTTTGATGTAATAAAATTAGTTAAAATGGTCTATCAATTAGTTGACTGTAGCGATTACACAAGCAATAAATACTGGATGTAGCTTTCAAAATGCATGTACAATTTGCCAAAATAATTTTCTTCCCTTAAGAATAATTTGAAAAATTAAATCATATCAGCCTTTCTATGTTTAATGTCGTGTGTCCCAAAAAAGCCGCTTAGTACGTAACAGAGAAAGTCTGAGATAAGAACTATATCGTAGGGGAAACATCTAACCATGCTGTTGGTTTCCTTATTAGACCCGGTTTTAAACAATACTTTGAAATTCTAATGCATTAAAACAATTCACTAATTAAAATTTCAGAAAGTGTTTACTTTGGGATTGTAAATTCCCTTGAGAACAGAGAAAACTGGTAAAGTGTATTAGGAAGGTTAGAAATATAGAAATGATAGTAGGAGATTGTCTTACTTGCCAAGGCTCCTTTAATCCTCACAGTGATATGACGCTGAAGAGAAAGAAAAAACACAGAGGGAGCAATATTGCCAAATGAGACCAAGAAATCCTAGTGAACATGAGATTAGCTGGAAATGTCATATGACTGCAAATATAACTGAGATTTTTTTTTTTTAGGCAATCCATCAAGTCACAAAGAGAAGAGAAAGACAGCAGTCCTGCAGCTTTTGCTGTCACTACACCTAAAACTGAAGATTGAAAACAGATTTAGGTCACAGAAATCAGAGAAAGTCAGGAATACATTAAAAATTATTAAAAAGCCAGCAGGAATGAGTGATGAGAGAAGATTAAAATAGCTTGCTGTATAAATGATAAATGATGACTCAGAGGAGAGGAGATAGGTGGGTACAAATAGATCTAGTAAAAATATTGGAAATCAAGGGGAAAGTCACCTACTTTTGTTTACCTTTTGCTTAAAAAAACCCAAACAGAAAATTCCAAGCTTGTTCAGTTCTTTCTCCAAGAAAGAATGTGCTGACTGACAGCACATAAAAGAAACACATCCCAAGATGAAAAGTTTCCATTATCATTCCTGGATAGACATATCCAGTACATAGATTGCAACAAAGACATGTTAAAGAAAAGTACCAAAGTTAACCCATTATTTGTCTGCCTTGAATTAGTATCAAAAATGCCTGGATTGCGCTGTCTCTCCTAGATACATTTTAAAAGGTGAAGTATTACCTGTGAGATAATACCAAAGGTCCCATTCTGGAATCTGCTAAGCAACCTCTGTGTCCAGGTCTCTCAAGTATTCCATCGAAGGACATATCTCTTTATGGGATTAGACATTTAGATAATGTATCTTTACTCAATTTCAAACTGCTCTTCACTTAGAATCCAAATAAGTCTTACTTTTTTCTTTTCACATTTGGTTTTAATATTTTTCTCCTAAATTCATAGTATTATTTACATGACTATAGTGGTATATGCTATCACAATTACTTTCTTATCCTAAGCAACAGTTATACCTTGATTTCGCAACTTATAAATAGAGAAAGTCTTATATTTAACAGGTTTAAATATGATTGGGGAAAGGGACCCATATCTGAGTGATCATCAAATCTTATATAAGGCAAATATATTTCTTTACATGATTATGTAGGGTTATTTTCTTTATCCTAGAACAAAGAGCATGTGAATGGGAAGGAAAATCCCTATTATTCTCTGCTTACAGGTTTCATTTTCTTCTGACCATTTGGGTGAGAGAAGGTCCCGGCACCACAAGGCACACAGGGCAATAAACAGCTGCAACTTCTGTCCACCTGTACAGGCATCAGACCTTCTCTTCTTTCCTCCCTCTCCTTGGAGGTGGTAGTGCTCCTGGGGACAGAGTGCACATCTCCCGCTTACTATCCAATGTTTAAACAATTAATGCAAAATCATGTATCCTTAGAAGTAATTTATTATTTTTTTCTGCAAGTTCTTGTTAAACTCTAATTATTTTATTCCTTTTTAACAAGTAGATACATTTTATTCACCCTCCACAAAGAAGCAGTATTTGCCTCTTTGATAAGAGTGACAACAGAACTTGAAGTGAGATCTGCTACGTCATTTTATCTTTCAGTCCTTACCTTTCGATTTTCTAAAAGATGTGGCATAGCAAGTATTGATGTGTCTTGTCATTTATGTGACTCCAGAAATGCCAGCTTGAAGGGAGCATTGTCCGTGTTATACACATTATGTTCAACCCCTTCTTAAAAGTAATTGAAAGGAAGCTAAAAACTAAACCATAAAAAAAAAATAAAAAGGAAGCATATTCTTTGACTTTAATGAGGACTGGAAAGACCCAGAATATTTTGATGTGGATTTAACTAACCATCTTATGAATAACATTTTTCTTTATTTGTGAGACCTAGATATAATAATTCATTAAAAATGAACTTAAAACATAAAGAAAAAAGGATTTTTCCAAGATAAAATATATTTTTATCTGGCAGCTTTCCATTCCCTCTTTTCCCTCCTTCCATTCCTTCCTACCATTGGAAATATCCAATAGTCATACTTCCAAAAGATACGTTAAATTTTGTAGGGGTTTTGTCAAGCACTGATTTAACTGAGATAAAATACTTTTTAATGACTGCCTATTAAAGGAATTAACATGAATATTGAATTTTCCCCATAAAATGTTAGTATCAATGCAAGACAACTATGTTGTAGGACGTTTTATCCTCAGAAGGGTACTTCCAATGTTTAAACATCTTAAATTTTTCTACAACACTTCAAAAATGTTAATGTCATCACTGTTGCTAAAAGGTAACTCAAAAGGAGAGAAAATATATTACAGACTTATTCTTTTTTTTTCTCAATAAATATTTTGATAATTATTGATTCGTAAATCTTGAAGACTATATGTTGCAGAAAAGCTCAACTATTAAAGCAACAATTGAATTTTGATACTGACAAAAGTTCAGCTCTTAACTGAGGCTAGATAATAGAAGGGCAGAGATAAATTGCTTGGAAATGCTGAAAAGAGCAAAATCCCACATATTTTGGGCCAGAGACTGACCAGATGTTATAGTGCTGCATTTTGTCTGTCTAAGGACCAATACTGTGATGTTTGATATTTGCCAGAATGCCCATGTTCAGCTTGACCCCCAAATATCCTAGCAATTGTTTTCTTACAATGTCTACTTTTTCCTGTGGATCTCACTGCGGAAACAAACATCACTGTTCAACCATGTGTCTGTTAAGGTCTTTTTCTTTCTTCTAAGAATTTGTGATTATCAAATGTGCACAATGCACCTCAGTGTGCAAATGTCCTATTATAAATAGTAAAAATTAAGATTTGGAATTTAATGGTTCTAAGAGAGAGCTGCAAACGATGGGAATTTTCATATTTGAAAATTTTTCTCCAGAAAGAATAAGTCTTGCTATCACACAAATCTAATACAGAGTGTTGGTTACTTTGTGGCTTAGCTCTACACATGATCTCAAAATGAATTTTATTTTTTGAGGGGAGGGGAAATGAAAGTGGTTTTAATTTTTTCCTGTTTCTTTTGTAATCAAGGTAAGTATGTGGAAAATTGATATTAAAACTCTGTATGAATAACACAGTTCAATTCAATTTTCAGAAAGAATTTGTGTTTTCCTTAAACATTTTCAGCTTTTTTGTTTCAGTTTTTCCTCAGCAGACCCTAAGTTTTCCTAAAGTCACTGCAAGTAATACATAGTTCATTCAAATATGTACACATTTTCTATTTCCTTAAAAATAGCAAATATTTTATTGACAAAAGAAAATAGCTCCAAGATAAAAGCACATAAATATGTAGAACTTCCAGAAAGTATTACTAAACTTTTTGAAAACAATTTGTTTTAAACCAAAAGTAGGTATAGATCACAAAAAAAAACCCAAACCCAAAACCAAAACAAAAACAAACAAAAACCAGAAAAAAAAATCCCCAAGCCTTCAATGCAAATATTTCCTGACCTCTTCTAAAGAGATTTAGCTGATAATTTCTGATTCTAACAGAATTTTTACAGGTTAGTCTCACTGTTTTTTTCAGTGTGGGAAAATACATAAAGATAATTTCAGAGACAAATTTTCAGTATTTGGTTGAAATTTTAGGTGGCTGATTAGTTCCAAGCAGCATTTTAAGATAAGAAAAAGCTCTACACCTGGGAAGATGCTGAAAATCCCTTTAAATAGCTTAGATCCCTAAGTCTTCATATATCTCAAATTTTTCTGCTATTTGACCAATTTTCTGTCTCCTCAAAGAGAAATTTTGCATTTTACTCTGTGAAGAATCATTGGTAAAACACATAAAGCAGCACTGGGAGCAGAGATCAAAGAGGACTATTATGGTCTCTTCTTGACCCTACTCCCTAAAAAAAAATGCCCGAGGGTTACTGGGATGTAGAATTTGACAACATGTTCCCTTTCTCCTTGCTTTAAGTCCTGAGTGTCCCTGCACTGGGGCATGGCACAACTGTAAAAGGAATTGTCATCTTCACTGTTCTGAGGGTAGGCACAGTGCCTGAGGAGGAACATCTATGAAATGGGAGATGTGGGTTCATATATGCATCTTATGGAAAGAAGTTGAATTTCACGGCCACAAAGCAATGCTTTGTTATGCTGGTGCTTAGCCAAACTTTGCCAAAAAAATGCTGGAAAAGTGAAGGAAGCCAAGGATTAAATTCTACCCCCCTCTTCAGCACTTTAAATTGACTGTTTTAAACTTCCCACTTGTGTCCTAGACAATAGGAATATCATTTTAGTGATTTGCTTTTTCATTCCTTTTTAACTTGTTAGAAATTTTAATGTCTAAGAAAGATTTGCAAACTTTAGTCTTCAAATTAGAGATCTATGTAGTAATAGAAATGTTCCCATTTATAACTTGCATTTTAATTGTACCAAGACAAACTCTTTACTTCTTGGTAGAATAATTGAAATAGCTATTGCATAAAACAATGCAGTATATATGGTATATAATATATATAATATATAATGTAAAACATATGTGTTACATTATATTATAATTATAGTATATATCCAAGTTTATTGAATAAATAAATATGATTAAATGCAATGATAGCTAGCTGTTATTTGTAAAGCATTTCTTAAAAGATATCTTATTAAAGGCTGCAAAGAAATGAGACTATTTCAGATATGTTTTTCTCACTATTTCATTTATTTCTGCGGTTTTATGAGTTACAATGTTTGTGACTTTACTGATAGCTCAGAGAAGATAGATATAATTCAGTATTCACAGATGCATATTGTAAGTGAAGTGTAAAACTTACCACGTTCTTTTGCATTGTGATGAAGTTCCCATGGATCTTTGATTTTTATGAAATATTCACAATAGTATTGTACATTGACCAGAAAGGCAATCAAATCTCGATCATTCGTGTTACTATTATTCTTACCCTTTGAATTTCCACAGCACATTTTCCTGACTGCTCATTTGAATATGAGAGAGCCCACCAGACAACTACTTTTCTTTGTGTTACAGAAATATTGTAAATTTGCATTGCAAAGAACAACTACAAGAGAGAAATATTCAATGTCTATTTAAATTAGTGCAGACAAAAACTGGGCAAAAATAAAATGAGGATTTTTACGAAATAAAAAAGGGAATAGTTCACTAAATCCCATGTTAAATGGCTAAATAGAGGACATACAGTGTGGTACTCTGGTGTTTAGAAAACAATTGTACTGTAATAAATGAGGAGTTTTGTTGTGTATAATTTTCATGCAAATCCTAACTTCTGGCAGAAGATTTTCTGTAGATTTTTTTTTCTCCTTGTCATTTTTATTATTAGTCTGTCGGTTGTGCGCAAACGTTCCAGCTGAGGTCACATAATCATGTTAGAAGCTATATAAAAATACATGGAGAGACAGCCCTTAGCAAAAAAAAATGCAAGTCTGGAGATTAAAAAGTGGAAATGGAAGCACTAAAAAACATCCTCTAAGAGTCATACAGCAGGTTGGTCGATGAGACAGGTCTGCCAGTCAAGGCTGCTGCTTTCTAGACCAGTGATCTTACTTGTGATAAACTACTTTTATAAGTTTAGTGAAATGAGCTCAGCTATACAGTAAATAAATGTACACAGATGATGGTAACAAAAAGCTAAGAATTATATAAGGACAAAAATAGTTTGAGGTTTTTTCTGAATCTTGACAAAAATGAACACAATACTGTCCATGTTGAGTTTTCCCAATAGAGTGGTACTTGCACACTGAACTTGGCACCACAGGGGATACCAGTGGTTCCTTGTTTATCACCAACCTGACTGCACTAACTTTTATCTCTATGCCTTCATGGCTTCAAATATGCACATTCTGCACAGCAATTTAGAAATATACGGTATTGAATCTGTCTTATGATAAAGCTCAGAGGCTTGTGGTCAAGGCAGTTTTCCTGGGTTTCCATGATGAAATTTGTGCGTGTATACAGTATCATGTGTTTCCAGAATGTATTTAAAAATCAATAAACTTACAAGAAAACATCTTTTTCCTTATTTTCTTCAATGTTTTTTCTCAATGTTGCAATATAAAGTAAGTTGCCATACTAAGTTGTTAAGCGAGTGAAAGCTATTTGACTGATAACACACATTTATTTAACAGAGCTGACGGTTGTCTGGTACTCAGGAGGACTGCCCACACAACTCCATTGTGTGTTCTTACCTGGAAGGTGGGGTTTGGATTTGGATCCTCTGGGATGGAGGCAGACAAAGTGCTGATGGCTGTGGCCGTTTTGTTCACCAGGAATTGTGCAGAGTTCTGTAACAATGGTTTCTTTTTCTAGCTTCACATATGGTAGCAACTGATTTAAAATATGAAATTTCTGCTAGTTAGAATCAAGCTTTAGGTGTCCAGAATAGAGGTCATTATACCTTTTCATCCTGAGGAATGAACTGAACTTTAACTGGGAGAAGTATTTAACTGGATTCTCTTCTTGCCCGAGCTGTTACTGTGACATGATCAAAAGTATGAACTGGTTAAAAAATAGTAACATATTTCTTGGCTGTAAGACATGGCCTATATTTGACTGCTGGATAAATGACCTCCTTTTTACAAAATAAATTTTCTCTATTTAAAGCTATGTGTATTTTTGAAGTTCCTGTTGTCTACTAAAGCTGAAGAAAACCCAGCACAGACATTTCTTTTATTTTATTTCTATCTAAGTAAATTGATGAAAATGGAGGGACCAGCTGGCAGGTGGAATATTAAGAAAATCACATGTTCTTCAGAGGTATGAGGCTAGATGAAAACCAAAAGTGTGGGTTTTTTTTTTGTTTTACCAAATCTTTCACAAAAAAATTGTGGTTATTTCCATCCAAGATGTCAGGATGCACTTGTGATATCAGAGGAAAGAGCAAAGCAGCAAGCAAATCTATGTTCCTACAGTTAAAGTGGTTTGTTTTCATACTTTTTAATTTTCAGAACATAATCCACTGTCTTTTCCCCTTTTTTTTTTTTTTTTTTTGGTACTGAATTTACAGGGAAAATTGTTCTGATAGAAATATATTGATTGCAGTAAAGAACTGTGTGTTACCTGCACTGAGATATTTAACTGGTGAGAAATGCGCTCTAACTGCACCAAACAAAAGTAGTGTTGTCTTTCATTGTAAAAGTTTGCTCTCTACATGGCCTTGAATGTTCATTTCTTTGACAGAAGATAATGATTCATTCTCTTGCTTTGCAGTTTCCAGATGGCTAGGTACTTAAAAAGTCAATATTGAATTTCTAAGCAGAAATCCACATAAGATTACAGTAAAACTCCGCTATCACAGCATTGTATTAAGAGATGTATTGGTATATTTCATATGTATAAAAATAAGAAATTTTAATTTGACTTATGAGCAGTATTTTAAAATGTGCTATCTTGGTTTTAATGATAATGTTTTAGAAAGTTTGACTCTTTTAAGTCTAGATTCACCCAAAGCAAAAAATAAAAGGGAATTATTGCTGGAAAAATCATCCAAAGTCAGTCGCTTCATGCTTTGAAACATAATTTTCTGTGTTATTTATTTAAGGTTTAAAGCCAAGTGATCCAACCATGACTGGCAAAACACAGACCAGCAACGTCACCAATAAGAACGACCCAAAGTCCATCAATTCCAGAGTCTTCATCGGCAATCTGAACACAGCCATTGTCAAAAAAGGTGACATCGAAGCAATCTTTGCAAAGTATGGGAAAATAGTGGGCTGCTCAGTGCACAAAGGTTATGCATTTGTACAGTACATGAGTGAGAGGCATGCGAGAGCTGCAGTGGCAGGAGAGAATGCCAGGATCATCGCAGGGCAGCCACTAGGTAAGCACTTGCTCGTATCATAAAATACTGTGCTTTTCTCTTTCCTTTCTATTTGAAATATCATCTGCTGCTGGTGCCTTCAGGACTAGTAAGTTTGTTTGGCTGTTGTTCCATCTACATGTATTTCCAAGATGTTGGATGTGACAGAATTTTTGATGTATGGGGTGTTACCTACATATTACAAAATGTTTAGTACTTTAAACTGCTGATTTATTAAATAGATCACTTCTGATGGCTTTATGCTTCTTGTTGTAATCCCAGTGTAGTGAACATGATTACTTATGTGAGGAAAACATAAGTATTTTTTCATGGACTTTAGTTAGTAAATTTAATGTAATATACCAAGGCTTGTCTAATAGATGTGGTTTTCTTTCATGCAATGAACCTAAAGTAATACCCAGCACAGTTATGTGTCCAGTGTTATACCGAAGAAGAAGAGCAGATTTTGTTTGTCTTTAAAACTGTATCAAATCAAACTATTAATGAAACAGTAATACTGTTAGTCATGTAGAGAAGTGTATTATTAAAAACTTAGGTTGCAGTTGTTTGCACATAATATTGTGTACACTTGTTCATCTGAACTCCAAATTAAAAAAGAAGAAGGTCATATTTTTGTTTCCTATTGCTTTGTCATGAATGCTCAAGTAAGATCTGGTTGTTTCTTTTTGCAAGTATTACCTCTAAAAGCTGTTTGCAATTATATATGGAGGCTGTCAATGATAAAATCTGGAGTACAGTACTAACCCCATCTGTCATATATGTAGTAGTAATGGACAGTACAACAAGATGTTTTGTAGGAGCCAGAGATCTGGCATATTCATTTTCAATGTTGCAGGCTGTGGAAGTCTATTTTTCTAATTGTTTGTAGAAATCGAAACATTTGTGTTAGATGGGTTGTTCTTTTGTCACAGTTGTTCAACTGTAATTTTAAGTTTTATAACTTCTATCTTTTGGGTTCAAAAGAAAAACAGATTGAATAATTTCAATTATATTCAAGGAGAGATTACAAGTTTAGTAAAAGTGATATAGATGAGTAAATTTAAAGAACTCAAGTGTTATAAGCAAGGCAGCAGAGTCAGTCTGTGGGATGACATTATTAGAAGACATTTCCTGGAGCAGTGCTTTCCAAGCAATAGGCCATGTAATGCCATCAGTGCATTATTTACAGCTTCTTGCACACTGATCTGACCAGATTTTTTAAACTGTGTTTTCCTAAGGCAATAGATCTGTTATTACTCTGATTACTGTTGCTAGTCTCTTTTAGCATTTCTTGTGGCACCTATAATATGACAAGTGTTTTGCACAAGGAGATGTCCTTGCACTATACAGTGTAGTTTTGTGCTTTCTGTAGCAGGCAAGTTTTTGCAAAGGAAATTGGGTGACCAACTACTTGAATTATTTGAATGTTTTAATAATCACAGAAATTTTGCTCAGCACTAAGTTTCAACTGTATAATCTTAAAATACTTTGATTTTTTGGAAAAGTCTTTTGATGGCATATTTCATGCCCAAGTTCCTAATGTATTTAGACATATAAATAATAAGCAAGGTGAAATTTTCTTCTAGCTGTTCCAAACCTAATTTACTCTTTCTATATATGAAATAGAGTTGTCATTGGTATTGTATGATAAAAAGAATGAATTTGTAAAAATGATACTTCTCATTAGACAAACTCTTTTGATGAGTTCTTTCAATCGGCATTGCCTCACATGAGTTAACTGAGAAAATTTACTTGGGATTGTGGCCCAGAAGAATAACCTATACAAAAACTGTGCATTATTGAAACTTCTTGGTGAAAATTTACTTTTTTCTTTGTCCTGAGAGCTTTATATTTTGAAATAAACAGAACTAATGAATTTTTATCAACAGTGAAGTTATGGAAAGGGGGCAGGCAAAAAAATCCTGTTACAGATGTACAAATAAACTTGATTAACACAGCTGAATATTCTTTTAAATGGAAGTAGAATATATTAGTAATATAATGAGGGCTGGATGGTAGTCAGTTGTGTAAAGCTATTTGAACAAAGGAATATTTGAAAACCTTTATCCCAAGTATATGCCTGATACTACTATACACTAGTTCTCAGTACCTCACAAAAGAAAACAAAACTTCATTTAGGCTGCATTAATAATGTACATTAATTCTTTCATGCTCTTGCCAGATGACTTGTTTACATTATCTCCTGCCTTCTATAGACTCCTGTCGTTCAAAATTATGCAGCTTTATCCATGAGTCAGAAACTGTTTGCATGTACGTAACTGAAATTAAAAACTGAACCTGTAAATTTCTATGGCTGTATAGATTGCTACACAATTCACTGAACATGCTGTGTAAATGTTTCTTCTGTGGTGGAGTCCCGAGGTATTGAGCTCCATAGGTATAGAACAAGGCATTTTGTTTAACAAATTCCTCAGAAGTACGAATTTAAAGCACTGCTACTGCCGTCAGTCTTGCCAGCTTCCTGTGGGTCATTATGATTGGCCTATTGGTCTCCTCCATCAGCTCTAAAACTCCTACTCATGTGTTTGGTGGTCAGTGATATATAATGGCTGTGCTGCAGATACTGCAGCTTCACGGAAGTGGATTTCATGAGCTGTGTGATTATTTCCAAGCTTTCTGTTCCATGAAGTGCAACATACTCTAAAAAGCTGTGGGATAGAGATCATAAAGGAACACAAAAAAATATGTTTAAGAAATTTATTGGCATTATTGTGAAGTTCAGTGTAGTTTCTTGAAGTGATATTATGTCTTCATTGGGAAAAGTGTGTTTTCCTGCCGGCAGGGCAGAAACAGGTCAGTATTGTGCACAGGAGTCTGCTTCACAATGATTATTTTGTGAATGGCTTCAGGCTGGAGCCAAGGAAATATTGAAGCCGGTCTAGGATAAAACTGCAAGCTATGTTCTTAGTTGTGGGAACTCACTCACATAATCAGCTCTCCTCTAAAGTTTTTCATCCATTTAAACACACCAATGAGTGTTTTCATTTTGCAAATGAATATTTGCAAATATTCACCTCCATCACACACAGGACAAAGAGACAGGGCGAATAGGAATTATTCTGAGGAAATACTGAGTCTGTCCATGAATTTTACCAAGGGTAATTTCTCTGATGAGAGGAGGATTAAACACAAGCTTGCTCCAAAGCTAATGGTGCAAATCCCTCAGCTGTGGGCTGAGGAGCAAGGTGCAGCAACAATGAAACTTTTGGGTACATGATGGAGAAGAGTTGTTCACCTGATGTTTTCTCCTATTTTTCACAAGGGTCACAGCGAAGCTATTTAACTTTTTTATCCATTCCAGCACACATGAATTCTGTGGAGTCAAATACCACATAAAATACATTTAGTGTTCTGCGACTTTATTTTATATGTTCCTGTTTACTGTATGCATTTGGCAAAGATATAGAATCATACAATCATTAAGGTTGGAAGAGACCTCAAAGATCATTAAGTCCGACTGTTAACACAGCATTGCCATGTTCACCACTAAAATGTCCTCAAGTGCCACATCCACTTACCTTTTGAACACTTCTAGGGATGAGTATTCCACCACTTCCCTAGACAGCCTGTTCTGGTGTCTGACTATCCATTCAGTGAAAAATATTTTTCTAACATACAATCTAAATCTCCCCTGGTGCAACTTGAAGCCATTTCCTTTTGTCCTGTCACTTGGAAGAAGAGACCAATCCCTACCTGGCTACAACCTCCTTTCAGGTAGCTGTAGAGAGTGATGATGTCTCCCCTGAGTATCCTCTTCTCCAGTCTAAACATCCCCAGCTCCCTCAGCCACTCCTCATAGGACCTGTGCTCCAGCCCCTCCACCAGCTTTGTTGCCCTTCTCCGAACATGCTGCAGCACCTTAATTTCCTTCTTGTAGTAAGCGGCCCAAAACTGAACACAGGATTTGAGGTACAGCCTCACTACTTCCAAGTGGAACAGGATAATCACTGGCCCAGTTCTGCTGGCCATGCTATTTGTGATCCAGGCCAGGATGCCATTGGCCTTCTTGGCCACCTGGACACACTGCTGGCTCATGTTTAGTCAGTTGTTGACCAGGACCCCCAAGTCCTTTTCTGTTGGGCAGTGTTTCGGTCACTCTGCCCCCAGCCTGTAGCACTTCATGGGGTTGTTGTGACCCAAGGGCAGGACCTGCTCTTTTCCTTGTTGAACCTCATACAGTTGGCCTCAGCCCATAAAACTAGCCTGTCCAGATCCCCCTGTAGAACCTACATGCCCTCAAGCAGATGAACACTGACACCCAACTTGGAGTTGTCTGCAAGCTTGCTGAGGGTGCAGTCAAACCTGTTATCCAGATCATCAATAAAGATATTAAAGATATATCTAACAGCTGCTATCTAAAATTCTGGTACAGCAATTATAGGAACTTCTACATCATAATGTCCCCTTGATTTACTTGGTTTATAGTTCATAGCCTTGTATTTTATAATTATATGACCTAATTTTTGTCCTCTTTCATGCACATATTTCTACTAGCATAATTCCTTTAGCCTCAGAACATCTTTTGATTTATGCCTGAATAAGACCCAGGTCATCTCACACATACCTTAAGAAAGCAAGTTAAATGGTGCAAAGCTTGTACTTTTGTTCTCATCTGTTACTTTCTTTAAGACACCACAGAATTTCATTCTTGGATCCTGAGGAAAATGAAAAAGATTACAGTACCAAGATTATGAAAGATGCTGTAATTCTTCAGTTGATGCCCTTTTTAACTAATAAATTAGTTCCACTGTAGCTTCAATCCTGTTTTGTTGCTGTAAGTATTATTCACGTGTGTCTGCCTTCAGGTCTAAATTAGATGCAGTCTCTGAGTACCAAGTGAGTGCATATTGACATGTAGCCTAAGGTAAGATGGTGGTTGCAGATAATTATTTTGGGTGACATACTCTATTGCACATCCTTTTCAGAAGCACAAGAGCCCTGCAGGGGCTTTCTAAATTATAACTACCCAGTAGAAAAGATCCAAGGAGAAGAGCAGGTAATAAAGAGAGACTTTAGAGAGACTCAACATATACCTTTGCTGCAAATTGAATTGATGTGACAATACGGCTGTTTTACCTTTTGTTTCTCTTTACTCAAAAAATAACTTTTCTATTTTATGTTTGTAATGTCTAACTATGACTTAACTATGTATTTGCAGAACTAGAACCATCCAGACTGAATTATTTTTTCACCTCAATCTGAAATTCAGAAAACATTGTGTTATGAATTTCTATATTTAAAAAGAATAAATACTTATGCTGCTTTAGTGAACTTGTTTTTGAAAAATGTACTTGAGCTTGGGAAATTTACCCAAATTTTCTTGGTGACTAAGCTTTAGTTAAACCAATGATATGCTAAGGTAGGAAATTCAAGACTGAATTAGTGGTTACTCAGTTTCCACTTTGTCATCAACATTCAGTCAGTAGTATGCAAGTATAAAAATCATTCTTTCGAACAAAAATAACTCATAACTTATTAAAGCAATCTTGTTACTCCTACCCATCTACTCCCCTACCATAATGGCAGGATATATCAGGATCCCAATGCTGTCTTGTTTTAAAGTGTACAGTGAAGGAGCAACTGGAAAGGTTTCTTGCTTCTGACAAGTCTGTAAAGATTTGAGTTTTAATGTGGGTCAAAACATTCTAGGCAAGGACAATGGCTGTCTTAGAGAAACACCAGAAATTATACTAGTATAATTAAAAATCAGAATGTTTTTGTATTTTAATGTATATTTTAATGAAATATTAATAATAGCATATATTACACATATAATAATTAATCATATATTCAAACTGTATTTCAACTCATATAATGTTTAAAGATTGGATATTGCATTTGCACACTACTGGACCAGAAAGGGCAATATACTTCATAGAAAATTCCATTGTAATTCAGCAGGCACACATTCTAATATACTGTACTTAGCAGCATTGCACCAAGGAGTAAATAATCTGAGAACTGTAACTCAGTAATAAGCAGGTAATTGTCTATCCAACTGAGACTTAGAAAGCAAGGTATTTAAGTTCTGATAACTCTATAACATATGGTTTTCAACGCTTGACTGTTGTACTTCAAATAATATTATATTCTTCTGGTATAATAATCCCCTTTTTTTTTCTGAATAGAGTTTAGGCAAAAGCAAAATCGCGTGTGAAATATTATATAAGGAACTATCATTATCATGTAAGTTTAAATAAAAAAAGTTTAGTAAGGAAATAATTGAATCAGCAGAAAAAAATTATCCATAAACCTATCCATAAACCTATAAAACCTGTGAGATATCATGACTGTTGGTATATTGGGGGGTTGACTTTTGCATTCATTGAACTCATATAATTATTTGCTGAATACTTCACCGAGTGATATCAATTCCCCATGTAAAATAGCTGTCAACATCCAGACAGGTTTTGAGAAAGTTTGTTTGATCCAATATTTTTTAATGTTGAGCAAAATATAAAGTAATGATAAAGAAAAAAGACTAAGTGGTATTCTTCCAAAAGCAAACAAAGAACCCAATAAAACACACAAGTATTGTGCATGTGTAGCCATAATGAGTGTAATGCCTTAGATGTCACAGGAACCTAGAGTGAAACTAAGGCTAGACTTGTGCTGTTTTTGTTAAGTCTTTCCCACTAAATCACATCTTAGTCAATGTCTTCATTATCGAGCCCTCAGGCACAAACAGACTATTGCAGAAGTTCTGAAAAATTATTAATTAACCTTCCACAGCTTAGTTCAGAGGTGCTAAATTTTCCCCACTAGAACTGACTCTTTTATCTTATTTCAACCTGTTTCTATATTTGGGAACCAGTGTAATCCTGTTTCAGCCTATTCCATGCAGGAACAGGGATCCTGTCTAAATCTGTCTCATAGCTCTCTCCCCTTTTGCTGCCTACCCATGCCCCTGTGGTCTTGGTGAAGCCTGTGCAACAGCACACATTAGTGTCAAGTCTCACTGCAGAAGGCCTTGGATACAACTACTAGTCATTGCTCACAGGATCTTCTGATAGTGCATAATTTCCATATGTCCATTCACATTACACATTTTGGTGTCTCCCAGTACTTATATATTGCCTATTTTTGCATTAGTAAGATTCTGCAGCCAAAGCAGCAGATTATGCCACAGCATAACCCAATTGTCTCAAGTTCTTGAACACAAAAAGGTGATCAAATCTTGTCACTCCACAGTCCTGCTTGTTGTGCATTTTTGTAATCAATATTTTCTCATACTATAGTCGCACTGATGTGAACCATTTCATGTACTATCCATATACATAAAGCAACTCATATAGAGGAAGGAAGGGTGAATTCTAACAGTCATCCCTCAGCTGTTCAGGGCTGGGCACAGTTGCATAAAACTGATGAATGCCTGTTAGAAAAGAGCAAGCTGAATCTTTCATCAGGTAAAGAAAAATCCATGTTTAATGGAATGAGTCATTTTGTTAGATTGAGAATACCTAGAATAAGAATGGGTGAGTTTTACTCCCTGTAAAACTTTTACAAAAGTTTCTATTTTTCTCCTCGCTGGACTTGGTCTCTGCAACTAATAATGAAAAGTGAAATTACAATTTGAATTTATTTTTCATGACATGAACTTTTGAAGGCAAATCATTCCTTTTTGTTTGCCTGGGGACTCCTGTGAAATTCCTCATATATACCTAAACTAAAAATTTGCAAAGTTCTTGGTACATGTTTCAGTACACTGAGCAGCCTGATGTCAGCTCATGCAAATGTTAAGTATTTCCTCTACTATAATGTCAAGAATAATGATCTGATTGCTTGCCATCAGCAGATGTTACTGTAAGAAAAACTTTCCTTCAAGGCTTTATACAGAGGCATAAAGAGATTCACTTAGTCTTCTGCATGGCCAGCTCATCTTTAAAATCATGGACAAGGTGTTATCAGTGGATCTTTCTATGTCCTTCTGTGCCGTTTGACATGTCTGTATATAGAACAGGGTCTCACTTGCATGAAATGTTACTTTTTCATCATTTCATCCTTGGGTTTCATTGAACCCTGCACTTTAAGTCTGCTTGCAAAAAACATTTCCCTGTTTGCGCATCTGATATATCCTTAGTAATTTTGTAAATGCCTTTCAAAACACTTAAACAATGTTATCTCAAAGTTCTGGATACTTAAGCCTTTATTATATGCATAACTTGAGTTTTTGGGGATTGGTTTGTTTTTTGGAGTTTTTTTTAAGCAAATATTATCCAGTAGTTCCTTCTAGATTTGAACTTAATGAATTTTATTTCTGTTGCAGGCCTATAACAAGTTACAAAAAATTGTTTTCCTTTGTGGCAGACCAAATTCTGTACCTTTTCTTAAATATACTTGCTTTAATTAGTGACTCCTAAGGTCATTAAAATTTGTATATCTATTAAATAATGTTAAATTCTGAAGTGACATAACATCATGAAGTGATAAAAATGCTGCAATGATGCTCTCATAACATTTGTCTCAGTGTCTCATATGGGATGCACTGTACAAAAAGAACTATCTCCAGGATGCTCTGCAATTTTTGGTTTTGTTGTGCTAGGAGGTCTCATGTTGTCTATAGCTTCCCTTCTTTGCTTGATCTAGATTGATTCAATTTGATAGGCTATTTTCTATGCATTTGGCTTCTTTCACTTCAAATAGAATCTTATCTGTACTAAGTCTGATATTTCCTTCTTGATCATTTGACAATACTTCACTATTTCACTTCTAGTGATGGATATAGAGTTGATAATGTCATGTCACCTGGCTTTATATGTGTGCCTACCATATCTCCATGTTTTCTCATTCTTTTGTTAAAACATTTCACTTGCTGACCTTGTTCTAAAAGGCATATGGAGGAATTCATATCTGCTACAGGATGTGTGGGAAGGGCAGAGATCAGATGATTTCTCATCTAAATCTGACATGCCAATATTCATCTTTCTAATCTGCAATTTGAAGCACGGGTTTTTTAACAGATACTCAGCACTGAGTGGGTGACAGGACAGAGTAATGCTATTTTAGTGTACTGCAGAATCTGCGCAAATCTCAGCCCTGCTATTTGTCATTTGGACTATGACAGTTAAACCCATGAAATAGCTTTCCCTCCCAAGACATCATTCAGCTGTTTGGAGGAGAAAGTATAGCAAATATTCCTCAGAATGCTGATGAACACCAGAATACCGATGAATACCAGAATACCAGAATCAGAAATTCTTCACCGGATTATAGTCTAAGTGCATAGAGGCAGGTCTTTAGCATGATGAACTTCTAGGATCACTCTTTCTCTCTTTCTTTTCCTTCGTAGCAGCAAGCTCAGCTAAAATGCAAGTGTTCTTTTTCTGTTTAGCTTAACTGAGACACGAAATGCTTGTGAGGGCATATTTGCTATCTCAGGTTTGATTTCATGTCTTAAGCCTACTTGCATTTCACACCTAAGGAAAATGCAGCGGAGGAAATCTGTTTCTTTCTCAGAAAGGTTCGATCGCAGGTTTCACACTTAATCCTACAATTCTTTCAACAGTAGACAGCTTCAGCAGCAAAACTGTGTAAATCACATATATTGGAAAAAAAACCACCAAAACTTAATTTCTTATAAGTTATTAATAATTCAATCATTTTTCAGCATTTCATATGTTCAAAGTGAAATTCACAGGCATAAAAGGAGAAATTTGCCAAATTAGATGCTCTCATTCTATATTCTCTTTCTTTCAGAAGAAATTTTCATATTAATTATCCCTGCTGTAAGCTTAAGAAGTTTCAAGTAAAAGTCATTTTCAAGGTATTTTAACGAGTCAGAACTGAACACTGTTCATATCCTTGATTGTTACAACCCTTTAAGTGACTTCAGTCCCTTCTATAAAATTAATGGAACTGAACTAGACTTTTTTCATGGCAAGACTTGTACTTTTCAAAAAACCAACTGAAAAATAGTTAGCCTGTGTTTTAGTAAAAAGCTGGATAGTTTTACAACTATTTTAAATTGTGTAAAGTCCTTCTATACTTTATAGAATACCTCATATTACTTAAAAAAATTATAATGTATCTTTAAGAAGACACTGCCCATGTTGAAATTCAGCATAGAACTTCTACAGATATATGAGCTTTCTCCCACTAGATAGTTACAGCCAGGTAGCTAAAAGCTGGGGACATACACTAGCTTGTCCCAGAAAGAAATACAATCATTTCCACAGCTAAAGGAGGTTGCTTACATGTCTGTGCTGCCATGAGTAAGGCCTCTTTTCTTTTTCTTTTTTTTTAGGAATGAGATTGTGTAAAGACTTAAAATACTCAGCTTTCCTTTTTGGCAATCTCCATATTTTAATACCTTTTTTTTTCCTACAGATCTCCTGCTTGTTTACTTAGTCTTCTCCTCAGTGTAAGTCTTCACTGATTTGATGTTATCCAAACACTTTTGTTATGATCGCAGTTATTCCTACTCATTGTTAAAATCTCATCAAAACCAGCATTTCCAGTTGACTGCTGCAGTAATTAGCTGTAGACATCTGTCCCACCTCTCCTATTGTTTGCAGTTAAATGTCAGATTTTAATTCTCCTGTGCTTTCTTTCATTCTGTTCCTAATGCATCATACAATTGCTCTGAGGCATCACAATCATGGAAAAGAAAGGAACAGAACTTAAGGAGTTTTAAGTGTGGAACTAATTTTCTGATCTTGAAACGAATATGGGAATTGTATAATGTTATCTAGTTCTTCAACTACCTTAAGGTTTTTGAAGTCACTTGATTAAATCTGTGTCTATTTATTTAGTCTTTCAGGTAAGGAACACAATATTTGACTGAAAATAGCAAGTGTGAAATAAGAGTAGATAAAAAAAAGAAATACTAGATGACAGAAAACCCTGTAGTTGAAAAAATCTGAAGCCATTTCAAGATGTGATTTACCTCTCAGCTGTACATTATGTGATAATTCAACATCTTAAATTCTAAAGAGACAGTTAGAAATACTTCTTATGAGTGATATCCTAAGATAAACTTTATCCCTTGATTTGACACTGTCATAGTTTTTGTTGAATTATAGAATAATCTATATTGGGACCACATCTAGTCTAACTTCCTGCTCAAAGCAGGGCTGACCCAAATCAATGATTAGTCCAGAAAGTTTTTCAGCTGCTTTGCAGTCCGCCCGTGCAACCCATACTTCCCAGTCTTGGCTGCATTGATGCTATAGGAGATTGTTAAAGATAAGACCACTTAAACCACATCTTTCCCCATCTATAAGTTATTCATCCCATCACAGAAAGCTTACTGGGCTGGTCATAGTTTGCCTTAGTAACTGTACTGACTGGTCCTAGTTGTCTTGTCCTTCATGAGTCTGGACATGGCTCCGAGAAAGACTTGCTTGTGATCGTCCAGTCTGTCTTGTCAGTATTGTCTGTCTTCAACACTAAAGTCCATCCTGATCACAAAATTATGTCTGACATACATGTTCGTCAGCAACAGATTTATTTTCCAGCTCCAAGCTGCATAGATCATACACAGGGACTTCCCCAAAAAAATTGAGGATATGATTTGCTTTTTCTTATATTGCTTTCTTTCTCCTTAGCCTTTTCCAAGTTCTGCCCCTTTACCATCTTATTTCCGCCTAAAAAATTCCACCCCTGTCTACTCCTAGCCTGTTTTCTCTTGGTTTTGTTTGCTTTACAAATTTATTTTCTATTTATAAGAGCTTGTCCTGGAAATGTCTCCCTTACTCATGGCTTCTGTTAAGGTCATACCACCCAGCCCTCGTTTTTTTAAAATCTGTAGTGTTTTGCCATGTTCACGTTGTTACCTTTTAGTGATGCCAGAGTCTGGGATTTAGTCATCTGCATGCAAACCTTAATGTTTCCAATTGAGTGGGGTGACGTTGATTATGCCTGTAATATCCCAGAGCCTATTTCTTGTCGCCTTTGAAGATGGGTGTCACATTTGCCTTTTTTCCAGTCATTAGGGAGCTCTCCTGTTCTCTCCAGCCATTCAATGTTATAAAAAGTGGCCTCATAATAGTATCAGTCAGCTCTCTTACCACCCCTGGATGCATCTTGTCAAGTCTCAAATTTATTTTAATTCTAAGAATTTATATTTCAGCCCATCACTATGTCAAAAAAAAAGCAGATACTACACTAATTCTTAACAAAATCAGTAAATTCATTGGCATTTTCCCTTTTCCACAGTAAGAATATTGATTTCTTTTTTCTTTTTTTTTACTCAAAGATGAATAACAGGATTGTGAATTTAGATCTGATTTCAAAAGGTTTTGCTTTGTAAATGCGCTGCAAATAAATACATGACAAAAACCTTTGAGGTTATAGTCACTCCAGCAACTGATCTGGACGGTATCCATGAAGGTGGTGGTTCTCCTGGAAAACGGTGGAAGAAAGGAGTAATGCAGTGGTGCTCTGAAAACCGGTGCAATGTTACAGGCTGGTATTTTGAAGCCTTATGAAATTCGGGTATGGAGGTACTAGAGTTAGTTTTCGTTACTAGTGAAGCAGCTGGACTAAAAGAAATTAAACATCTTAAAGCAACAAGAATTGTTGGATATAGAATTAGAGTTAGAAAGAAACAAATATTTATGAAAAGTAAAAGATTTATTTTGAATTGGAACTCTTTATCTAAAAATGTATCTTAAAAGGCCCAATTACAATATTGATTAGAAAAATCAAGAGGATACTTTAAATAGATGCAATTTTAGAAATTCAGAAATCTAGGGAAAGACTTGGTTGTTTGGAGTTTTTTTTCCTGTTTAGGCTTTTTATTTGTTTCTCAGATTTTTGTTTTGTTCACCTAATATACTTCAATGCATCTGACAAATGGGACATATTATCATCCTAGAGTAATAAATAGTCACTTGTAACTGATATATCTAGTTTAAAAATTACTATTTGCCTTTGTCCAACTTTGAAAATCCAATTTGGTGCTAAATGACCTTACTTGCAGTTCTAGCAGTACCAATTGCCAAAGTTTGAAAAGATCTAGTTATGTCTTACAGCAATGATATTTGACAACAGTGTACATAAAACCAGATCTATGTCTTAGTCAAGTTATTGAAATTATAGAGTGCATGAAATTATTTTGGTGTTCTTTGGGGTATTTGATTTGTAAAAAATGTTACTATTTTTATCTTTTTTAAAAAAATTAAAGTGCCCTTATTCTGACAATTATTATTTTTAAAATTGTATTAGCAAAATCTAAACAGTGCAACTTAATGTGGTTTTCCTATCTAGTACATGTACACAATAAATTATGCCCCAACCTTTACATTTCAAGATATGTATGAAGACCCCAAAGTGAAACGTGATGAAGCTTAAGCCATCCTGGCCTTAGTTAAAAGTAAATTCTAATAATGTTTTCAAAAGAGTATGAAAACTGAGTTTATGGAAACACTTTCATGCCTCTACTTTTTTGGAAGACAGGCTAGTTTTGTGGCTAAGAAGGTGATTGCTGTTCTAGGGTATTTTTTCTTTCTGTTGGTTCATTGTTTTTCTTGGCCAGGTTTTGTTCAAAACTTTTAGAGAAAAGTTAAATGTAAATGATCAAATTACAGCAAGATAAAATCACCACTCATACTAGCATTGCAGCAGCTGGAAAAGCAGTCATGAATTTTTACAGCCTGACTTTAGTGGTCTTTATTTTCTGTTAATTGGCACTTACTACTGCTTTATTTGTTTTCTAATCTTAAATTTTGGGTTTGATGTATTTAAATCCACAGGCAGACAAAGAAGAAAAGGCAGGAAAAAACTGGATTTTTTGGATGTAAGGGATAAAAGCAGTTATGTTGGTTTTTTCTTTGGTCTAGTGCGCAAAATGAGGTTACAATTTCAATCTAATCAGATGGAACTTTAAAACTGTTTTGATTCCAAACAAAGTCTTTGTATATAAGAAAAAAAAATCAAAAGAAAGACATTGATTCCATAAGGAGAATATTGACCAGAACATAGTGGACGATAATAATAACATCTTTACCACAAAATAATGCTTTCTTTTTTGTATCAACAGTAGAACAGAAATGCGTTAATAGAAAAAAAGCTAATTTTTGAACAGAATGCTCCCATTACACATTACATCACTTTTTCTCCTTTTCCTTTGCTCTTCATCCTGACACCCTTAATTATTATTAACACTATACTTAATAAGAACAATGTGTTTCCTTATACTGGTATCATCACTTTGCTCATCATCATACAGTCATTTAGTCCAAAACCATACTTTGACCCTTTCAATAAAATTTCTTCATTTCTGATTTTTATTTACCTCTCCCAGAAACATCTACTTTTTCTTTCTAGTAAGTGCCTGTTTAACCAACAGCTCTTGCTGCCATGCTACTTGCCTTGGTCCTCAGAACTGTTTCCTTCAGGGTCTAATGAGAAGCTTTGACAATTCTGTGCATTTTCAGTTCCCAGTGGGAGATCAGCAATCTGGTAAGGGTGGAGGTGCTGGAGTGCACGGTCACACCAGCTGTGGCAAAAGCTCTAATACAGATTGCCATGGCATATTTTGACAAGACACCAAAAAAAGAGACTGAGAGTTCATTATCGACTTTGTTACTCAAAACATGACAAAACCCCACATTAAATCCAATTTTCCTGGAGAAACATTGTCACAAGTGAGACCATTTTACAAAAGCAAAAGTGCGATTTGTTCGATTGTGTTCATCCAACATGACTAAAGTGCATAAGTTACTGGACAGGTATGTTTTATAAAATGCGAAAACACGGGAGTTTATCTCACCATGATTCATATTCGGTTAACTGGAAGAGTGCACAGAGGAGAAAGGTGAAGATTCATGATTTCATGTAACTTCATGTCTTTTCTGTGTGAAATTATATGCTGCCTTGAAAGCAATGCCTGAAAGGGAGATGGGTTCAAGGCCTGGCCTACTGGGTTATGGATTTAACACCAGTCTCAAGAGCAAGACAGCAGCTTTAGCTCCCGAAAGGGTTAAGTATTGTGCCAATCCTGGTCAATGTGCTTCATGAATCCTGTGAAAGGTCAATCCAGGGATAGTAATTCACAGGAAATGTAATATTTTATTTTTAGTGGTTATGTAAAATTACCAGTAGACTTCCAAGCCATCTGTTTTAACTTTTGATAGTATGCAGTATATCTATTGTGAGATATTTTGACAGTGAACTGCATCACCACTGTAAACCACATATTTGTTCCAGTAGAAGTTCATTAGTATTCACAGGGATCCTCTGGCTCTGTGATACTAGCAGAAAATGTCAAATTGTTCTTAGAATTTATAAGAAGGCATAAAATTCATGAGCTGAGACAATGAAAATCCCAAAGAAATGATGGCGACCATATATTGTACTCATTTTGGCATATGATTTCTTTATGTCTAGAGAAATGAAGGCTAGTCACCTAACCTTTCATCAAGTCAGCATTTTCTGAAATACAAAGATATGAAAAGTGTTTACTAATGGTTGGCTGGCAGGCATCCTAGTATATCTTGAATGAGAAGAGCAAGGAAAAAAATACAAGTATGACATTCCAATCCCAGTTTATACACTTCAATAAAGCTTCTTTCAGAGTACATGCCATTATTCTCTTTAATCTAGGTAAGAAGAGAATGTCCTAGTGTCCTTCAATAATCTAGAAATTTAACTTGGATTATTTTTTTAAACAAAGTAGATAAAGTAATGGGAAAGAGAGAAGGGTGCCAGATCTCTGCAAAAAGACAGAAAATAGATACTTCACTGAGGTTTCTTGTACTTAATTTGAAACCAAGCCAAATGTCTATCTATTACAAAATGTAATTTTCTAATTCAAAAACCTGTTGCAGAAGAAATCAGCATTGATAGAGAAGAAGCAATTATGGAACACTGGTTGCTTAGGTACAAATGGTCACAAGCTGCTCTTGCTTAGTAAGCATGCTGCTCATAACAGCCAATTTTACCGACCTTGAAAGCAGACATGAGCAACCTCGATTTGGAGAAAGAGCTGAAGTGGGAAAGCAGAAAAATGATCAGAAAAGATTAAAATATTTTAATTGTTGCCAAAAAAAAAAAAAGAAAAAAGGAAATAATCATGAAAAGAAGATGGATTACTTAATAGCACACCTTAAATAGCATAATCTGAGAAAGCTGCATGTAACTGAAACAATAGAATATGCAGGAAAATAGATTGGATAGGATTAGATTGGATTTATAAATGTTTTAAGTATAAAGGACAAAGATAATTTTAATAATGACATGGTATCCACTCCAGAATTCAGTATAGAGCTACAAAATAAGTTATATTTAAATCCTTAAAATTAATTTTCATCCCAGAATTTCTGAAGAACTGGGTGAAATGTTCTCTGGGGAGATTCTCAGCTGCTAACATTTGGAGAGTTATCTTCAGTAAGTCTTGAACTGGATTAAGAGGTTCAGAAGGGTAGAATTTTCACAGGGAGAAACTGTTCAATTCACATAGTTTAAACCAAATCAAGATTGAAGTGGTTTATTGATTTATTAACAATGCAAAATTAATTGGAATGTATGACCCATATTTATAACAAGAGATTATGCTCAGTTCTAGATACTTGCCAAATTTGAAGAAATTATCCCAAAATTTTTAAATCCCCCTCTAGAATTAATCCCAACAGAGCACAACTCTGCTGTGAGAGATGCATGTCTCAGTTTCTGCCCCCTCCATTCTCCAAGGGTGGGGGGCAGCCAGGGGAGGTGATCAAGAGCCCCCTGTGTGGAAACCACAGGATGTCCCCATGCTGTCATTGGATGAGCTGGAGGCAGCAGCTGGGGGTACCCAGGGGGGAGGCTGTGCTGCCAGGGCAAGGCAGAGCCCCTGGGCCATGGGGCTACATCTGGCAGGGTCATGCCACCACCCTCCTGCCCTGCTCCCCTCCTCTCCTGCCGACCACAAGTCTGTGTTTCACCTGCATTTCTGTTTAGCTGACTCGTTTGGGGTTTTTTTTCCCAAATGTCTTCTTGTAATTCCTCAATTATTGTTTAATCTGGTAAATGGTTGTTTTCTTTTTTACCTAGATCGGTTTAGGGCCAATGCCATCTCAGGCAGTTTGGACATCCCACTCAACCACATCCTTATACTCAACCATATCCTTACACTCATTCCTGTCTTGTCAGCTGCTGTTATCCTTGCCCATTTGCCAAGGCTGGAACCTACAAGCACACCCAGTGGGAAAAAACAAACATTATATAAATAATTTAAAATGGTAAAAGGGCCAGGCTGTGTGACAATAGTCTTGTTATACTTGTTTTGAATTGCAGGAAAAAATAGTGAAATGGCTAGTGCAGGACTTGGATAATCAAGAATGAACCTGGTGAAAATGTTAGTAGTGTCAGCATGACTTTACAGAAAGTAGGGCTTGACAAATTAAATTTGTATTCTTTTTTTATAATTTAACACCGTATAGTAAGGTTGAACTCATGTAACATAAATCTGCAAGGCATTTGATTCATTCCAAGTGGAAATTTAATTAAGAAACTGTCTTATGACATAGTTATGGAACACGCCAAATGAATCAAAAAGTAGTCTCAAAAGACTGGTAAGTGAGAAGTAATCATACATCAGGTGTGTGACTTATGTGCATTCCATGGTAAAATCAATTTTTCAATCACATTTTTACTCAGTTAGAAGACAGCAAGAATCCCTGATAAATTCTGTAGATGGTACAAAGATGCTCAAACTCATGAATAAGGAAGAAAACAAGACATTAATATCAAAACAGAAAACAAATACCAAAATAGGAGTCAAAGTGTGACTGCTCTAACTATAACATCTAACACATTGGTGATCAGCTCTTCAGCATGAGAGAAAAAGGTGTAACAAAATCTGAGGGCTGTTAACTTAAGTGAGAAAAAGCAAACCTCAAAATAGAGCATATTTTTAACATTGAGGCCATTAGGAACAGTTTATCAAAAGTTTCAGTCAAAATTTCTAAAATAAGCATTGGATGTTATTATAAAAGATGTGCCCCATCTCAGCCCAGACTGAATTCCAGGAAACTCTGTGGTCTGCTATACCATACCAGGCTGGAATTTTTTGTCTGGACCAGCTTTGGAAACCTTCAAAGACATAGATTCTAATGTCTCTTTGGATAAATACAATAAAGCAGGGAAAAAACCCTCACCTTTTAATTTTATTAAAGTCACTAATGATTTATGTTTGATATTAGTGACAAATCCATAGAAATTACACAAATGATCTTGTTGTGTCAGCGTTTTTGGAAATTAGATTAGCAATATCCACCTGACAACAAGCATGGCTTAATTGAGCCTACAGAAATAATTAGCTTTTTGTCAGTGACATTTACAATTAAATAAATGAAGGAGGGATGGGATTTAGAAAACTGACCTTTCTAACCAAAGAATGTCTCTCTTAGATACATTTGTTACAACTTCTTCTTTACATTTAGATAGATATTCATAAAACTGGTAATAATCTGCCAGGAAAAATTTAAACAAACAAACAAATAAACAAACAAATAAATAAATAAATAAATAAATGGCTCCCCATAGTGAATAAGTTTTATTTCATCTTTCTGTGCTAGAGGAGCAACAGATTTCCCCATCAGGCCCATAACTACTTTTTTATTGCAACCTAGTTTTTCGTTTCAGACAAGCAGAGATATATTTGCACCCAACTTTCTGACCATCGCAGATAACAAATGTTATTTGTCCTTGAGAAAAAAAGGCAGATAACATAATAATACCATTAGCTTAATACCATCTTAATGTCTTAAATGTTTTTTTCTTAGAATGAAATTAACACCAGTGCAAAGGGTTACAATCAAATTTGTTTGGAGAGAGCGCACTGCTCTTGTGAGAATCACTGCTTTGTGAAACTTCGATTAGTGATCTTAATTCTTCTTCTGTAGCCGTTACGTTCTACTTTAAATTACCGCAGTACGTGAAATGATGATCACACATCCACTACATTCCAGAATGTTTTCTCTTCAGCGAAGTCTTGCAAAACTTAGCAGAGAATATGTTAACTCTTCCCAAATTCCTTCCTCAAATGATTAATCCCTGATGGTTCCTTATTGTGTGTCTGGGCTGCCACCAGTTCAGAAAAGATTAGGGTTTTACTGTCGTCATATTTCAGATCCTTATTTTAGTAGCTGCAGCCAGGATTCTTTCTCTTTCTCTTATATCAGAATGGAGCAATTACAGTCCTCTCACATTACCCTGAAATGCTGTTCCCCTCATGGGCATTCTGTAATTTCTCTTCCCAAGTAGCTCATCTTGCCAGATGAGAGCTCAGCCACGCAAGGGTCTTATAATAATTTGAAAAGTTTCATTACTGTACTTTTTACAGTTACTTATTTAACCCAATACATGTCTATAAAAGCACATTTGGATAATGAGATGCTTTTGTATGCATCTGAGTAAAAGGTATTTTTAATATGAAATTTTACAAGCAGTATAATATTTGTAAATATATAATTTTTACCTTCTTCACTGAATTCTAGTCAGGCTGTAGCTACAGAGGGAATTTGTTTTAGAATGCAGGTGCATCTCAACCAATATCTTATGGCACAAAAACCCCTGTAGATTTTTAATTTGCATAACATTACACATATTTGCATAAAATATTGCCCAGTGGTACTAAGAGCATCAGTTTCTCCCTAAGCCCTAATTAATTAATCTTTGTCCCTCCAGACTTACAGCAATTTATTATGCATTCTTAGTATAGAAACAGCAATTAATTATATGCTTCCTAGCCCCACATCAATCATTTTGTGCCCTCCAGATATCTTTGCACCTTTCCCAGCCCCACATCTGGCTGGAAACACACCCTCTTTTTTTTCTATAACTCTAAGAGTTCCCTGTTCTTGTTAACATCCATCAAGGTCTGAAGCTTTAGGGACGGTAGAATAAAACCTCAGCAACCATACTAATGTATATCCAAGGTCTGAGGGAGAAGTGCAACTCATTTTTTGTTCCCTTTTTCCCCATCTCTTGTTGTGAACTGAATAGAAATGCTTGCCCATTGCTGCAGTCACAATTGGGAGCAAGAACTGCAGTTAACCTGAAATGATCGAAATGTTCAAACCACTATCCAGACATAGGTTAAGTGTAGGGAATGAAAATGTGCAAAAGGGAGTGAAAAGACATTTGCAAAATGCATAATACAAGTGGTACTGAAACTACAAACTTTGCACTTGGGGAGAAAGAAGAAGTTCATGTCCCATGTTTATCAAAGTGTTCTTGGACTAGATTACAAATTTTAGCTAGCAACCTTATTCGACAAGGTTTGCAGGAAAGGTGAGGCTTTCCGAAGATTTTCCTTTTTCCTTTGATTTTAGTACAAAGGTGAAGCTCATGGTTGAAGGAAAGGAGTAGGAGGGAACTGAAACTGTGCCTTCTTTCCCAGGGCATCCCTTGACTGAGTAAGGTCAATACACCAAGGAGCAGCACGCTGACCTGACTGAAATATTTGAAGGTTTTTTTCTGTCCTTCCTTTTTCCCTTACCTTCTAGAACAACTTTAAATCCTTCTCTATAGCATCCATTACTTGTGTAGCTTTTCTAGGCCCTTTAGGTGCACTGTACATCATCCTTCAGTGCTGTTCAGTAAATTTAAAATGTGCATGCCATAAGGTAGCTACGGATTTTAAGTTTGCAAATGGAATATAACTACTTCTTCCCTGCAACACTCTTTATATGTTGAATATTTATACCCATTTGTGTTTGTTCTGACATATGAAGGATTGGCCTGCCAAGGGTCCCCTTGTGACTGTGAACTCAAGCTTTAAAAAAAAGTAGCTTAGCTAAGTTTTTATTAACTGCTACCTATCACTGTTCTATTGTCCCTGTGCCCCCAGGGCTGAATCAGCACCTTCAAAGCATTCCTCTGTCTCTCACTGAGACATGCATATTCCTTCCATGGATCTTGAAGAAGCACAGCAGGAATAGGGAAGTGTTTGGCCGTGACTTTTACAGCCAGAACAGGTCATGGAGTTATTTTTAAAGATCAATGACAGTATCTGTTAAAAACTGTGGACAAGACAATTTGATGGGAATCAGGGACAACAAACATTTTTCTGACTTAGCTTGATATTCTACCTCTTTTTTATCTCTTCACTCCTTACACGCTGTCATAAAAACAGAGACTTGAAATGTATATACGAAAATCCAGGTCTTCAGTTTCATTGGTATTGTTGCAGCTCAGTAACTGATTTTGCAAATCTGCAACCTTCACAGGAAATTGCTTATTTTCATTTTCAGAAATAATAATGCTTTTTTTCTGATTCATCAAGTAGTGTTTCATGGGTTTGCTACCAGATGAACCCTTTTTTTCTCTATGTAGTCCAGTCCAGCATCAGTGATAGTCTTTCCTTGAAGAAGGATATTTAACTTGAATCATAACTACCCTTGAACATCAACAACATAAACAGATCTTTTATTTCTCTTAAATTCCCCTCCATAAAACTTATTTCACTTAAGTGTAGGGAATTTCTCTAGAGTACGTCTTTCCCCATAATCAGTATTTAAAATCTGACTTGTTCAACATGAGGCTTCTGTATCACCTCTGGTTCCATGAGACTGAAATGAATGACCATTTTTGATAGTATAGGGTACTATAGAATAGTTCTTCTTGGTGAAGAGGCCTATTGTTTATTGTATAAGTTGGGAGCAAAAGAAGTCTTTCTGTCTTCTGGAGGCTGTCCTGAGGCTGATGCTTTGTGCGGTGAACCAGACATGGCTTCCAAGGAAAGCAATAAGGTACAATGTGGGGAGCTGCTGGAAGTTTATACCTGAAAATGGGTCCTTTTCCTCCTGTGGTAGCATCTAGAAGAAGCTGGACTGAAAGCAGAGTCTCAGACATCCTGGGAGGTGAGTAAGTGGTGAGAGGTGTGTGGGTAGTGCAGGGGGGTGAGGTGTGTGGGCTGAGGTTGGATAAGCAGTCGAGCTTGGAGAAGGGCAATCAAAGAGAAACTGGGGAAATTGTGAACCTAAACTCTGATGTGAGACATGAATGCAGAGATGTGAATGCAACTGGGGCAAATACACAGGGATCTCAAACCTTGGTTTCTTTCTGGAATGGGAAATGAAATAAAGCAAGGCTATCCTCAAAGTAACTCTGGGATTGTATGGATCATTGGGAAGTAGATGCAAAAGGAACCAGGGGATATTACTAGAAACAGGGCACAAAATAGCAAATATTCCATCTGTGAAGAAAAAGAGGGGGATATAATTTCAAAATGATGTGCTTTAGAAAAAATAACTGAACAGCTGGCAGACTTATACTGAACTTCTGATGCTTTGAGAGTTACTGTTTCTTTTGGACACTAAAATAGGCAAGTATCTAAAAAACACTTATTTCCCTCTATGCTTGGAAGAGTGCTCTATCCTGTCACATTAGATTTAGAATTGTCCACAGCGATGCACACCTCTGTGACCCGCAGGTATGATTACATGTAGAACCTATAAATCAAATCATGCGAAAATAAGTGTTCTAGCACAACCTGGTGTTGTGCTCTCTGTGCACTCTCCTCGCTCGGAGATGAAGCTTCGTCCTCCTCAGTGCCTGCTTTAACACCATTTCCTCTTTTCTAAGTAATTGGATCCTTCTGAGAATCTTAGAGCTCACTAAAGCAACAGGATGATTGATTCAAGAGATGTGTATATATTTAGGACATGGGTAATTCAAAGATTGTCTGAGGATACTAGTTGGAGAGATGATCTGTGTAGCAGTGATTCTCCTACAAAACAAAATTCAAATATTGCATCTTTGTGAGTGTCCCACAGAGTCACAGGATATGTTGTGACATCACTTAGTCCAACTTCCCTTACCAAGCATACCTTCAAAATAATTTCTTTTTAGGGAGGGAAAGAAAGGAACTTGGAGTTAAAAAAAAAAAAAAATTGGACAATGCTTAGAACATTACTAAAGATAAATAAATAGATTAGAGAGATTAGATAGATTAGATAGATAGATAGATAGATGATAGATAAGCAAATAAGCTAAAGCAAGACCATCTACTTAGACTGTCTTATTTGACCAGCTGCACAGTGTGTTACCGTAATGTAACATGCAATACTACCAAGTGCCCTACCCTGCTCATATTTTATTTTGGTTTCTCTTTTTATGATAAATATTACTTGCTTTACTTGCTAGGTTTAGTTCAGATTATTGCCTCAGCAATGTTAGCTCTTGCACGTGCTGTGGCATTAGTTTCCCTACCCGCTTAAAGCTCAAAGCACTGTCAAGACAGAAAATTTGACAGCATGGGTGCACAAAGTCCAACACATCTGGCAACATTCAGATTTATGTATACACCCTGCAAGGGACATTCTGTCTGAATGGCAAAAGTACTGAATCTTTTGGGCTTGTTGTAGGACCACCTGTAAAACACAAGTAAAGGTGGGCTGACACATCCCAAATGCATTCTCTCTCCTAGGAACAAATACGGCCCATCTGAACTTTTAGATATCTGACAGAATATACATCTGGATCTCATGAAACTTTAATTTGCTGAAAGGACTTCATATTCAATGAGGATAAGCTTGGATAGATTTGATAAACATTTTCTTTTTACTGTAAGTACTCAGTACAGCAAGTATTTCTGTATCATGTTATAGAATTTTTTTTATTCTTAAGCCTACCATGAATTTGTCGTTATTTATTAATTTATTAATTTGTTTTCTTTTGAGGTAGGTGCAGCAATTATAGTTTATTATTGATATTTTTTATTTGTGTGCAATTATATTTATAAATCTGCTTCAAAAAAAAATAATTGCTTCTATTCCTTAATCCAGGAGATACGTTTTAGGAATAATGAGTGGGATTTATTCCATTATAATCAGCAAGCAAGGCTTTTTCTTTTCCTGAATCATGAAAAAACTGTGTTGGACAAGTTGCAAACTGATTTTTCTGATGCTTGAAATTTTTCAGTAGCCCATTTAAGAGTGTTGCTTGAGATTTAGAAAGTCCTGTCAGTTAACTCTCTATACCATAATACACATATATTTTGGCTGTTCTTTTAAAGGTTACAAACAATGTCAAAAATAAAATATGTTTTCTGGCTATTTCAAGCATCTTGACCACTGCTGCTGAGTAAAGAATAGTTCAAAGTTACTTTCAAAATTAATCAACTCCAGTTTTATTTGAAATACCTCCTATGGGAATCAAATCAAAGATGTCTGTACTGGTAAATCATTTCAACTATAAAAAACACAAAATCTGCTACTTGTTCTAGATAATGAATTTTCTCTATCTAAGTACACCTAGAGTTGATGATAGCTAATATTTATTTTCTACATTTTGGTACATGTGGTTTCTTTAAAATAGAAGGCATCTCTGGGTTACAAAACATTCACATGAGGATCAATCTTCCTTTCATGTCCACAGAATGTGTTTTACCATTAACAAATAATTTTTCTCAGCAAAATCCCATTTGACTTCAGGGAGTTC
The DNA here is from genome assembly GCA_013396775.1 of Cephalopterus ornatus. Taxonomy (NCBI): domain Eukaryota; kingdom Metazoa; phylum Chordata; class Aves; order Passeriformes; family Cotingidae; genus Cephalopterus; species Cephalopterus ornatus. The sequence continues at coordinate 275,219 of VZRE01001843.1, forward strand.
AAGAATAAACCTGATTACGCCAAACGCTCTCAGGTATTACATCACCTTACTGTACAAAGGAAAAAAGAAATGTTTGAGATCATAAAGGAGCTGTAATCCCTTTTACACACCTTCTCTGCTTTTCTGCTTTGGAATCATTATATGATGTCTCTCTTTATACCAGCAGTAAGGTACCACACAAACCCCCCCATTCCTTGAAACTTCCCTGAAAAATGTCTGGAGCCTGGAGCCCAGCCTCTGTGCACAACCTTGTCCTTGTTCATAAGTGAAATGGTACCAACACCGGGCTGAGGTAACCTTGTAGGATGTTTTTGCAGTTAAATAGAGAAATTTGACTTTTGAGAGGTATTCTGAAGAGATTACACCAAAATAAGCATAATTAGGCCATCCATAAGAGTTAGAATGTATATTTGCCAAAGCAATTCTTGGTGAAACGTCTTAATGCGTCTGTGTCAACTGTGTCATTGGACTGCATTTGGTTCAGATCATTTTTTAGATAGAAGCAGCTTTAGACTTTTTAATTTTTCATGACCTTTATATCTCGTTTGGTCTGAAAAGTGAGTACTGATTAACGTATTTCTTCTGTACTAAAAGTTATAACTCTACAGGGCTCATATTTAAAGGTGCTAAAGAGCTATTTCCTGGGAAGCAGGAAGAAGGGTTACCAATCAAGCTACTTAACGGCTGTTTTCACTGTAGCAGTTGATTTGGAAATTGCCAAATATTTTGGTAGGCAACATGCTTGCGTTTTTGTGGAGTAGAACAGGGAGAACTTCACAAGTAAAACTGTGTTCCTCTGCATTTTTGCACATGGATTTACGGACTAAGGAGGAAAAAACACCAAAATTTTTATATTACTGCGTATTTATAGAGAAGTGTTTTTTACCTGTACAAGAACCACACTTGAAAAAAAGTAGCATGTATGGACTCAGTGTGCTTTATACCAAAATCTGTTGTTCTAATATCACACTGGTTTTAAGATATACCTCCACAGTCACTGACCCAAGAAGGCACCAGAGAAAGCTTCCTCTGACAAGTTACAACCAGAAATATTTGGGATTTTATTTTGTGGGGTTTGGAGATTTTTTTAATTGTAGGGCACTCATTTAACCTGAGGCTTTTCTGCAGAATTTTAACAACTGCAATAAAACCTTCCCCATAAAGGTCATCTCGGATCTAGACAGGTTCTATTCTACTACCACTACCCTGTCCCCATTCCATCTGAAACAAGAGAGACACATATTTTTGGGAAGAGAGATTCATTCTGAAAAGCAACAGTCTATTATTTACAGTAGTGACCTGGATTAAGTCCCTGATCAGACTGATGCAGGAGAGACCTGAATCTGGCTTTCTCAATTTTCAAGTAAATGCCCTAATTATAAAGTTGTAAACTATTCTGAAGTCAGAATCACTCCTTTCCATGTTGGATTCCCATTATGGATTTTGAAATGCAAATCATTTTTTCAATATTGAAAAATAATGACATGTTTTTCAGTCAATAGAAAAAAAAACAAATGAAACAAAATAACAGCAACAAAATACTACAACCTCAAATATGACAGAAAGGTAGAGAAAAAAAAATACTTAGTTATCTTTTCTGCCATAACATTCCAATATAATTCATTGGAAGGTTTCAAGGGTTCTTTTTGTTTTCATTTGGTTTTGTGTGTGTATGTATTTGTTGGGTATTACAGTTCAGCATTTAAATCAAAGACTATTAGAATATTATCCTGTTTAGAACTTCCGTTTCTTACAATAGATTGGTCAGCATACTGAAGGTGTAGGGTATCAAAAATATATAGAAATAATCAGCTGTTAAACTGAAAAGGAGGAAAAGAATGCAAAAAAATCACATTTCTCCCGCAAAAAGATGGGAAAAAGGGTGGAGCCCAGACAGATTTTTAAATACTTGTGCCTTGTATTTGGAGGATACTGTGTTCTTTTAACTTTCTAAAAAGGTGAAAATAAAGGCTTGGGGCAGAAATATTTTACTGCTTAGAACTTAGCCGTACATTTGACTTTGGTGAGTCCATCTTCTTACCTGCTTTTCTAGTCAGGGACTGTATTTATCTCTTCCCACGGGAAAAATCTTTATAACTGTTTCATCTTCTAGGAATAATTTTACCCTGATTTCTAGATTTAGGGACTCAAGTGGGTAGGGGTTTTGGGGGGAGTTGTTTTTTGGTTGGATGGTTGGTTTTGGTTTGGTTTGGATTATTTTTTTTAATTAAAAAAAAGGAAACTATCAGAAATTTAGGTTGATGTTTAGGGCTTAGGAGGTAAATTACTTTGTCTCCTTTCCTCACGCCAGTTTTAACCCAATACATGGTGTTAGCACATAGTTACTACTATTTCTATAGAACTATACCAAATCACAGGTCAAAGTGAATTACTAATTTTAAGTGAGATTTGCATAGAGTCTTTTGTTTGAGAGTTCTTTTGATCAAGGAGGAATTTGTCTTTCATGAGAATCTGAGCTAAGTTTTATAATTAGAGTAATGTCAGCCAAAGACTTGTTAGTATTCCTTGAACAGGTGAGGAGAGACATCATTCCTTTCCATCATTTATGTGCAGGCATGTATGAGTCAATCATTTTACATTTTTTATAAAGAGTAAATGCAGCCTTAGTAGAAAAAAAATGTTCTCTTGTGGCACTAATAGTAACAGCTTTAACCATGAAATTAAGAAATGCAGGTCTTACTGACTAACTCATCCTGGTCTCTTAATCATTTCCTCAGTGAAAAAGTTACTTTCCAGGTTTTCTTTAGTGCTAGAATAAGTAAGTGTAATATCACTTAAAAAAAAAAAAAGAAAAGAAAAAATAAAAAACCCAAAAACATATTGTTTTCCTTGTCATGTAATTGGTTGTGCTAAAATTCCTTTGTGTCAAATTTCCATTCTATATTTCTTAAGATTTGTTATGTTTGGATATGAAGACAACCAAATAACACATACACAATGTAGTAGTATTAGTATGTGCACTGTCTGTATGTTTATATATTACTTTCACAATTCTATTACTTTAAGTTCCATTACTTAGATTGTAAATTTGGGTGACAAGAAGTAAGACTCATGGAATATAAATTTATGAAAAGAAATAAGAAAAATCACCCAGCCAGACCCTAGTACTATGTAAGATATTAATTTAGATCCTGTTTTAAATGGTGTTCATAATTTACTTTTATTAAGATTAAATGTTAGATTGGTAAAAAATTAATACAGAGAGGACTTCAACAGCTATGGAGGTTAAATAAAAGCTTCACATTTACCTTAATCCTAACTGAAATATTTTGAAATAAATGTTTTGCAATATCTTCAAATGTATGTTGTTCCTACCTACTTTATTCACCCAACAATAGAAAAACTGTATGCTGAAAAATATATGCTAATGGTGCATTGGGTGAGCATTATCAGTGGAATAGTATCCTTAAATGTTATTATATTTGCTTGATTATTGGGTTGCCTTTGCAAAAGTGTTTCCCTCGCTGCTGCTCTTAGAATTTGATTAGCATTCCCTAGCATGAATGCTTCCTCTTACATGGCGTTTTTAACTAAGAATTTTGCTGATGTCTTTATATTTATGCTAAAACTATTGAAACAGAGTCTAAAAAAAAAATAAAAATTAGCTACTAGGTAACATTTTAAGATAATGGCATTTTAATTGCAAAACTACTGAGCAACTTTTGCAAATTAAGTTACATATCACACATAACTGTAAAGTGAATTAATTTATCATGATTAATGCTACAGTGAAAATCACATGAATTAAAGATGACTGACCAGCTACTTTAGAATGTTTCCAAACTAAGGTAATATCATTGTGCCTATTAACTAATTCTGAATAACACAGTAACTTCTAAAGAAGAGCAGGCTCATTAACTAATGACTGAAAGCCAAATGAATAAGATATTAGATGTCAGCAAGATGAGTGGCAAATCAATTTATTGAGAAAGGTCACTTTACAAACTCAGTTACTGCTTTCAGGCCTCATCAACAGCATATGCATCATAGATGTCCTGCTAAACAGTTGCATTAAATAGTTTACATGAAGGATATTCCTTTATTAGAGCTGAACGAACACTTTGCTTTCCTGATGAGAGGAGGGTCTGCTGCTCAGCTCATTTCACTGCTCCTGATGTGGCCAGGAAACTTCTCGATTCTACCATCACTGAGTGCTTGAATGTCTTGTAACAGTGCTGAGCTGTCTGCATGATAGCACAAGATGTACAGGTGGTACTACAAAACAGTGCATCTTAGAACTGAGAACAGCTTCACCTCTCACCTATGAGTTAGAATTGAGAAACAGTTTAATCAGTAAACTTTTATATTTATTTCCAGATGCCAAACTGTTTCTTCTTAACTCACATAGCAGGCCCCATCTCCACCACTGGATTATACTGATAGTTATTTGCTAATAGCTATTAGCAAAACAGAGAATCGAAAAGAATGTTAACTGGATGAAGGATATCATAAGTTGGGAAAGCATCACAAGAGCTTCTCTAGTTCAGTACAAAAAGGTTTGTAAAAGATATCAGCACATCCTAGTTCAAATCTCTGCATCTGCTGGGTCAAAGAACAGGCTCTTAAGTTTTGACCCTTAATCAGTGTAAATGAGGCTCAGAGAAAACTACAGACTAGTCCTTGAACATTTCAGCTCTACAGATGCATTTTTTCTCAGAGCATGTGACTAAAATCTCCTGTAAAATAAATCACAAAAGATATTTTCAACCAAAAATGCATTTGGATTAAAGAAAACTTGATGCAAGAGTTTTTATATTATTAGAGTGCAGCAGATACTTGTGTCACTTATTTTTATGTTAACAGGAGTTGCCCTCATTTGCTTAATAAAGCTTAAAAATAAGCTTTCCAGATTTTTTTTTTGTTAAGTAACGATATTTTCCAGATATTGTTGAACAAGAGGACTTATCCCAATTAGAACTAGATTAATACCATGACAATTAGAACTAGATGAATATCTCATCTTCAATATCTTCTGAGTTTTTTTGACCCTGAGTAGCCAGAAAAGCAAAGGGCAAAACCTGATTTCTGCCAGCAATCATTGCCAGTTAATCATTAGAGCTTATGGAAGCCTAATCCAACAAATTGTTTTCCACCATATCATCCTCTTCTTTTTGCTTTCCTCTTCCCAATCTGCAAATCTTTGCTACTGCTTCTTTTTCTGCATATCAACTCTCACCAATTTGCAGTAAATTTTCAGGTTTGGAATGTTTAAGGGTCTGTGGAAACTGTTCACAAGCACAAGGGACTTCCTGCTCAATTTAGATTGAAACACATGTAAATATCTATACAAGATATAGATTATTTCTGAAAAGAAAGGGAAACTTGAATTTCTTTCCAAAAGAACCCATCATCCTTTATCACAGTGGCAGCTTTTCTGTGTTGTTCCAGGCAGTAGTGCCAGTCTATAATTAGTTACTTCCTTGCAGCTGCAGCAATGGATGTGTGTGCACTTTCAGCACGCAGATGTAGGGAGATGGCTCAGTCAGTACCATGCTTTCCCTTCTGGCACTGGGCTCTCCAGGAGAAGGAAGGATCACGTAGGTAAATAACAGAAAGAGCTGTCTTCCATGATAGATACAGACTTGGACATCTGCTCCTTCCCATTAATCAGTCATGGGGGCTGATAGGCAAGTTTGTGACAGGCCAGTGCAAGCTGATGAGTGAGGGAGGTGAAAGCGAGTTCTGCAGCCTGAAATATGCTGACTCTGTTTCAGCCAGAGAGAGAGATACACTAAAATCTTTGGTAGATTTAAATATAAATAAAAGACAGGAATATCTTCAAATGTTAACAGTTTCGAGGCTGTTCAGCAACTTTTAATATCTCTGTTTGGATATGAGGCTGTTCCTTGATGCAAACAACAGTGTTGTCCAGGGAGAAGAGTTTTAAAACTTTTCCCACCATTTTATAATGTGTGTTTCCTCTGTCAGATCTAGTTGACTTTCATTCCTTGCCAAAGTTTCTCATAGTTATTTTCTTATAGTGCATTGTGACATGCTTATTTGATGTAATTTAAAGAGAAGTATGGTAAAGTATAAACTCCAAGGAGTCCTCAGATAGAAAAGCTATGATCACTATGAATTTCTCTCCTTTGTGGGATTGTTCATAGACATATTTGGACACACAATGGGTTATACACATTTACAGCATCTGCAGGTAGAATCTGATCACCTGAAGGGGTTTCCAGAGAATGGATACTAATTTTTTTTTCTCCACTGCTACAAAAGGTATAATAAAAGGATGACTCCATGGGAAGTGTTGTATAATTTACTGTTCTTTACTCACTGTTAGATGTAGGAGTGGTGGTATTTGATTTGAAGTTTTCTGGCTCATCAACATCATAGCATATATTGGGTTTTTGTGAGAGACTGGTTTCTTATGGCATTCCACCAAATTTAATGTCCTGAATAACTTGTGAGGCTTCACCCATTCATGGCCACATTCTCATCAGGGGTAGGTTGAATGTTGTTTCTTAACTTGGCTGATGATAGAATGCAGTGTGAAGTGCTACTTCTGTAGTACTAATACTATTGATTTTGAGGAAGCACATAGAGGGAAATGGTCTTGGACTAAAGAGCCTGAGAACCTACAGATAGTTAGGGTACCATCATGCAATTGTTTGTTCAACCTTGTTTATGGGGGAAAAAACCCCCATACATCTTGTTTATGAATGCAAGAACTTATTTTTGGTATAACTGAACTGAAATCTCAGCAGTCTAATCATAGAACAGTTTGTTTTGTTTTCACTGTGGAGCATTTTTATGTTTGATAAAACACTTTCACACCTTTGCTATTTCTTTGTTGGTCTGAAACTCTGTGTTACATACAAACGTACTACATATGCTGCCTTTCAAATATGTTAAACACTATTTCGCTGTTCTCTTTGTTCCCCCTGAAATCAAACTTGGGCAACTCCAGGTCTACATTTCTTTATCTGGCCACTACTGAACCTGTGCCACATTTACAATCACATGCCTACAGTCCTCACATAGCTTTCTAAGCCTCTACTTCTCAAAGCCTCTCATCATGTGCAGCCTACATTAACCAGTGCTGCTTCATTTCATTAGTCCTAGCTATCTTGCTCTACATGCAGTAATTATTTCATAATTATAATTGCATAAGATTGTAGTTGTGCCATACAAAAATAAAATTTTTTAAAAAGTAAAAAAAATTAAATACCCCTATGTCAAGAATAAAAACTGATATGAGAGCTAGAGATAGTAATGCTTACATTACTTTGATGTAAACAAAGTACAGGCAGGTTGAGACAACTAACTGCAGAGAGTAAGCTTGACAGCCTTGGTTCTGAGGCCTTTTAGGCTCAGTACCTTCAGCCTTAAGTTTTTATTCCATATCATGTAAAATTTGGGAATATACAGAAATGTTGCCTTTCTTTGCTTCTCTTTCTCTGTTGAGGACATTATAACTTATAATCTCGTATGTTACTGTCTAGAGTTGAATCCTACCAGATAAATACTGGGATTGAAGGTTCCAGGAAGGGGGTTTCATTCACTGTCTTTCAAAATCTGCATTTGCAATGCAGGGAGGGATATGCCTGTAGCTGAACCAAAACTCTGATTTCAGAGCCTGGTTCTTCATAAACCACAACATAAATATGTGCATGAACAACAAATCTCAAAAAAGTGCTACTTAAGGTAAGTAATCTTTCTCTAGGGTCATGCACTAGAGGAGTCTACCAAGAATTTAATCACTTTTCATAATAATAAGCTCTCTGTTGTCAGAGGCAGGAATTTACTCTGCCCAAAATAACCTTAGGCGTGGAAGCTGCATTCTTTTTGCCCAGTGAAACAAGCTGGATTTTGTATATTGCTGCTGGACAAGTGTTAAAATGAATCTATGCCAAGTGCAGAAAGCTTCTTACAGGCACAAGTAACAGCATGGCCTATTAATACATGTAAAGTCCTGAATGTAAAACCTATGTATTTTTTAACCTTTAATGTAATATTTAAGGAAACACCATTTGCTATAGTTTTGCTAACTGTATTTGTAAAAAGGTCTTATTTTGATAGTCAGGAGGAAAAATATTTCCCAGGTTTCAAAAGGTTTTTCCACAACATGCTGCTGTACCCCATTGTCTCTTATCCCTGGTTCAAAATTTAGAGGACTTCAGACTTTAGAAAAGGAGCAGGTTTTTTGGATACTGAAGTTACATCTATATTAAGAAGCAATTTGGCAAAACAGCAATGGACAAGAAATCAAAGCAGTTGACACTGTAATTCTTGCATTTTCTATGTACGAGATTTGGGTTTATACTCCAGCCAAAATTTAGTTTGCCATTGACAAAACACGATTGAAGCTGTCTGAAGTACTCTTCTTTGGTTCACTGTCTGTCCTCACTAGGTACAGGAAAACATTTGGTGCATGCTTGGAGTAGAGCTCTCATTTTAGCTTTCTCCTAAAAAGACCTGGTTATCTTGAACAAAAAAACAGTCTGTGGGCTGAGCCAGCACATGGTAAGTGGGGACAATTAGAGGTGTTTCACTCTGAAACATCACTCTATCAAACGTAGCATGGCCCACAAATGCTCTGTGTTGTAGAAGATAAGATAAGAAAGACTAAATTTTAAAGGAGAAGCAAATGTTTGTTTTCACCATCCTAATGTTTGGTCACTTGAATTCTTTTTTTTTTTTTTTTTTAAAAGGNTTTTTTTTTTTGAAAAGGGCATCAGGAAGAGGGAGGCTGATGCTGCCTGAAGCTCCCCAGGCAGTATCCTGTACTGACATAGAGCACTCTGGCCATCTCAACATTCAGTTCAAGAAAACTTCACCTGCTGCAAGCTTACTGCTTGCTAACAGCTCATTTGTCAGAAAAAGCTCATGCTCAGCTTATTAGCAGCCCATTTTTACGGTCATTATCCATGCTTCCACAACATCTGGCTAAGTGTTGTACACCAGATTGTGGCTGTTCTGGGAAGCAGTTTTAGCAACTTTAAAGGCTGTTTAAGTCATGTTTATAATCCTCCCTCTTTCTCTTACCCATGGGGTGATTCTGAGGAAGAGGCTGTCTTAGTTCTACCTTTTGCCTGTTCTTAATAGATCCCAAACTACTCTGAGTAAGGACCATCATTTTATGTGTTCCTGTGGCCTAGCTTAGTGGGTAGTCAACCTCAGATGAAAATTATTTTTTGTAAGATTTACTTAGCAATATAGTTGTCCTTTGCTGAACTACGTCTCTGCATAAGTGGTTTTGTAGTGTCTTAGATGATCTTGTAATGAACTGGAAAGGTTTTATTCATCAACGTGTGTTCTTCATGCATGCTATGGCTAGCAAATAACTTTCTCACGTAGAAAATCTTCTGCAGAACGAGGACCATGCCCAAAGTTTAATTCCAGAAAAAAATACTTTTCCAGAACTCCTGGATATCAATTCCACATCACTGATTTATTTTTAATACAAAAGATATAAAAACATTGCTTAAATTTTGAACAATTTTTTTTCTTCCCAGAAAAAGAATATCTTCATTTTCTAAATTCTGCAAACATGTAGCCTTTCTTTCTTTTATTTCCTATAATTTAACCTGGATTTTGTTGTCATTTAAAGGCTTTTCTGCTCTTTTTAATAAAGCAGATAGAGTGCTCAGTTATGCAGGTAGCAAAATACGCATCTGCTTGTTAGGGTTTCCAAACTGCCCAGTAATGCTTTGTCATTTCTCACCCATCCATTCTTGGAAATGGTGTTCCTCCAAATGGCTCTACAGCAGCAAAAATGGGATTGAAGTCACACAACTCACTGAACATATCCAAGTCTACCAGCAAGATGTATCTGAAGAGTCCAAACACTCAACAACTGCCAATTGAGACACTGGCACAGCTAGCAACAATTTCTGGCCAACCTTCTTTCTGACAGCTACAAACTAGCTTTCCTCTCTTGATTCCATTGCCTTCCTTGTCGTCTTGCTTGCTGAACTTTGGGCTGTATGTAATGGCTGACAGGTGTTTTCCCAGGAGTGATACAAATGCCCTGGCTCAGTCATTATCTGACAGTTTACAGGCTGTCCCATACAAGGGAGTGATAGATAGGCTATGAGACAAGTAGGCAAACAGTTTCACTTGGCACAATTGCAGACTTTCTGCAGGGAAAGAAACAGTTGATCTCACGATTGCAGTCTGCCTGACACTACGCAACCATTTGCAAAGTGTATTCAGAGGGTTCAGACAAGGAATAGGGTTGACTGACAAAAGCTGAGCAGAAAAGTCTAAATGTCAGGCTCTTTGTGGCAGCTCTGTAAGGTCCTGGCAGATGAAGTGACGTCTGGAATGCAGAATGACAAGAGAGTGATGGACGACAGAAAGCAGGATGTCGGTAGTGCTACAAAGGGTTATTTTTAAAAACTTTTATACTAGCTTGAATAGTTCTGCTTTTGAAATCAGCCATTAAATTAATTGCTATTATTAACATTGTTGAATTTTATTAAAAGCAATTAAGAACTTTTGCAATTGTTAACAGAATAGGACCTAGACAGTTGGTTCTCTCTACTGAAGTTTTTTCAGACTTTTTAAACTCAGGAAAGGTGATTTCAACAGCAATTCCGTGTTAGAAGAAAACTGAGTGCATGAGTGGGCCACATTTTATAGTAACATGCAAGAAAATGCAGAGGGGATGTGATATATTCACAAGTCTTAAGGCACAATCTCCCACAGTATATTTATATATATCCAAATTGATGATATTTGCATAAATTAAGCATAAAGTGCGTGGAAAATTGCCTAAACTGCCAGGCTCAAAGGATTGTGAACAGTGGTACAAAGTCCAACTGGTGCTTGGTTACTAGTGATGTATCTCAGGAATCAATAGTCAAAATAGTCAAAATAGTAAAAAATATAGTCAAAATCAAAATGCTTTTATTTTTGACCCAGATGATGGAATGGAGTGTCCCCTCAGCAAGCTTCCAGGTGGCACTAAACTGCTTCTCTGGGGTGGTTGATGCACTGGCTGCTATTGGGATGGACCTGGACACAGTGGAGCAATGGCCTGGCAGGAACTTCATGACTGAACAAGACATCAAGCAGCCTAAACTCTTTTATCATTGTATTGTAAATTGTTGGGCTGGTTTTCAGAAGCCTTGAGCAGATGCATCAGTGCCCATACCAACAACTCTAGTGATTAGAACACAAGTAGCCTTTTATTCTTATTTTGCCTTCAGGTTGTATTTGTTATACACACTTCTATAGCTGGTGCTTTAGCATTATCTTCAAATGTTTTAATATAGTTTATAGAGCTGTGAAAGAGTGTTCATATTAAGCATCAGAATAAGAAAAGGAGTAAAAATTAGAATAAGAAATTAACACTGATATGACTAATAATTTAGAGATTTGGTCCTTAAAAGAAGGAACCTTACTTATTATAATAATCCCATGAACTTCAGTGACTTTATCTAGAAGATGGTACCGTCAAACCTTGGATAGATAGTATAATCCTACAATTTGAGATAAGACACATCGAGAATTTCAAATAGGTAGTCTGGTTTTTAAGATGGAGAACAGAAATACTTTTAACACAGTGTGAATACCAAATACTTGCCTCACTATTGAACTTTCAGACAAGAGTGAGGAATTCCACTGGTTATCACTCCTCCTCAAAGAAGTTGTATTTGCAGTTTGAATTCAAAATCTTTGAGAAGGCATGGGTTTATCTGTTAATTAGATTTTGTAAGATGTGCTTTTTCAGAAATTTTGCTTTCTTTTTAGTTCTTTCATTATTTAACTATGGATTAACTAAAGCTCTTTCAACTCTCACAGAGTTTAAATTCTATATACACATAGTGAACATTTATTATTCTACATACCAATCATGGCTGCATCTAACTAAAGGTAGAAGTGGTTTGAATTTACTGGTTGGTCCCTAATTTTTAGATTACAGACAGCCTAATTCAATCTGAATGAGGTACCTTGAAGGCCAGTTTTCAGATTGTTATACTGGTTTCTCATCATTATGGACTAATCAAATATATAGAGAGTCAAATCTAGTAGAATAATATATATGTAAAATTGCATCTAAGAATTTTGAATATATGTTCACTGACCTCCTAACACTACTGTGCTCAATGTGCTTCTGGAAGAACTCTCCCTATTGTATATACAGATATTTTGACCACATCACATCAAGTCAGTTGGTGCTGAAAGTGAATTTATCCACTTTAGGAAGAAGAGAAGAGTGGGAGTTGCATTGCATATCTTAAGTTCAGGATTTTAGTTTAACCTAAAATTATGTACATTTCTGAGTCTGACCCAAGTTCTTTTTAGTATCCAGTATTTTACACCGTAAACTGATGAATAAATTAAGAAAGCCACAGCATTTTGGACTACTACACTATTCTAGACTATATAAAAAATTGTACAGAAAATCATGGGAGAATGTAAGAAAATTCAGCAGTTATTAACAGCTTCGATTAGAAATAATCCTGAATTATGAAACTGGGTATTCTGAGGCTGAAACAGGAGGTAAAAAGGTTGTGTTAGTAATTATTAAATAACAGAATTCTGAAGGAAATTTAAATGTTGTGTATACTAAAATAATAGTTGAATTTAAAATCTAATCTCAGCTGAGAGCAGATAGTGTGTATAGGCTAAAAAATGTTCTCAAACCATGTTCAAAGCTAAATGCATTTATTATAATTGTCACTTACCTCAGGACTAGTAGGAAAGACCCACTCATCACACTAATATTAGTAAATAAAATGTTTGTTTGAGCCATAATACTTAAATATTTTTTAATTTCATGAATAAAGTGATCTCAATATCTGATTTTACACACACTTCTGCATATTTTACCTTCTTGTTTTAGTTTGAACATAGTTTATCACAAAAATAAAGATGGAATATGTGGGGAAGATACAGGAGGACGGTGTCAGGATTCTATCAAGTTAATTACTTAGAAGGGCAAACTCATCCTTCTCTGAGATTCAGATCTTTCAGCAGTCTTTAAATGGGTATGACGTTACAAATATTCTGTTAGTATATAATTGATTAATTATATTTCATTTGGGCTACAAAGAAGAAAAATTGTGCATTTATCTTAATCAATAATATTTTATGTCATTATGTGGTTTGAGTTCGATTTCTTTTATCGATGTTTGTAACAAAAATTTTTAAACTTCTTCCATAGGAAAGTCTTTGATCTTTGTAAGACTCACCAATAGGTTATGGCACTTGCAGAACTTGAGCTAGTGCTGTCCTCTGACCACCTCTTGTTTCCCTTAAAACTTTTTCCTTCTTTCAACTCCTGGCCTTGCTCTCAGCACATTAGTGCTGCTGCCTTCCCTCTCCCATGCACAGGGACCAAAGAAAAGAGCTGCTCTGCAGCTGCAGGTCTGTGAGTCTGGAGTCCAGCCTTTCCTCACCGCCCTTCTCTGTCTTTAAGGAGTTTTCTGTAGTTTCATCTCATCTCAATAGTTCATACCTGACACTGTGCTGCCACCCTCATTATAACTATTTTAATCAGTTTAGAGCTCGCATTTAAAAAAACAGAGCACCAATTAATGCTCAGTATTCTAAAAATTTTATTCTAGGAAAACACTATTTTAGACATATGTGTTATAAACATATTTCTTGCAGCAGGGAAGAAATTCTCCTCTTCCAGCCAGCAGAAAATTGATGCAATGAGAGTAAATGCTTTTTATGATTTTGTATCATAAAAGTGAAAATACTTCACTAAGAATACAACGTTCTGAAATCAGATTAATCGATAGGGATGTTTTTATAAGGAAATAGTTTCTATATAGTGCTTTTCCTTAGGATGCAGTGTATTTTATCAGAAAAAAAAAAAGGGTTCATCTCTGTTTTATACTGGAAAAGAGAGAAAAAACTCATGGCCATTTGTCTGTTACCATAAGACAGTTTGCTTAGTAGGTCATAATCTCATCAGCATTACTTCATGTGCCATCCTTTGGGCAGCAGTTGCTGAATTACATAAGTGTTTCACCTTTTAAGCCTTCATACAGAAGGGCCTCCACTGTATCCTCTAAAATATAAGGATATAGTACCATGCTCATTCATGAATGTTGCAGTTTAAATAAAAAAAAGCGAGAGGGTTGGTGTTTTCTTGGTTTGTGTTTTGTTTGGGTGGTTTTTCTTTCCAATTAATTGTGTCATTGTTTGGTCAGTTAGTTGGGTTGTGTTGTTTTGGGGTTTTTTTAAATAAACATATATGCAGTCATTTGTTTTTATAAGAAAAAAGGAAAAAAAAATAAATTATGATGACCTGCTAGTACTATAGGTGGCAGTGCGAAGTAAAATATAAAATATTGCAAAATTATACAAATTGACCACCACTATCACAAGGTTCACGGGAGGAACAAGAAATATAAAGATGTTACATTGCTGTTCTCATCTTTAGACATGATCTAGTATAAAATCAGTGTAGAAGAAGGAGGGTTTGGATGATGCAATTCCCAGACAACAAGAAGTGCAGTATACAGCTCACATACTAATTTTTAAATTGAAAGGGAAGTATAAAAAAGCCTTTCCCTGCAACACAGACAAATCAGAATTGCTAGATATCTTGCAGAAAAAGAAATTATTAGTTAAAATGTTAAAAACTAGTCTATTTTACCTGTTCATGAGTCTTTTTTGGGTTTATTCTTTCCTTTTATTTTTTTTCAAGAAGGCCAGGTTAGCCTTCTAAGAAAGACACATAACATTGAATGTTACATCTGCTCCACCTGGAGATAAAACCACACATAAGCTTTCAGCAAGGGAACCTGATAACCATTGTAGGAAAGCTGAAGCATAAACACATTAACTGCGGAAAAGGGTAGGGAAAGATAGACAGCCCTGCCATGTCACTGTCTTTACGGCAATATGTAGAAATTTTACTAGGAAAAATATGAGAATAGTAGATTCTCACATTCCTACTTTTTTTTCTCTTAACTTTTTTTTAATCTTCTCCAGAAAGCATCAGATAGAGACAGCGCTGGTGAGAGATAAGAAGTAATACGACATCAGGGCAAATGTCAGAAGCCAGAGGCCCAGGTGTACAGATCCTCCGCTAAACTGAGTGATGCAGGGCCAGCTGGTCATGTTACAGACATTCTAACCATTCCACTAAGTATCTGGTGCCAATGAATAACCTTTTGATATCAAAGCTAGTTATTCATCACACACCTGCAGAGACTAAGGATTTCTCAGTGGCCAGAGGTGGAAAGAGCCATCTCAATTCAACCCCCAGTGACAGGCAATTCCCTGCTTAGCCTTCTTTTAAGAGAAGGCTGCAGCCAGACATCATCTGGAGGAATCTGGGCAATAACTTTTTAAAGGTTTGATTGAATGTAACAGTATTGCCACTGTACGGGAAAACAAGGTGGTTGAGTCACCACCCTGAGGGATAAAATGGTCTTAAGCATACTATTTTCCAGTCTTCCCAGTGTGTTCTCTGACAGGAACAACAGGGTATGTGAGGCAGATGCTTTTTGGATGACATAATTGACAGTTTTGAAAGTCATATTCATACTGAGTAAAATGAATTTTAAGGTGTTCTTGTACAACATACACGTTTGGAGACATGTTTTTGTGAAAAAACCTTTTCAAGTAGATCTTGCTGCAGTGACAGAATGGGCCTTTGGAGTGCTCTGTCACACGGGGGAACCTCACCAGTCCTGCTCTCTTGTAGCTGCAAGTTTGATTCCATCACAAATGAAGGATATTCTAGATAATGTCACAGTGAAGTTTACAGTATCAGTCAATGGCAAAATGTCTATCTCTGTAAAAAACAGGTTTCATCCTGTTTAGAGAGACTAATCTTTCCCAGTTAGACAGAAAACTAGAAGTCATGAAGAAGTTCTTGAAGAAAAGGGGAGTGTAAAATCCTTAAAAATACATAGAGAATCTTGAAATTTCAGAGGGAGGTCTGCAGTAAAGCTCAGTAAAATCAATTTATAAACCTCTTGTTATTTCCAGAAAACAAGATCACTTTGTCTGTGTCAAGAGCTGCTGAGTTTGAATTAAAAAAAAAAACAAACTAGGAGGGGGAAGAGGGGAAGGGAATAATTAATTAGCAGCCATGACTACATTTAGTCTACAGTGCTTTTTTTTTTTAATTTTGTCTTGAAATGTCTTGAATGTGCTATGCTAGGTAAAATGGGAGAAAACTATGAGTAAAAAACTGAAGAAAACAGATGAGTAGACTGACTTTTTTTTCCACAGCTGAAGGACATGTTTTTGTCTTTCATAAGAGACATTTACTCATGACTAGATCATTTGTCTCTGTGACTCTTCTCTTGGATGTCAAAGATGTGACTAATGTGAAAGACAACTCTCCAGCTTTTCTGCCTTCTTGTTTTCTCACCAGTTCCTGATCCAAATAAAAATAGCCAAGTTGCTTAAGCCTATAAGGTCTATAAAGTCATCTCCCTCTTCCTTCTCTTATTGAGAGTGAAGCATTCTTTATCTACAGCCCTTACCTGTTCTGGGGGCAGTGGCTGACTTCCACAAGCCACAGACTTAGCTTCACTGGCCCTATCCAGTACTTGTATCTGTTCATCACATTGAAGAGGTAGGAGATAAAAATCAGCAGCAAAAGTAAGGTGAGAAAGAAATATAGCATCTCTCCTAGATGATGGCAGTGCTTTTCTAGTCTTTAGTAAATGTAGATATGTAGGGTCTTAATAACACAGAACATTTAATAAACCTACTCATAGGAAAGGTGACGTTTTTTGCATCTGTGCTGGAGACACATTTCATTTATAGAACATCTACCAAACTGTACTATAAAAATGCCAACAGGAAAAAAAAAAAGTTTTTTGCTGGATTGTTATTGGAATCATGTCTGTTTTGATAAGAGAGGGTCCAGTGGCCCTGCTGTGATAATGTTACACGGCATGCTTATAATGTGAGTGTTAAAGAGATTAAAACAACCATGCATTCATGCTGTGTTTTGTAAAATAGTAAAAAGTCACATATTTGCATATTATACAGCTGGTTGCAAAGCCATCAATCATCATATTATCTGTACATTGAGGATGATAAATAGTTTTCATTCTAATGGGAGAATCTAATCACATGGAGAAATGAAGAGGGCATGCAGCATAAAAGCTTTGGCTCCAAAAGCTATAGATTATTATTAAAATTATACATTTGCCTCTGATTTTGAAACTTCTGCACTTCGTATGTACAGATGCCTTTCTACATTCATGATTCTGAGAAAAGGTCAGATCATTACTTTTTTTTATTCTTAATAAAATGGCACTGGAAAAACAGAGAAAGGTTAAAAATATTAAACAACTTGGAATCAGTTTATATGAGTTTCTCTAGATTACCTAGGATAGACCATTTATTTTCCATCCCTAATGATGTGGCTGCAGAAAGGCAGACAAAGGTTAAGAATAGGAAAGTAGAAGCCTCCTACTTAGATATTTTTGTAAACTGCCTCACACAGCTCTGTAGCAAATGACTATGCATTATATTGCTTGCCTGCAAGACGAGACTTCTAAAAATGTTACAAATTATAAACTCTTTCATATAGAAGTAGTTATAACTACATAACTATAGTCATTACAAGTAATGCCAAATATTAAGTTTAGGATTCTGACTCTTGCAGTCCACTTGGGGGGTAAGAGCACACAGTACCATATGAAAGAAAAAAAGGACTAATTTTCTAGTGGGGTGCAATGGGTAGAGACACTTGTGTGGGAACGGAGGAAGAAAGCAGAGTAACAGATACATCTGTTTGTACATCAAACAGCTTCATGAGTGAGCAATCAAGAAAAAAAACCTAGAAGGGTACTTAACAAAAAATATTTCTATATATTTTTCACAATTATTTTGTGACCTTACATTTCTCCTCAAAGTATTTAAGCTGAGCTAAATTCAGTAATTTTTTAAAAGTAAGTAAACAGCAGTCATTTTATAGCGTTTGAAGTCTTCTAAAAAAGAAAAAGATTTCAGGAGAGAGGAAACTAAAAGACACCCATAAGAAATAAGCAGCTATTATCTAACCACTAATACAGATTTGCCTTTAAATTTATGGGAAATGTTTTTAAAATATTTGTCCATGTATGCACATTTTAGAAGATATTTAGACTGTAATTAATAAACAGAATTTGAATATCCTTTAATTTCTGCCTCAACTTCCTCAAAAACTGTATATATTAGGTATAGGAGAACTGGATCCTCATATAGCTAAACGTCTCCTTACAGAAGACATCTTTATTCAGCCATGTGTTTTTCTAAAGTATTTCTTGCCTCTTCAGTTATAATACTGCAGCTGTGAAACACTCATTAGCATACTGATGCTTTGCTGATGTGTTACTTTCAAAATGTAAGATGTTGCAGTGTATCTACAGTATTTCTTTTTCAACTGCAAAGTGCAGCAATATTAAGTTCAGAGAACGTGCAAACCCACTCAGTTCTGATTTTTGTAGTCTCAAATATGGTTTTACCTGATACACTTTAAAGGTTTCGGTGGTTCAGAATCTTTATTAAAGCATGTGGTTATTTTTCAAGTGTTACATAACATTTGAAAATAAAGAACTATTGAAGATAATAATTAGTGAATACATGCACTATAGAGTTTATTTTAAAACAGCCTGTGTTTTCTGATATGAAAGTGTCCAAGGATGAACTAGAAGAGAATCCCTAGTTATCCCATGAAATAAAAAATAGGCACTCTTTTCCTTTTTCATTACAGAGACAAATCAGTGTTTGTGATGAATCTTGCTGATTAAACAAAAGATCTTTTTAAAAATTTAAAAAGTGGCATAGTTTCCTAGTGTTAAGAAGTGATTTTGTACTACTATTCTTTGGATTTAAAAGCAGAACACTTTTCTGGTTGACTTGAACCTAGTAAGGAGACCAGGAATATAATAATGCATATACAGGACATCCTGTCTGCAAAAAGAAAATGAGTTTGCCCTGACCTTAAAGTATTTTTTGTTTGCAGAAGATCTGCATAGGATTTCCTATGTGGCTTGTCCTGGGAAGATAAGAATATGAAATTTAAATTGAAATTAAAAAAAAAAAAACAAAAACAAAAACAAAAACAAAAAACCAATGGACAAGTTGCCAAAGGATGCCATTCTATAAACCTGCTATTCTCAATTCAAACAGAGCTTTCAGTCCTGAGGTTTCTTTATCTGGGGCAGTCCTGAGGTTTCTTTATCTGGGACTTATCCCATGTTTTTATGATCAGTGCTCTCACTGATCTTCAGTACTTTGCTTAGTTTACAAAAGCAATTGGATGATGGTACCATGCAGTGCAGCAAAGGGACCTTTTCACAGGACAGGTCTCTCCAAGCACACAGAGAAATGTTTCTAGGTATGAAACATGCATCTGTAAATGGAAAAAAGTCTGGAGTGTTAGAAGAGTTTCATTTTATACAATAACTAGGAACTTAGAATAAGATCTGGAACCTTTTCTTTTTAGAATGGTTCCGGCTTTCAATACTGCTTGCACAAAACATGTGTGCTACTTAAGCCTGTAATGGTCTCTGCTGAATTGGTCAGTACATCTCAAAAAGATGTTTTGTTCAAAAGGGAAAAAAAGAATAAAAAAAGACATTTCAGCAGTTTGATCATAGCTGACTAACAAGTGTTGGTTATAAAATGGGAAACTCTTCTTCCTTTGAAAGAGTAACAAATAGCTCAGCTACAGCAATGTACTATTACAGTGCAATAAATACTTAAACCAATTTGCATTGTCATTAAGAAAAACTGTATAACTTTAACCTTTCTTTCTCTGATGCAGTCCTTAAATCTGGAATTGTATTACCTTCAGTATGTATCTATCCAAGGTTATCCAAAATTAACACATTGTGTGATACTCTATTATGTATTTAATAAATATGGCCTTGCATAATGTACATAAGTATTTGAATGCAGTCAACAGAATGACGGACATTTTATCCATACCATAGCCAAATTGCTGAAGCTTTGCATTAAATTTAGTCTGTATGTGAAACTCCACCTTTTCAGAGCAGTAATTTTTATTTAATATTGAATTATTTAGTGCCTTCAAGTTCTATTTTTTTATGCTTGTTTATCGCATGGCAATGTACATTATCAGCAGAAATCAAACGGTGAAATGGAATACTATTTGAAGACAATAAAATTACTGTGACCAAAACCACACATCTCCAGGCCTGTCACAGATACCGATTTATTCAAGAGAATTGGACACTGACAAGGCTTCCAGGTCACACTGCAGAATTAAGCCTTTTGGCTTCTGGTTGCTCCTACAACCCTTTCTATGTAAGTTTCCAGTCTATTTGCCTGCAGATCCAAAACTACAGACTCTAACCAGAGTATTTCATTCACACAGAAATAAATCATTAAAACTAGCTTTCCAAATAGGATTAAATGTTTTTGTTTGGAATGTGAAATTACATGCATGCTTTTTTATTAATCTGGATTTTTACAGGTAGACGACACAGTTAGAATGCTGAGAAATAATCTCTACGTTGTCTGCTTCCTATATGTTAACATTCATAGCAGTAGGAGAGAGTTGGTGAAAATTTTATCAGTCTCTCTGTAAAAAGTTGAACCAGATGTTATTTTAGAGAGAGGAAAAAAAAAGGCTGTTTGTGAAGAGCAAAGTAATTGAAATAATGTTCACTTACAACTCTACAATGAGTTGAAGGATACTATAATAACAAAACCATTGCATTTACTTCCAGGGTCAAAACCAGGCAAATTCAGTTCTTGTGTGCTCAAGGCAATAACATTCCTGATGATGAGACTGCGTTAATGAGTATGTGAAAGAGACCTCACAACCTTTCATTACATTTTTTCAAAGTTCTCGTACATTTCAGTGTACAAAGGATGACATTATTTCCTTATTGATTTGGCTATGAGGTTGTAGTTCTTAGAAGAAAAGGTAATTTCTTTTAAAATGAGGATCTTATTTCAATCTATACTTTCCTGCTTCACAAAAGTCAACCTTTTCTAGTAGGTAGTTAGTCCAGCTGAAATCTGTAACAACTGTCAGTGCCTGTATCTTTCAAGTTTGGGCTTACTGTGAATAATTAAATTTTAGTGCTTATACTTAAGAGCCCATCAATGTACTGTTAAAGTGCCTTCTAGTACAGCAGAAAACACTTTGACTTGTGTTTCATGTGATCCCCTCTTTCTAGTCTTACCTTAAATGAAAACTGAATGTGCAAGCAGGGGATCATACTTTGAGAGCTGCTATTTTCTTTATAAACATACTGCCATATTTTGCTATTACTGAAAATAAGGTCCTTTTGTACTTGGAATAGTAATCCTTGTAATTTCTGATTATACTGAGTTCCTAAAACACTTTTTCCTGGAGAAAGGTGGTCTTTGAGAAACCTGTCTTTTACACAAATGAATCTTTCATTTATATTGAAGAGCTTCAGTATCCAAAACTTAAAATTGGTCTGAAACTCCAACTCCCTATGCTGGTGTTATAGACAATCACTCAATTGCTCCAATTCCAAGCTATTCAGTATGAATGTGAGAATGACCTTCCTTGTCTCCAAAGGGAGGAGCCTATCCCAATTAATAGTGCTTCTACATGAAGTGTATCACATCAGTTTAAATTCAAAGATTATCAGATTAGGCCTTGTATATTCATAAAAGGCAAAACAGGATTCAAAGATAGGTAGGATGAAATGTTGTATAAGTAATTTGGCTGAGAAGTGATACACTGCCCAATTACATTAATATCACATAATCTTATTTGGTGCCTTCTTTTACAGAAATCACAATGCATTCTCATTCCACCTGTCCAGTTTCTAGCAGTTGAGAGATTCATGGATTGGAGACAGGCTATGCACTCTTCATTTTTCTGTGAAGTGGCTGAAGTACATAGTCCCTTTCCCTAGAAAAAGGCCGAAGCACATGAAAATAGTAATGTGTTACAGAAAAGTATATCCCAGAGGGAATTCTAGACCATAGGAAAAGAAGGAAAAGTGTTCCAGTTTAAATGTATTCTCCTAACTGCTCTGATCATGAATCTGGTCCTGGAAAGCAGGTCCATTTCTCTGCTTTGAGTTTGGATGAGTACTTTTGATTCATTCTTGGCAGCCATCTGGTTTAGGACTCAAACTCCAATCAGGAGAATTCCATGATCTTCCTAGGAAACTCATTTAACAATAAACAAATGTAAAAACATAATGCAAGGATCTCTTCATGTTCATTGAAATGATTACTTTTTATATTCTTTCCAGTGTTAAATAACAAATGATTGTTTAAGTTTTTAATATTATGAGATTTTAATATCCTTTTCTTTCACTTTCTTTAATTAAATAATAATTGGACATTTTAATTTTTAATATTTGGAGGTTTTAATGTCCTTTTGTTTCTCATTCTTTTTTTCTAGACACAAGATATTTCGATATTTCTCTGTATATCATGTTTACTAAACTTTGGGTCATTCCCATGTTGTTTTCTGATAGCACTCCAAAAAAAGGATGCTGTCCTAATGGATACCAGACTGCTGACTACTACAAACAAATAATATGTACAAGCTTGTTCAAAAATTTTTTCTTCATATGTGAAATTTAAAGATATGTACTCAGAATGAAAGTGTAAAATGTATTAGAATATTTAGAATATGTACTTAGAATTTTTTTTTAAATGTGTTTCTCAACATAAGATGAAACACATCTTGTCTAGACTGTGCTTTTGCCAAGAAAAGTTGAACCAGATGATCCTTGAGGTCCCTTCCAGCCTGGTATTCTATTACTTTATGAACCCCTTGAAATTATTTTTATTGCCTAGAATTTACCTTCTGATGTGCAGATCCCACATGATCAGTGCTACCAATGCAATATGAGTAATTTAAAACAGAAAATATCTGTTCCTTACAACTGACGCTCTTTTGCAATGCTATCCTTAAGAGACAATTGTCGAAGAGCTTCATTTATGGTACAGGTTGTGTGACTACTCCACCTACATGAAATAATATATTAAAAATTAGTTTAACAAGTAACATAACAACAAGGAAAAAGCCAATTCTCAGTGGTCTAAAATGGCTTCCAACAAGATACCTATGGATTAGTACTTGGAAATACTGTATAGGTCCAACTAACAAGATTCACCAAAAGTGTTATGGTCATACTTTAGATTTAGGAAGCTCAGACACATTGTTGGTTCTTGTACTTTTCCTGTAACAATGATAGCTCCAAGATGACCTTTGCTGACTTTATATTAGAGAAGCATTTACACTTAACCTAAACCAGAAGGGCAGAAATAAAACACAGCCTGTTAACTGTGCAATAACGTATTTCGGCTAAGTAAGTCTGATGAGACCCTTTGCTCAGCCTGACCTCCTTTCTCATGAAGGTGTTTTTTGTGACTCATAAAGAGCTTTCACATTTAGGGCATTTCTAAGCCACGACTCAGCAGGAGTGCCATTAAATGCTCCTCAAACAGCTCCATGAAGCACATGGGTACAACTGGAAAAATTGCAGACTACTTCAGAAAAGCCATCAAACTAGGCTACCATTTAACTAGCCATCTTTGCCCCCAGAAAACCTCCGTGGCCTTTCCCAGTTGTTCATATCCTTAGTATCAGATAATTTGTTTTGCTCAGTATCGTGTGCACTTGTGTTTCCAAGGAGATTCTTTTTCTTCACATTAATATTCTAAGGGTCCCTGTATAGCAGCTGTATGCAAAGCCTCCCAAGCAGTGGGAAGGTCCCTACATGGCCCTACTAAACATAGGCTCAAATATTTTTAGTGAATATGCAATAATTCCAGCTGGAATTTGTGTTCCTGTGATGATATTGAAGTGCTACCACTATGATATATTCCTGGGGAAAAATGAATTGCAAGGTGGGAAAGCTCACAGGTAGCTTGTATAGTTCTATCGGGTATGATAATGTATGGATTCATCATCTTTTATCAATGTAAGTTATCACCATTTTTTACAGGAAAAAAGGTATATTTTTCATATTACAGTTCATAGCCTGTTCATATTACAGCTCATATACAGTTCATCATTTCTCCAGACTTCTGGGTATGTTCAAGTTCTGGAAGGAAACAAAATTTTAAGCCTGGGACCTAAATATATACTGATACAATGGCACTAGAAATCTGCAGATTAATTGGCTGAGACTTACTGATAATATGTTTTCAGTGTGTTTGTGTGTGAGTCCACTTGCTACACTTGTCTCAGTGGAGTAAAATTATGTGTTTCCAAACTTTTTTTGTCCTAAGATGCCCAAAATATGTATGTGTATTTCCTAGACTTTCCATCTAGCTGTGAACAGTCATTCTTCCTCACGATCTCTACTTTTTTCTGAAAGAACAACCAGGCAGAGCAGCACTGATTCCTACTACTGCTGCTGGATATTCTTTCTCCCTCTCAATGACAGAAACCTTTACAAGCTGCTCTCTTCACACTGAAACAAATGTTGGCTCAAGGGATTGGCTCCTCCATGATGCAAGGCAGACCTCCCTGTGCCAGAACTGCCTATTGAGTACTGACACTTGCAGTGATGGCTTCAGACTGGAGAAGTTTCTGGACTGCCTAGGTATAGATTTAATACCAAGAAAGCAGGAAAGTAATTAAGCATTTGAGCACCAAGGTGGATACCTACCTATTGTAATTATGAGAGCCTACTATTTCCTATTTTTCTAAAAGTCCTGCTGAGACAACTACATTTTTCTCACTGGGAGCAAATTACACTCTGAATTAATTACTCACTAATTAGTAGAGTATCCCCATGCTTTCTTGCCCCACACTTTCACCTGCTGAATTGTTTAGCATAAAACACTACATATCTTAACACATTTGATGGGTACTGTTTGCATCAGGAACCAATTGCTTTTCCCTGGCTTTTCTCACTTTCTAGGCAAAGCACTTATATGAGCCTGTATTACTCTGGATTCAAATATTCTACAGTCTTTAGAGGGTTTAGTTTCTTATTTGGGGAAACAGGAATGCAACTACCTTCCAAAATGGATGAGTTAGACATAGACAGAATAGGAGCCAGATTCACAGTGGGGCAACAAGGAAAGTTTGTAATACCTGCATTTCAGCTGACTCCCGTGGGGGCCCTGTAAGTGCCGACTTGGGCACCTGACATTCCTCTACAACTCAGAGATAAAGTTAAGTGCATTGCAAAGGGATTTATAGCAGCCAACATCCTGTGCTGGGAAATGTCTAAGTTAACCCACTGTTAATACCAAGGAGAGGTAAAGATTTTAAATCTTCCCTTCCTGGAAATTTGGGACTTTGTTTAGAGTTAGCAAAGGCATTTCCTCCAGCAAGAACTCTGTCCTTCTGCACCCTGTTGTTTCTGTCTCAAACAGATAAAGGTCAGGTCTTTCTTGGAGCATAGTTAGAGGAAGGAATGTCCTTTCTTCATGCCTTATCTACCAGATCAAGGTTGCAATATCGATGCTATATAGGGGAGACTTATCTTTGGTACCACTCTGGTCTTTTTGCTATTCTGATGAGAACAAGAGATTCATTATTTCCCTGTGCAGGATTGAATCAGCTTAAAATCATTAACATCTCTGCAGAAAACTTTCCAAATTTATAAAGTTATAATAGAATTAACTGTTTATCTTGTAGATAACAGAAAATTGCTTTATGTGAAGCACTGGAGGCCACTATTAGATGCAATATTATTGACTTTCATTGCTGATAATAATGTTTCATGTATGTCCCATTCATGGCCACCAAGTCAGTACTAGGTAGTCTCTTGGGGAGTAGGCAGAGAAGCCAAGAGCCCTCCAGTCTTGGAAGAATAAACATTATTAATATACCTCTGAATAAGTTGTTGCTTTGGTATGAAAACCACACACAGGAATGTGTTCCATTTCTTCACAACACAGGTTTTAGGGTCTTCAGGATTTTCACTGCCAAACTTTCCTTAGTATCATTTTTAAGTTGAACTTGCCTATAATCACAGTACTTCTGAAGCTAAGGTTTAAGAATTAGGTAATTAAGTATGTAAATAATCTTGCCTTTCTAACTTCAAGCAGTCAGTGTTAAGATTTTTTTTTAATAAAATAAGGAGACCTCAAGGTGACTTATTTCTGATTAGAGCTAATGGCAAAGATTGAAAGAAGCAATGGGCATTTCAGTGTCCTAATAGAAAGCACTATATAAGTTTCTCACTACTATAATAATTTTAATAATTTCTCTTCTATCAATGTTTCACTGCAGTAATGCAGTTTAGAATTCCTGTACTTTGTACATATACATACATACTGTATCAAAGGCAAAGTATCATTCAGGACATATGACCTTGAAATCATGCACAACATTTGGTCTGAAATACTTCAGAGCTATGCATATTTTTCTCATTGCAGCTGTGGGAAATTTGTCACAGTCCTGTAGCAGACTGTGCTCCTTAAATAAGAAAAAAATATGTCATTTCCTTCAAATCTTCAAAAGTAGAATGCTTATAATTATCCCACACTACTGAGTCCTCTGCCTTTGCCCACAGAAAACAAATCTTTTCGTTCTTGCATAGAAAATGCTCTCTTGTCTTGCATTGTCTCTGCAATGATGCTAAGATTGAGACAGGTGGAACATGCAATACCAAGGTAAAAAAAAAAAAGCAGCTATGTTTATTGAGAGCACAGCAGCTTTCATAAAGAAAAGGGACGCTGTTCTCTTCCTTCTTGACTTTCTTTCCTGTTGAGGCCAGCTTGAATTTGTCCTAGATTCTTGTAATTTTTTTACCCCTATTACTCACTATTTGCAAATGTTCTCAGCAGTGCCTATCTCTGTGGAGTGTTTAATGACTCTCAGGTCATTCTTGGGTTGAAAATAAATTTTCATCAATTTCTGTTGATAATTCTTAGTGACATGAAGACTTGTATATTTTGCATGGATGTTTAGACACAACTTAATTATTTCTAAAGCCATATGGCCTAATTTAGGGACTCTAGATTAGTTCTATTTTTAGGTATATATCAGATTTTAAGCTTCTGCCCCCCAGTACATGAAAGAGTCAATACGGTAATGGACTGCACTGCATTATCCAGTGCAACACTTCAAACATCCAAAATATGGCTTTTTTTTTTTTTGAACCATGTAAAATTGCATCACTGGGCTTCATTAGTTGTGTCTGTGTTCTGGGATTTCTCCAGAGCATCTAAAGTGTTTAACTGTAGCTATCGGAAACACTTTGGTTCTTTTCTATCTGAGTTGTTCTGACTTTTGGGTACTGGCAAAGTAACATACTGACTTCCAATTGTGGGTTTTGTTTATTATACTTTAGAATTATTTTCTGCTGATGATATTTTAAAATGCATGCGTATTTTATTTTAGTGTCATTATCATTTCTTTGTACCTCCTTTAAAATATATTTTAGTCTTGGTTTAGTTTCATTATATGAACTACATATGCACAGCCTACATTTAGAATTTAAGTAAAGGAATGATTTCTTGCACAGACCAATCTAGTAATGTATGCAAAATAAAATTAAATAAGCTAATTAAATAAGGAACTCTAAGATGTAAAACATATTGTTCTAGGTGTTTATGGATTTTCATTGTCTGTACATAATATCAGGCTAGATACTATATCATGTATATTTCCTTAATGCCCATTAAATGTCCTGTGCAACTATTATTTCAGAAGAATTCTTTAGTCTTGCTGAGGTCTTTGGTAAATCAGTAGGGTAGAAAAGAATGCTTTTTCTTGAATTTCAAATGCTTGTTTTGCAGTTAGGCATACTGATAATGGAAAAAAAATTGATGTATTTTATTCCTCTGCCTTTAAACCTACTATTTGTGTTCAGAGTAGCTTGTTTCCTCACTAGTTTATCAATTTTAAGCAGAGCTGTCTTATATGAAGCTTAGGTGACAGCTACCCCAGATGCCATAGCATATTTAAGGTGGCTGTGCAGGGGTTGTGGCTGCTCCCTGTGTGGACACAGAAGCAGTGGGAAGAGACAGGGGATGCAGATATTTCCTCATAACATATTGGCTATTTGAAGTCACGGTGCAGAGGCTCTCAAAGCCATAGCAGTTTAAAAAGAAGAAGGTTTGGATAGACTCAAAAAAGACACAATGTCTGAATCAGAACTCAAGTTAGCCCTTTTCATGGAGGGGACTGCCTGGTGACAGTCTAAAGTGGGCCTAGAAGCTGCAGAGAGATAATACTTCATTCTATTCTATTGAATGGATCTATCCAAACACCTCTATCAGACTTTCAGACAAAGGACAATTTCATCATTAGACAACCAATGTCAGTTTTGTCACTTTGAATGCATCACTGTGTATGCCATTTGTGAATACTTGTATGCCTCACCAACTCCAAGGCATAGAGAAGTGACCTGAGCTACAATGGGGAGGACCTTGCTGATCAGGAAAAGAAATCTGAAGCACAGGGGAGAGGACCACAAGGAACCATTTTTTTGTCTTGAATTGGCTCACTAGATCTAGCAACTATTGTAATTAGCTGCCTTAATGTCATTGCTCATAAACCAAGGAATGAACTGATGCAGTTCTGCATATCCAAGATAAAGATAATTAGCACTTTCCATCATCTCAGTGCTCTCAGAACAGTTGTTTGTACTGATATCTTATATGACATTTTCCACTACAGAAAAAAAATAGAAAATGTAGGAATTACAGAAACCCACCAAAATTCTGCCATATACTGAGATACAGCATACTGGAGGATGTAGGGACAATGTTATGGAAGGAACAGATCAGCAGAAATTTTCATGTGGTAGAGAAAGGAAAGTGAGACAAATGGTGGCCTCAGAAATGGGTACAGGTAGTTATTAGAGCAGTAGAGGTCTTGGGAAGGAGAAGGCACAGAGCCTTCATCAAAAACATTTGTGGAGATTGTCATTGCATCCTTAAAATGCAGAGAACGACAGTCAGGTAGGAGATGTGTGCTTGGGATGAAAAATCAGGAGACAGAGGGATACAGGCAACACCTGGTGGATTCAATGAGTTCACTCTATGGAGGTGACAAGGTCTTTTGATCCTTTATCAACAACTGAGGGAAATTTGCAGAGTGGAGGTGAACAGATGGTGTAATTGGGAAAGGATATACCCAATTTCTTGATTAATTAGTATATGCTGTCTCAGTCATCCTATTTCTTCTGCTTGACTAATGGGAATCTCAGACAACTGAAGTCCTTAAAGCTCTATGCCAACACATATGTCCAGTCACATGAAAATTGTTTGCAGAATCAGAGTTTGTTTCTGAAGTTTAAATCTAAACCTCACTCTCATATGCAATAGAAATTCAACTAAACTCAGCTATTGGTAAGCCAGTTATTTAAATAGTAATTGGAAAAGAACACTATAAACTAGTTTGGTGCATGTTAATGCAATATGTTTTGAGCTCTATTCAGTTTTCAGGCTAGCTAACAGATTCCAGTGCTGGTTTTCTTTTTTTGTCTCTCTCTTTTTTTTTTCCTCTATTAATTTTTCAACTATAATTTAATACTACTTTTCCTTTTCTCTTCTCCTGAATCCATTTTCCAGTCTCTCCTAGGCAATATCTGACCTTGCTGTTAATTATTTGCCCACAGTTGTGGCCCTGTAGCATAATGCAGAGCAACAGTACTGAAAAGGGCCATCCATCTTCAGTCTCTTAAACTATGAAATCTCATCTACAAATAATGAAAATCTCCTATGCCCTACAGGTTCTAGATTCAGATTTGATTCTTGAATTGCAGCTGAGCTCTAGCCAAGTGCACAAAAAGAGACCTGCCTGCTGTGTCAGTGCATTTTTATGTCAAACATACTGAGAATAATGTTAGTTATGAAAATAATACTTATTACCTCATTCTGTGTTATAATTTCTTCTAACACCTAGACAAAAACACCCAAGGAATTTCTCCCTGTCTGGGGGATTACAGAGTTATTTTTTCATTCTTTTATTTACTTACATATATTGTTTTCTTTTATTTACCTTTTTCTTTTCTTCCTATCTTATTTGACCATGCTATAAGTTACACCCAATTTCAACAGGGCTTTTTGTCTGAGAAACAAGCAATAAACCATGTGCTTGCTATTTTTCCTCTTGCTGAAACAAATGCAGTGCAATGTTTACTCCTAAGCATAGGTGGTACTTGAAAGCAAAACACGGAATGAGCAGTGGGTATACTAGATACACACTGCTGAAGTCTAAGCATTGGAAGGTCCTCTGCTGCCACCATCTGATATAAACTTCAACTACATTTGCTAATAAATGACCTAGTATGGAGAACTTCGGGGGTTAAGACAGCCCAGATCTATGAAGGAATCTGTGAAAGATCAGTTATTACAAATGTATCTGGAAGTGAGTTTGAAATTTAATATGATAACACAATTCTTTTAATACAGTGTGTCAGGGTAAAAAATAAGCTCTCGAATTATTGTCTAATTACGCAAAGAATTGATCTATTTTTTCAGGTGTACTGGACACCTAAGATGTTCCATGGTAGGAAACACTTATCCTCTGTGTAAAGTCTTCAGCACTCAAGTGTAACACCCAAGGACATGTTGTGTATTACATAATGGAGGTTGCTTTTTAAATTCTAAATGAGAATAATTTTCTTTGTAACTTTAAAACATCAACACAGTCATACTATTATAGGCCAGAGAGCCTTACCCTTATGTGATGTGTTCCTTCCTTGTTCTGTATGTGATGTGGAAGCAGAGATTTTATATTGATCTTCAATGGCTCAGCATTTCAGTCAGATCCATTCTGTCAGCTCCTCTATTTCCTGAGCTGTGTAGTAGCCAAATCTGAACTTCTTGTTCTGCTTACACCCTGTTTAAAAAATGGATATCTGTCCCTACTTGTTTTTGAATCCTGGTTTTTTTTATTGTAATGGTGAAAAAAAAAAAGAAGGAAATAAAATTCAAGCAGTACTTTGTTGAAAATAACGAAAAAAAGGAACTGAGAAAATAACAGGATGAAGCAGAGCAGAGAAACAGATGTTTGGCTTCTGGCCATGGCGAAATGAACTCTCTCCACACTGAATTCTGTATTTGTCTTACACTGAAAAATAATTAACTTGTAGAGCAGCAGGTTCAGAGAGCCCTAAGTGTGGCCATTGAGGCAATTAGCCCCTATCAGAACCATTGTTTCAAGCTCTCTGGTAAGTCAGCTGAGCATTATTAGCTGGCTCTTTGCAGTTAGATGAGTCAGACAATTTCTTTTCAAAAATAAAGTTGACGTTCCAGAGCACTTTTCTGTGACAGGGTGAATTTTGTAGCAAACTCCAGTCCTGACACGTGTGAGCTCTTAATTATGATATTTACAAAGCTGAGAGAAAAGTACTAATTATTGGGTTTTTTCCCTGATTGGATTCCTTTCAAGCATTGCTGACTACTCTCTCCAGTCATTAGTTATTTGGTATCCTCTGATTTTTTACTGTCTTTTCCCCCACTGCTCTGGGTGTGACAGTTTTCCCATAAGCTGTACTAAGGCTGGTTTTTCATTCTTTCCTCAGGTTCTTTAACAATGATATTTAAAATGTATATAAGATATCTCCTACAAGGAGGAACAGATGTCTTAATTTCAATCAGCTCAGCAGAATTTATAACTTTGACACTGTCTGCCCACTTGTAATGGCTTTAAACTGAAAGAGGGTAGATTTAAGTTAGATATTAGGAATTCTTTACTGTGAGAGTGGTGAGGCACTGGAAGAGGATGCCCGGAGAAGTTGTGGATTCCCCATCCCTGGAAGTGTTCGAGGCCAGGTTTGATGGCACTTTGAGCAGTCTGGTCTAGTGGAAGGCGTCCATGCCCATGGCAGGGAAATTGGAACTAGAAGGTCCATTGGGTCCTTTCCAACCCAAACCGTCCTACGACTATGTAATCCCCTGACTCCATCCATCAAAACATAATAAAATAGGCAAACCTTTCCCTTTGTCCTGAAGTTTTACCTCTTTCAGAGTAGCAGAGGCTTCACAGAAAAGGGCATTTCATTGGGAAGAACCTCAGCGTCACATTTCAACTGCCATAAACACTCAAAGAAGGGTTCCTTAGAACTGAAAAAAAAAAATCTTTCAGCTTTTTTTTTGTTTGTTTGTTATGTGATTACTCTTGCTGAAGCAGAGCTATTGCTTTACAGAGAATGGAATGGATGGAAACATGAAGATCTGTCAGATGACTGACTGTCTGATAGCTGAATCTTTTTTAGTCGTTCAGTTTTACTCTCCTGTCAGCCATACGCTTAATTATTTTGTACAAAGGCTTGCAGTTCTGTGTGTTTGGTCTACCTTTGTGCACTACCATACATAATGTTAATTTCTATAGGAGACATTCAACCCTGCATCATTGCAGGAAGGGACTTGAAGAGCATTTTGGAGATCTAGGTACAGAAGAACCCTGCAGTGGACATAGATATGTATAAAAGCAAAATAGTTAAGGTTCCTTTGAAGAAGCTGTTGAATGAAGAAGGAATTACTCCACTTGTTGTTCATTCTGGTGATTGTATTTTATATTGTTTCACTGTATATTATCCAACTGACTTCTTTTCAGTGATCAAATCTCTTAACTGCATTATAAATTTACTTTATAAAAAGAACATATGCAGCTAATCAAAGCAGGTTTATGTTTTCATATTTTGCTCAAATTTCATGTGCTACTCCAAGTGAGCTGCAAATATTTCCTAAGATACTGCTAGCATTCTGCAGTATATGCTATATAACAAGGGTAAATAATTTTGCCACATATGTTTAAGGGTAGCCAATACACATGGGCATTTCTAGTCAATGAGAATTCAGCTTTTACTTTCCCTGTGCTGAAGTATAACTGTGTCCTATGTAATATTCAGAAAAATTTTCTGAGCTTTCATAAAATGCATTTCTTTTAAGAAATTTTCTCTCTTAGCAGCAAGCAAAATTCTGCTTAGCCTAAGAGAAAGACATAATGATTCATTTTAAAGAATTTTAAGTAATTTACATTGTAGGATAGTTTTTTATTTACTGAAAATAGTATTTGAATAAAAGATTCTTAAAATATGTAAAGACTGGAGGGAATAGTGAATTTTGTTCAACTTCTTGACAAGAGTAATTGTGTTTAGGTATATAATCAAAAGGCGTCTTCAAGCTAGGCTGTGAGTCTTTATTTGCACCATAGTCTAGGCAAGTTCCATGGCTCGCTTGTAATTTCATGATGACTTTCATCATTCAAACTTGCAAATCTGGTGGAATGTGTCAGGACTCATTTTTGTCCTATGATTAGATTTTTTTCAGATGAAAGCTTGGGGACCTAAGCTTGCCTATGCTTAGGAACTTGTTACAACACATGCCCTGAACTGAGATTTTGGATCCCTACTTCTGATATAGACTACTGTAAATCCTTTATCTTTCATGATAAATGGGCACTAAGCTGTTCCTTAGGGAAAATTAAATTTGGTTCATGACTGATGCTCCTTAGAGTCCCTGGGGCTCCAGTGAGATAAGGCAGAGGAGTGACTGCACTGTCCCAGAGCCATACTCAGTTCTTTTCTCCTCCATTTACCCACCTCTGTCCAGGCATGCAGAAGCCTGGCAGAACTTGCTATCTTCTTGCTAAGTACTTCCTGTGATCAAATTGTTTTTAGCCAAACCACGGGGACATTGCTGGTTGATACTGTCTGTACCCTTCAGACTGTTTTTTATATGCAGACAACAATGGTTATGATTGATAATGAAATATACTTCTACTTATATTTCTATGTATGGTTGTTAATAGCTAATTTTTTCCTTAAAAAATTAAGCATCATAGCTTTCAAATGAATTCTTCAGATATGTTCCTAATGGAACAGGTGGAACAGGTTTTGAGGCTTGAATATGGCTGCCTAGATTTAGTCTATGTAATTCTTAATATTCATGCAAAGAAACTAATTGCTAGGTTAGACATTAAATTAAATCCTTAACTCAAATATAATCCTTATCATTCTTATGTGTGACTAACTTCATTGTAAGGACTGCTTCCTTTGATTGGAAATAAATTGCCTCTACTTCAATTTCAATTCTATGATTTTAATTTTAAATCAGAAATTTCATGAATCACGCAAATTTCCTAGAAATAAATCTGCTGTCTTACCCTGTGTGCCATTGTCTCCAAGTAAGGTAGAATGGGTCTTGGTTTCATTGTATTTGAATGTCTTACTGGCAATGTAGCTTTTAATTTGTTGACAATGTAGAAGTTCTCTGTCATTAATAAATATACAGTTTTCATTTTTTTTAAATCACCTGCACAGAACCCAAATACCACATACCAAGTGCAGGCTTTCATGTCCTAATTTTAGCTATAGTGCTATGACAAGCACTATAGTTATAGAAACAGAAATAGAAATAGAATCAGAAAAAAAAAACTTTTCAGAACCATTTGAGCCATACCACACGTTTCTTTTCCTCATTCAATAAAATTTAAATTCCACTGAATTCTCCTCAAAAAATTCTCCTCAGCCTTTTTTCTCTTCTTCGAGTAGATAGCAGAGAACAAGGTGATTTTTTTTTTTTAGACAGAAACTTGGTTATAATAAAAGAGCATAATGCGCTTATTATGAATAATAAAATAATTAAAAACTTTTTCCACTCAGGATTCAGGTCCAAGGCCACTGCTATAATCTGGAGGTAAAAATGTTTAGCCACCCCTGAAGGTAATTGAGCTCTGAACTGGGGAATGGTCACAGGCTCAGGACCTCAACTATCTAGAGCATATGTTTTTAGAATCATCTTGGGATGATTTAGGCTTGAGTCAACTATCACTTATCTGGCAACACCAGGAATAGTTTGGAAAAAACCTGGAGTTGAGGACCATTTTTATAAGTGCTCTGGTTGCAGCTACCCTGTGTTGGAATAAAAGTGTTATTTTTATTGACAGAGGCTATTCCATGATAGTTAGTCTTTGGTGCAAGAAAAAAGTCCTAGATGGATCTTATTTTCTAGTACTTTTCCATGGGTTTTCAACATCCAGAAATTCCAGAGCACATATCACTGCCATTACGCTTCATTATTCCAGGGCCTTGTATGAGAGCTTGTCATTCAAAGAGCACATACAGAACAAGATATTTTAAGAATTTTTCTTCATTAACAGAACAGTGACATTAACTCATGGGTTTGTATGCAAACCCCCACTGAATTTGTTGCAAGATTTGGAGAAAAAAATTACAAGATCATAGCAGTGGAGGCAACCTGATCTTCTTCAAGAAAAAAAGATCTAACTGGTCCTTCACGAGTCAGTCAAGTCTATGTATAAATCAAATGAATCTCAATTTATGTCTCTTGTATTGTGGGTGGTCAGGGGAATATAATACTGTCTGACTGCACAAATTAGAAAAATCATTTTGACTGAACTTTTTTAGCAAGCCCAAATAATCAGAGCATTGATATGTCCTTTTTACCTGTTCCCTGTCAGGAGTTAAAAGGCAGAGAGAGGAGCTGCTTCATTAAGTATATAACATCTGGAGATTTTTTGCTCCTTAGCCACTTCCCTTAAGGCAGAAAGGTGGCCACTACCGCTTGTCCACATCTTCTGAGAACCACCTGGCAGGAAATTTGCTGCCTTTATCCCTTGCATTCCTCATGGAAGTCATAACTTCTAAACATTTGACATGTCTGGGGTTTCAGATAATATGAAAACAGCTACTTTTGTGATCCATAGCAGCCTTAAAAGGTTTTTGTAACTCATCTAAGTCTAAATTTTTGATGAAGGTTTGTGAATTTGATGATAGGATTGCCTAGCAAATGTCAGCTATTTGCCAAAAGAAAATAGTCACTATATCTCCAGTGGTTAAGAGAGCTCACCCACCAGATCTCATTTTTTCTTGTTCTGAGACCTTTCTATTATAATCTCTGAAAAATTTGTAAAAGTGTATGACATTTTCTTTAAGCTTAAAAATTTTGTTCTGTTCTGTTTTTTTCCTTAAATTCACTGAATTTGCAGATCTCCACATGGTTACCAGTGTAGTCTATGCAGCCTGTTTCATGTTTTAGTTTGTCGGACTAATAACTACCATTGACCACAAGATGGCAAGGTTTCTTCATTTTTGTGTGAGGAGAAGACAGCAAAAGGAAAGGGGAAGTGATGCGACAAGGTGGAAACAGAGTCAAGTGAGAAAATACATATATGGACTCTGATTCCTCTTTTACAGTCTCATAAGGAAGCAATTAAAAATCAAATCAATGCAAAAATTCTGGTGAGCTGCCTCAGAGTTTGAACAAGAGTAATATATTTGCTGTTTTTGTCCTAATGCTGGCCAGACATATTTTTCCAGTACGTGTTGTCCAGCTTTTTCATACTGGAAA
This sequence comes from Cephalopterus ornatus, assembly GCA_013396775.1. Taxonomy (NCBI): domain Eukaryota; kingdom Metazoa; phylum Chordata; class Aves; order Passeriformes; family Cotingidae; genus Cephalopterus; species Cephalopterus ornatus. Next base: position 311,372 of record VZRE01001843.1, read on the forward strand.
ATTCAATATTGCATTTTTACCCCCTTCCACTGTGAGGTGCCACCTTTACATGATAGACCTCTTCAACTGCAGTGTGATTAAAAGCCAAGATCTTCCTTGGGTGTAAAAGGTTTTCAAGAAGGCAGAAAGTAGCTTCAGTGAAAACCAGCAGATCAGATCAAACAATTAAAATGTCAAATTACAACTTCAGATCATACTTTGGTCATATTCATTTGAATATAAGTAATCTAATCGGACTGTATTCAGAGCTGTCTATCATAGAGAATTATTTTTTCCCTATTATGAATTAAGGGCCTACTTTAGTTTATAATGCACTTTGAAGATTTTCAGGTAGCTGCTCTTTTTCCTCATTTGCATGCACTAAGAAGAATCAGAATCCTTTAAACATCATTTTTAATGTGTAATGGCAATGCAGACAAGTAGCTCTACTGAAAACCTCCACATGTCCACAAAGAACAACATACAATCTCAAAAAGCAAGTGGAATTAATCACAATTATGATTCTGAAAAGAAATTTCTGGTAACATCAACTACCGCAGGTGCAAAACTCAGCAGAATTCACTTCTGGAGCAACCTTTTGCTTTGGGAGTTGCAGTGGAAGCTCACGTCAGCAGATGGCACTGGAGACAAAGCTGTGAGACTGAACTGGTCCTCTAAGAAAGGGTCTGGAGATAAAAGTTTAAATATTTTATTACTTTTAAGTTTTTCCTTAGCTCAAAGGGCCATAGCTGAAGGCCACCCCCTCTGCCTTGTGTTAAAAATCCTTGTACTGAGTCTGTCCCATCACTTGTGTGCATTGATGCAGTGTCGTTTTCTCTTTTGCATAGGTGCAAAAGCAAACTGTTTGTCACGTTTAGACAATGGTCAACTGCCTATTATTTGGAGGAAAATCACCTTTCATCCTTACTTTCCTTTTGGTTGGTTCGCCTTAGTGTGTTATTAGCATGATCAGAGTACAGGTGTCTCATATTCCAGATTTTGAGGCTCACTGGAGTGCAATTAATTGCTAATTTGGGTAGGATATTACGAATACCTTGGTGATAAGTTTCTGTAATGGTCTGCAATCTGTCAATGTAAAGAACTCAAAATTTAAGGTAACAGCATTATCATCTTGGTCATGACTGGGTTTTGATTTGCAATTGATGTCTCCATTCCAAATATATTAGGCTACAAAAGGTTAAATGAGGATATTCCACCTATGTCCTACTTTGTGTAAGTTATACAGATCAACTACACACAGGATAGGATGGTCCCAATTTCGCACAGGTTATCTTTCTGTGTCTTCCAGTTTTTTACAGATTAGGTGCAACTAACATGTAGAATCAAGTTTGAAAGGAAGTTTGGAGGCTGGAAGAAGCATGTAATTTTTTTATATTGTATCTGGTTCTGATACTTGTCTGGTACAAGCAACTTTGGATATAAAAATAAAAATAATATTTAATTAATAAAGACTCAATTTATTTAAATTACTTAACACTTACTAAGAAAGATTGAATACTTTACCTGTTCATTTTGTTGGGATTTTTGGGGTTTTAATGGTGCTTTAGTAGACAGATTCATGGATTTTTTTAAATTGCTGTATTTTTAAACTGATTTCTAGCGAGGTGAGACTTTAAAATGCAATGACAATTTTGTTCAGGTGGAATGGAGTAATCTCATTGTATAATTAGCTGTGCTGATGACGTTTCAATATGTGTAATTTCTTTTCAAATGCTAAAAACTTCTTTTAAATTATCTATAACTTTACAAGGCAAGAAAATACGTCCGCATTATGAATTGAACTTTTAAAGCTCAACTTTTATCATTAGGACCAGTTAATTCGGCTTTCCTCTGAAGTATTTTATTTTGTGTTACATGTCATGCTCTATATCTGCTAGTGTCTTAGGACAGTGCCTAGATAGTGGTTTAAGGTTAGATCACTTTATAGGTGCAATTACTAAGGAAATTCCTAAAAGCTTCCTTGTTTGAACTTAGACATCTATTTTTCTGCATTTTCCTGAAGGGCTGCATATTAGCATATTCTAATTCAATCATTTTTAGAATTATTGAGCCCTTTGAAAATTTCAAGAATACTTCCAATAAGATGATCTTATCAAAAAAGAAAAGATTGGGCAGTGAAATGGCATGATTAGTCATATCTTTAGCCAGAGATGTCATTTATAGATCAAATTCCTACTTCCGTTGGAAAGATCAGGCTATTAAGTTCACTGAATTGGAAAATCAAGAATTGTGAGCCAAATGTTCAGTTAATTTAAATTAAAATAATCTTGATTTCCCTGGATTTATTCTGCGTAACACTGAACCTCCCACACCATGAAACTCAGTCATCTGTGAATGCAGGCAACTAAGTCGTATAATAACCTCTAATTTACAACAGCTGAAAATTTTATTATTTTCTTCATATTGAATCCATTAATAAAAAATGCTACATTCTTGAACCTCACTGTATGTTTCCTGTATGATAAATTTTAAGAAACATAATCGTATTTCCCCTTCTCCAAAGTCAGGTGTTTTAAAGGTTATTAATTTGATAGTATCCAGAACCAATTCCTCTATTAACATTTGAAAAACTATTTCACTAATGTTTATTGGCTTCAATGAGTGTTGCTAAATAGAAGTGCATCTTGCTAGACTCTTTAAAAATCTTAATCTCTTAAAGAATAATTGTCACATGTTCTGCTGCTGTGGCATTTGTGGCCCTGTTCTACATTTTCTTATAAAATTTGTCAAAAGTGCTCTTGGCAGGACTTTATTTCTACACTGGACCCTTCCATCCAGTGTATTGATTTTCAAAGCCTTCTCTTCCTGTTTGGTCAAATCCTACATATTTTGATTGCTGTTCAAAATGTTCAGCTGTAGTGTTGACAGAAGCCATATGAAACTTTCAAAAGAAATATTTCAGTGTATTTTTTTCTGGTCTGCAGTACTGCTCATAGAAAATTCCATCCTTTTCTGCAATAACTTTTTGTATCAGTTAACTCTACCTCAGTTTTTCACATGTGTTTATTTTTGCATTTACTGGAAGTTACTGAAAATGTCAATCATAGTTTTTATTATATGTGTTTTAGATTAAAATTGGACCAATATGATCTCATCGTATGCTTGACATGATCTTGTAGTTTTTCTGTTTTGCCTTTTCCAAGCAGCTATGAATCTTTGCCAGGTTCAATCAACCTGCTTCTTCCCTGGGAAAATATGAAAGCATAATTATTTATTTCCATTTAGCCACAGAATCAGCGAATCACAGAATCATTTAGTTTGAAAAAGACCTTTAACATCATCAAGTTCAACTGTAAATCTAACACTGCTAAGTCCTTCACTCAGAGGAAGCCATTGAAACCACAGTTAAAAAGTGTGTTTTTGCTTATCTTTCCACCAGGAAAGGTGACTGGTACTAGGCTAATGCCAATCAGAAAAGCAGATCAAAATATTCCCATGTTCTTTTTTTATTAGCATTTGATTCCAAGTACAGCAGGACATGTACTCTCCAAACCTCATTTTCTAAAATTTTTGGGTCGTAAAGATAGTATCCCTCCAGCATAAATATTATTCAGGACTCATCACTTTATTTTTGTGAGTGCAATAGTCCAGATATTGGATGTACTGCTTTTCATGTGACAAAAAGTAAATTGAGTCTGTTCTGGATGGGGTCTACATTCCAAACAATAATGTGTAAGTGGCCTTAAATGACAAATTTGGACTCAGTGTAAAATGTGAACTATTCGTAGCAATTTTTATTTTGTGTAAGAAAAAGCTGGTCTATTAAGATTTTGTCTGATTTCAATTAGCCTCCCACAAAGTTTAATGTTCCTATCATACTTCAGAGCAAAGGTTCTAATTTTTGTCTATTCTAATTGTAATTCCTTTCTCTAAATCATTGTTTTGTGGGAGGAAAGAAGCCCTTTTTGAGAGGAATTGGAATTTTACTTATCTTTATCGTTTAGATGTCAATGTAGCCAACACTTACAACCAACCTTGTGCAAGCTCCTGAAGCCACCTTGCTCTTTCAGTGATGGCAGGAGGGACCTACATGTTCAGTGCAATGTTAAACTGGATCCTATGAATATTAGTTTCAAAATAATTTGCTACACCTTTAAGACATGAGCAGGAATTTCAGTCTAGATATAGATGGTGAATAGTAACACTGCCTTTCTTAAATCCCCCTCTTTTTTTGCTGCAGCATCACAGAGGGGTTTTTTTGCTGCAGCATCACAGAGGGGTTTTTTTGCTTATCTATTAAAGCCAAACTTTGTTTAAAAATAAAAGCATGTTTCATCTGGTGTAGCTGAACCAAGAACAGATATTTTCAAGTATTGTAGTGATCTGGGGCCAGATTTTTCAAAAATTACTGTGGATCTCCCTATGGTTTTGGTATCTTCTCTGAGCAGACTAACTCCAGAAGTTGCTATTCTCATGCTAGCAGAAATGATTTTACCTTTCCAAGGTGCCACAGAACAGGGAATAGAAAACTTGGCACCTAAGTTTATCATTGCCTACAATTTTAGACTAGATTTTAATAAAGCATCTTTATTACCTTAGTTTTACACTTCTGCTCAGCTTCTTAACTCTTTACCTTAATAAGAAAGCATTTTTCCTGTTAAGTCCACAAGGGAGAAAAAGCATTCTTTATCTTCTCTACAGTACAGACAGGTCTTTTTAATTAATTTTCAGGTCATTGAGAACACAATTCTGTTTTCTGGGTTTGAATACTGAAAAGAGTTGCTGTGTGCATTTTTAGCAGTTAATTCACAATATAATCTGATATTTAGTAGTAAAACCTCAAGGTGAAAAGTACTAGTCTTTCCAATTTCCTCTTCTTATGATTTTGAAACATTTCTCACTAGAGAATGTTTGATTTGGAAGCACTTTATTGTGAAAAACCATATTCTGGTGCTTTTTTTAATTACTCGTGTTTTTTTTTAATTTCTGTAAAATTTTGGGTTTCTAGTTACTAGCCAGGGGTTTTTAAACGCAAAATGTGTTTTAAGTGTTTTATATCCTTTCTGATCTTTAAAGCATTTCAGTGAAAAAGTGTTAAATGCTACTTAGCACTATCGTGTTACAATACTAGTCTTGATTTGATTTTAAAGCAAAGCCAAATAATTCACTTTGCTATAAACATAGCAAAAAAAATCTTGTTTCTCTATAGAAAACCATTGTCTCAGAAATTATCTTTGAACCAGCTGTAATGTTTAGAGACGTTGAAATATAGCTGGCATATTCTAAAAACAGAACCCATGAATTCGGGGAAAAGGTGTCTCCTCCCCAGGCATCCACCAATCTAATTAAGACATTGAATCAGATGCATTACTAATTTTAATGTAACAACCTCTTGTTAGCACTTTCCCCACCTTGCCACCTCACACAGGAACATGCACATGAACTCTTAAAAAAAACACCACAAAAAGTGGGAGCAGTTGTGAAGTTGGAGGCATTCTGGTGTTTTGCGCATCCCTGTAATGCAAAGAATTTAGTTGTATGTATGCCAATAGTGCACCCTTTAGCATGATCTGCTGGTGAATTGCTACAATACAGCTTTTTCCATTATTCCAAAAATCCACAAGGATTATAGAGTCCTCTCTTTTAAAAGCCTTATTCTCCCTCTCAAGCCAGCTATTGCACTGATTGATTATGACTAAAATTGTTCTGAGTCCCACACATTGAGAAAGAAAGATCCCATACAATGAGAAAAGAAAGCAGAACATTTTCAGCTTTCTCTTGATTGTTGTTATAAAAGCCTTAGTGTGAAATGAAAGGTTGAAGCAGCAACTGTTCATTGGCTGTGACTTAAACATAATCAGTTTACATTGCTGTGAGCCCTAAATTGACATTTGAAGGGCCTCATTTGTTCACAAGAGGCTCTTTCTCAACTTCTCCCTGTTCTGTTTTGGAGGCAAAGGGAGACAACGTTCCACAGACTGAAGAGCTGAAAATACATTTTGAATGTGTGTTAAAGCTGTTTTAATAAACATATAAAAACTTTAAAGTAGAATCTCATAGTGCAATGGTGATGATAGCAAATGGTTTCTTCAAATGGCTATGCCTGTAAAACTTGAGACATTCAAGTACTTCTTAGCCCTTAAGCAGAACCAAGGAACATGAATTTTTGCAATATTCTTGGGTTATGCAAGAGTGGATTCTGTTCTGAAAGTCTGTCCCAATAAATTTGGCATGCTGGAGTGTTTGATCAGTGTGGTAATTAAAACCAATGTGAAAAGGAAAACAGGGCAGCAATTAATTGCATGTCAGTTTAATCAAATTGAAATGGATATCATCTGTTTGCAGAATATGACATCCTGGGTATAATTCCCATGAAAAACAACTCTCTATATTGAAGTGGAATGATTTTCTAACTTAAGCAGAATCAAGATAGATTGATAGAAAGATCTTTCTTAAATCTCTCATGAAAATTCACCAATATTCAGCACCTTGTTTCTCTAGAAATATGTATGAACATTTTGTACTAAATCCACAGTTAAGCATTTGATAGTCTGTTAAAAGCCTAAATATTTTTTTAATTCAGCATAGCTGATTTGGCTCCACATCTGCTATTTGTCTACTCTTTTATATTTGCAGTATCCCGAATAATTACCAGCTCTGAGATGATGGAAACTGGTACCTGCTACAGGATCATGCCAGAAAGAAAAAAATACTAATACTTAGTGTCTTTCTGTCAGCTTTCCATTAGAATTTTAAAAATTATCAACTAGATAAAAAGAATTACATTTTGAAATGCTAATTCTAGACACATTAGGAATTGTTTCAAAGACCTAATTGAATCCTTAGTGTGCTAACAACTAGCACCGATAATTTTTTTTTACTGTAAATCCAATAGCCATTTTCCTAAATTTTTCATTAAATTAATATGTTTCCAACTTCGGGATTGGGTTTGTACTCTATTTAGGAAATTCTCTGAATTCTAACTTTGGCGTATTTTGCAATACATTAAAGATTATAATCATTTAAAGGATTACTATAAGGTAAAATATAGGGAAGCTTTACTGGTATTATGGCTCATAAATGATCAGAAAAATGGAGACCATCTCTTTATACATCATTTACATTTTGAACTATATTAATGTAAATCCTGAAGAAAATACAATTTTGTGTGGAATCTTGGTTTATGTTTGGGAAAAAAAGTTGGGACACTCATTTTAATGAAAAGGAAGTGTGTTTTAGTCCCATAATCTGAGAAGATTGAAGCAGAATATCTCTTAAGGCTGTCTCAGTTGTTAAACAGGTGTTTAGAAATTAAAAGTAACTAAGTGAAAGTAACTAAGTAAAAGTAACTAAATATTGTTGTTGGATGCTGACAACCTCAAGATGAAAAAGATGATGAAATGTCCCAGCCGAAATAGCAACCAAAGCATGTAGAAGAACAAATTAGAACCTGTCAGGGCTAGTTAAAACATGGCTAAAATAAAATTAAAGATGAAATGAAGTCCGGACTTAGGAAAAACAGAACAAAATATTAAAATTGCTTAAAACCTAAAGGAAACTAACCAAGAACCAATCTGTCAAGAACTGAGATGGCTTAGGAAAGAAACTGATCTAAGAGAGGAGGAACATGCTTGGATCTTAAGGAAGGTGTAAAGCAAATGAAAGGAGTCAGAATGGCATTCATCTGATATTGATTTGCTACTTTTTCCACTTGCCAAAGCAGAAAGGAAGATGTGTTTTTTGACTGTAGAAACTGCCATATAGAATATCTAACGCTGAGGCCAAAGTTTAGCTGTTTTTTTCAGACATTTAACAGAGGAATATTTTATTATACCTGGTACTTTTTTGAGAAAATGAAGAACTATCAGGCATTCATATTACTTGTTTCTTGGAATAGGGAACATGATAGAATTGGACAAGTTTCACTTAACGGTTATATAAGATAGTATGATCAGTAAGGAGGGAGTTAACGCTGTGAAAGCATCAAATTGCTCTAGAACCCCTGTCACTCTTTGGAACTGGGGAGAATGCTGCGGAGCAACTAGTCGTGCAAAATCAGCGTTGTGAATTGCAAAGCGGAAGGTTCATGTTTACAGCATATGTATGTATTGTAGCTCCTCTGAATTTGTGGAAGCTACCCAAAGGTAACTGAGGACACAGTGCAATTTTAAAAGGTATTCATAATGTGTATCTATAGGCGTCTGAGTTACCAGACCAGTGTTTGTAGCTTGAAAGGTACAGAGCAGGATTCAACCACAGGTGGTCTCATTCATTCTCAGTTGAAAAAGCGGCTCCACTGTCAGGAGCAGGGGTCGGTCTTTCAGGATTCCTTAAAAGCAGGTACAGGACATTATATGCTTCACACTTTTTGGTGTCAAACCCATGTCATACTAATCTCCACCTACCTGAAACGCTCCATTAGTATTAGGTAGGCTGAAGGACTGACATGCACCACTCTTGTCTAGTGCTGAATCTTACAAGAATTGATATTTAATCTGGGCATATGGGATCAGAAATAAGGCTTGGAAAAAAACACAAGATGTTACCTTATCCATCTCCTAGGTAGACTCCTCTCTGAGATACTTAACCAATGATAAAATCCTTTAGCCCTTCTTATGGAACAGATAGCTTCATTTACTGGTAATAAAGTTGATTTCCAAACAACTCATTTAAATCTTTGTTGCTACAGTCTATATCCATGGCCATTCTAACATCCAAAGACAGAGAAAATGGCTGCTTCATGGTTTTCTTGTGTGTCAAACTTGCATTTATTCAAGGACAGTTATAAAGTACCTCTACTTGGTTGATTTGGGATTTTTCCCTAACATTTTGTCTCTCTTCGAAATTCCTCTCTTTACTAACAATTTTACTTTCAGATGTGCAGATGTTGGTTCCAACCTTACCTTTGTAGGAAGTGACACTTTAAACTTTGGAAATTGTTAGTCACAGAAAAATATCCGAATGTATTTCTAAAACTCTTTTTGGAGGAATGAGAACCTGCTGAGAACTGGGTAAGGGACAGCAGGGAGAGCCAGTATGGGCTCCTACCTGAGAAAGAAGGTGTCAAGCCTGGTTTCATACCTCTGTGACCACATGCTTAAATGCTAACAGTGACATCTGATAGAAAGACCTCAGTCTAACAAGGGAAGCTTGACAGTAAATTTCTTAAAGTCTAAAGATAAATGCTAGTATAACAGTGAGAAAAATGAAATTCTAGTGAAAAAACTTCATTGAAGAAGAGAAAATTGCCCTTGGTTAAACTAGGACCAGTACCTTAGGGGCTTTCTCCTGCTATCTCAAAAAGAATTTTCTGTGGTGAAGTGTCATTACCGTCTGATAGTGCTGAAGAAAAGTGGAATTTCACAGGATATCCTGAGTTGGAAGGGACCCACAAGGATTATAGAGTCCAACTCTTAAGTGAATGGCCCATCCAGGGATCAAACCCACAATTTTGGTGTTATTAGCACCATGCTCTAGCCAACTGAGCTAATCTGAGGGTAAAACAGGTCATCAGAAATGTAGAAGATCATAGAGACAAGAAACAGCAAATAGTTTTCTAAAAATCCAACAGCTCCAGAAAAGCAACATTTTTTTCTGATTTTTTTTCCTAAATTGCTAGATGCTGTGAATGTAGCAAATTCATTCTAATGCAGCTCTTGATGAATACATGAGGTTTTCATGAAATCTTGCAAACTGTCTGTTGTTCTGGATACAAACACTTGGTCAGAGTAAAAGTAAACTGAAGTAAAGGAAGGCTTTTAAAACACTTTGACAGGCTTTTTGTCTTTAGTAAAGGGAAGTATTGCTGATTTGAAAGTATTATGATACACTATTTCTCTTTTATCCAGACAATTTCTTGATACACACAGTCAGATGTGGGCTGTGTACTAATAGCTGCCTCTTTGAGTATACTCAAATTCTCACTTATACATCATTTTCTCTTTCTATATAATTCATGCTGCAGTCAATCATAATCTTGCAGGGTCAAGACTTGAGAACTCAAGCTGGGACCACTTTGAAACAATGGCAGTAAGTATAAAAAAGACAGAGTATAATGACAGTTATCAGAGGGAGGCTTGAAAACTCTTTAGGTGGGGTTCAGTTGCCTAAATATTTTCTTAGAGCCACATATAATGGCCTTGGCTTCAACAAGTTGCTCCAGAAGGTTGTAGGCTTCCCACAGGTGCTGTGCCATATTTTCTGGCACTCTCTGAATGTCTCAGATGCCGTAAATCATCAAAGTAGTGCAAGGCATGAATGTTTAAGCACCTGAATTGACCCCTTTAGTCTACAGGTAACATTTTAATAAACCTTCTCCTTCTTTGGCACTCCCGTTAGTCTTCATTTCTGATCTGTTTCAGAAACTCTAGCCAGCTTTGTTGTCTCTGAAAAAAACACTTATGTAACTCATTGATTCTAACTTACAGATGTAGGCATTAGACATAGAAATTTTACTCTTTCTTATTCAACCTGCCACAGCTTGTGCAGTGTTTTACAGTTTTAGGCAGGCAGATGGTTTGGCCAATATTTTAAGCTCTGTCCTCACTACATCATAAACATAATAGTTTATCACACATCTGCCTTAATAGCTAAGTGACAATTTCTTGACTTTTATTTATCTAATATTACACAATGTTATAAAGCATTATCATCAGATAATTATCCAAATATATACTAGCAAAATGTGTGTATATATAGAAATGTGTGCATATATTTAAAAAAACCCTGATTCATATTAATAGATGTAATATTATCTTAGTTGACATCATAAAAAAAACCATAGTGGAAACTATAAAAGGTTATTATCCAAGAAGACTCTTTGGGTGCATTGAATTGAACAATGAAAGACAGACCATACTTTAAGCTTCTCCCACTTTCTTTTCTTGTCTAAGATCTGTTCTCCCTGTAAAATAAAATTGAGGATACAACCAAGGCAAAGTGTTTATTGATGAGTAATATGTGACATTCATGTCAGCAATTATATTTTTACAATATCTACACTTTTTCCTTTTCCTCCTCTTAAAAGAGAGTTTGAGAAATTTATTGTTTTATTCAAAGAAAAACTCCTTATTAGGACCAGTAGAATGGTCAGGAGAGAAAAGTGAGAGGAGATATGGGATGTGCAGATGTGGACATTATTAATTCTGTTACCACCAGCAACAACTGCCAAAATTCATCCCAACAGACTTTTTTATGAATATTTCAAACTCTTGAAATCATTTAAGATATATCCTTGTAGAAAAGTAATAAGCTTCACATGACCAGGTGATCTTTGTTGCTGAAAGGTTACATTTATTTCTTCCCACTTCACTAAGCTTGTAGCATTTAACCAGCCATATGCAAGATTCTGACTTTTTTTCAAGCTGTAATAGTGTGAAAGTGAATTTTAAACTCTCCTAACAGAAAACAGAGAAACAGCAGGCAGCTGTGCCCACTCCAAGCTAACCAGCACCTTCAAGTTTTGTTTTTTTCTTGCAATATTTTTTTATGAAGATACCTAGAATGATTCACCAGACAAAGTGTATTTATGTTATTTTTAGCAAATGTATTTCACTGACTGAAGAATCAGAGTTACAATTAGCACCAAGAAAAACCAATAAAGGCTATGCTTTCAGGGATCATTGATTTAAAATAAATTAATCCTTATGCCAAGAAGTTTACATTTAGTTTATTTTTTTTTATATTATACCGTTGTCAAGATACTTCCATACAAAGACATGGTTGTAATAGAATAATGCATGAAAGACCTATGGAAATAATACACATGTTGTTGTATGTGTTATGCATAATATAATATGGAAAGCTAGTAATAAATGAGTAGGTTAAATACATTATTAAAACTGGGGGAATAAATTAGATATTAACGATGAGAAAAAGAACTGAGTTTTATATTAAGATCTAATGTGGGCTGAGAAAAAAAGATTGAAGACATCTTGCCAAATCAATGAAAGAAGAAAAATTTGAACTGAATATTATGGATGAGAGCCTTCAGGTAGAAGAACGAAAAGAGCAAGAAGAGATTGCTACATGAAGCATCAAATTTAAAGGCAGACCTCAGATCTCTGTAGTCTAAGTCAGATCACAGACATGATTCCACTGCAAATTAACTCAGAGGAAAAATAGAGCAGGACAACTGTGGAATTATCATCAGCTCGTAAAAGTTGCTGCAAAAATATTGACTCCAATGGATACGAACTGCACAATGCTATTTGACTATAAGGCCTGCAGGGTTTTTCTATATGGTTCAGATATTTTATCTTCTGATATGTTTAACAGTGAATAATTATCCTATTTTTTTTCCTTCCTGTCACTTTCAATATGCTTTGCAATTTCCCACCTTTCAGCTGACCTCAACAATAGATATGGTGTAATTTCAACTGTGTCATTTTGAGATGACTCTAGATGGAATACTAAAGAAATCTAAAAAAATTATCCATTGCTTTCACTTTCTTCAGGCTACACTTTATCCTCAGCTTTGCTGATACAAATCCAAAGCAAATGAAAAGATATGTGGTCAGATTTTGACAGAAGCAGGAAATCAGATTAATAGAGCCAGTATAAAGCAAAGATTTCACTTCAGTAGCCAGAGGTGTGTCAATGTGAGGATATGTAAATGCTGAACAACTGAAAGGAGAATTAAATGGTACGCAAAGCTACACATGATTATACTGGAGACATAAAAATATATTGATATATCTGAGAGGGAAAAAAGAAGAAGTATGAATTTAGGGTAGGCAGATTGAGAGAGATATTCCTTTTAATTTCTTTTAATTGTTTTTCATTAGGAAAATAACTGTAGGTCAATGTTTTTAGATGAATATTGCAAATTGTTCTTGTCTTTGACTGAAACATGAATGATCCATAGACACCAGATGTTACTGTTTTTTATGTAAGCCAAAGATATTAGCTTTTGATTTCTTTGAGTAGTTTAGAGAGCTGCTGTCTAACTATGCATTTTAAACAGCAGTGAGGTTATTATTGTCAGTTTTTAAGACATTTCAGTCACTATACTTTAGCTCTACTCCTTCAGCACTTCTGTGTTTGTGGTATCTGGGATCAAGATCTCAAAACATGAATTTCCTAAAACATGAAGAAATACCTTCACACAATTTTATTAAAGGCAGATTTATTGCTGAATGACCTGGAATTTCCACTTCTTGTCAGCTCCATAACCGCTACTGGCATGTTATCTCCCCAGCATGGCAAAAATTTCCCTGGCTCCCATTAGGAAGATGTCTGGATTCTTTGAAATGGTGATATATGTGTGGAAGATCATACAATGCTGCCTCTTTTTCTCCATGACCTTGTGATTCAACAGACTAGCGAAAAATGGAGTCGCTTTAAAAAATGAACCGTCAGCAGAATGTTGCTTAAATAACCTTCCCCAAATTAAATCATTGAAGGGTAATGCAGAAGTAAACATAGGCATGAAAGAGATTAATTACATGTTATATGTTATTTCCTGAATACCCTATTCATGAGCTCAGGCCCGGAGTCAGAATTTATTTGATTAACATGTGTTAATTTTCTTTTAATAGTAATTTTGCTTGAAAATGTAACTCAAAATATTTTAATGTTGTCATATGCATAATTCTAAGACCTCTCAATGAAAACTTAGTTTTTATTAGTTTATGAAGTAATTTATACAATTTTAGTTATGTCAGGGATTTTTCAAGGAATCTTGATGTCAGACCATCGAATAGCACATTACCCCACTTTGCCTGATTACATGATTCCTTACGTTTTCTGGATTTTATTAGCTGGTATAAAATTATTTTGAAAAAAATATGAAAATAAATATGCTTTGTCTCTGAGATTTGTAACAGAGAAAATAGTTAGAGCCAGCAACATCTCCCCTGGATTTTAGGAGAATGGTATTACCCTGCCTTTCTGTGAGAGATTGCTGGTTACCCTCTGTCAGTGAGCAACTGTCTCGCTGCAAAGCAGAAGCACGATCTCTTTTGTCTGTGATCAAGGCAATTATTTCATAGAAAGTGGAATTTCTTCAGAATGACTATGTACAAGAGCAAGCGCAGAAACCAAAGATGTAAGTAAATTGTGAAGTTTTTTTAATTTTCTTGCAGAGAGGGAGAATAAATCTCCAGTTTCATTGAAAAACATGTTATACTTTACCCTGCTCTGGTTGAATTTTACCAGGAAAGCAGAAACAGTATTCCATGCCAATTATCCCACCATATCTGTGTATTAAATGCATAAAAGAGCTTTAAAATAATTAAAAAAAAAAATTACAAAAATTAGCTCACTTGTTACTATGGAAACCCTCAGAAAGCTTTACAATATCAAGAAATAAAGATTAAATATAAGTTTAGTTCGGAAGAGCCCTTTATTCAGGGCTTAATGACTGGCTAGCTGTAGCCTTTGATTTGACAGGGCTGACATGCTTTCACTTGGTCGACTTTTTTATATGGTTGGCATTAGGGAGCCAGTGCACCAGAACTTTAAGGGCAGTTATTTTATTTTCCTCCATCATAACTTTCAGAATTAACTAGTTTGCTTAAACTACAAAAACTGGAGGCGGGGAGGAGCGGGGGGAGATGAGAAGGGAAGCATACATGTGTCTCTACTGTGTATTTAAAACACTCCAGCCCTGAAAATTCACTGGCTTCTAAATGCATGACTTTCCAGTCAAGCATCTGACAAAAAAGACATTCCTCTAAGAAAAATGCCATATAGGCACTGTGTGTTTTCAGGGAGAACATGAGAGGAATATCAATTAAAAAGCAGATAAGTTTGGATTTCATTTGGACAAGAACGTTGTTGTTTTTCAGAGGGGTATATACAGCTATATCACTGAACTCAGTTTCTGGTCCTTACAGATGAATCTGTATAGATGTCTTTCAGTTTGTCTTGCTCAAAAGAAATGAATGTGTTGAATGTAGAAAGTTTGGCAGGACAGATCTCTGCTAAAATCTCTGCAACAGAAATCCATCATCTGCTTCACATTCAATAAAATAAATTATCATAAATTTTGTTCCCATAGCAGCAATGAAAGAAAATTATTTATATACCGGCAAATTATAATTAATCTAGCTCATTTTAATATATTAATTACTTCATCTTTATTATGTAAACCAGAAGCTCTTTCTATAGCCAGCTGCATTCTTGCAATCTCTCCTGTCCAAGCCTGGTTATGGTGTACAGTAAGAAAATTTGTGCCTGGGTATCTGAGTTAGGTTTTTGTTGCGAGAATACAATCATTCATGAAATCAGCACAAGATGTTTCTAAGAATGTTTTTATGAAGACAACCTGCCTTTCACCCCTGCTGACTCCAAGAAAATCTGTGATTTGTCTAGAGGCAAAAAAAAAAGGATGAAATATGATCAGAATCAAATTTGTAATGATGAGGGTGGTTGTTGCAATGTTTTCTGGTTTTAGAACTGTCCCTTGTTTTAAGACCCAAAACTATGAAATGTCTTAATATTATATATTATATATATAAGGGTATATAAATTATAGATATATAGATATATACCTCTATAGATATATAGGTACCAATATTGTATACTTTATTATGTGGATGCTTCATTAATACCTCTTTGCTAACTAGCAACTGCAAAAACCTTAAAAAGCAAACAATTCAAGTGATTTTGATATTGCTCCAGTTTATATCATTCAAAGGCTTTTTGAAGGATAGATTTCATCTAAGCAATTGTTATTCTGAAATATAAGGGATTATGGTAGCAGCTGCAATTAGACAGTAAGCAGGTACTACATTTTCTGTGCATTTCTGATGGCCCTTAATAAGTAATAATAAAAAATATTTAGTATATAATTTCCAATAGGTGTGAGGTAAACCTTGAGGCTTATATCTTCTCACTACCTCTCACTACCACAGTTAAACCTGTGGCATAAAACGAAAGTGAGCTTTGTGGCTTTTTCTTTATCACTGAAGTTCTGCTTCTGGATTTCATACACACTTTAGAATACTATAACCATTGCTTTCCTAACCCTTTTTTTAATGTTTTAAAAAAGATGTAAATGCATTCTATACTTAATTTAAAAGCATGTCAGATTGGAGAGGAGGATAGAAAAAGTAAAGACATGATGGCATTTTTCTAACACAAAATATAAATAATCCCCATTTCCAATTTCTATCTCAGATACAAAAGTGTTGCTAGAGGGTGATTGTCCTGCTCTGCTCTGCACTGGTGTGGCCTCACCTTGAATATTGTGTGTATTTTTGGACACTACAATATAATAAAGATATTAAGCAATTAGAGAATGTCCAAAGGAAGGCAACAAAGATGGTGAAGGGCCTTGAGGGGAAGCCGTATGAGGAGCAGCTGAGGTCACTTGGTCTGTTCAGCCTGGAGAAGAGGAGACTGAGGGGAGACCTCATTGCAATTACAACTTCCTCATGAGGGGAAGAAGAGGGGCAGGCACTGATCTCTTCTCTGTAGTGACCAGTGACAGGACCAAAGGGAATGACCTCAAGTTGTGTCAGGGGAGGCTTAGGGTTGGATATTAGAAAAATGTTCTTCATCCAGAGGGTATTTGGGCTTTGGAACAGGTTCTCCAGGGAAGTGGTCACAGCACCAAGACTGACAGAGTTCAAGAAGCATTTGGATTATACTCTCAGGCATATGGTGTGACTCTTGGAGTTGTCCTGTGCAGGGCCAAGAGCTGGACTTGATAATCCTTGTGGGTCCCTTCCAACTCAGTATATTCTGTGATTCTGTGAACACATGCAAAAAAATGGGTCTATTTATCTGTCTGTAAGAATAGGATGGAGGTTCCCTTTATATTTTTTCATCTACAATGTCATACATAAGTCTTCTAAGTTCAAAGCTAATCCTAATGTTTAGCTTCTATTTTAACTTTGATTTAGGTTCTAGTCAAAGTGGTGTTCATATTAAGTACAAAACATATTTTATTTATTCCATAACTGTTGTAATTTATGAGAAATAAAATTAGCTATCACAGAAAATTGTAAAACTTGCATCACTAAATAAACAAAATTCAGATTAAGGCTGTTTCTGTTTGACTCTTTGTACCTACCTACAGATACATGCACAGTCTCCATTTCTGTGCACACAAAGATTATAGAATGCTTAATCCTTCAGGATGCTAGATTCAAGATCTAGCTGATAGACTAGTTTCTCATTTCATTGCATGGACATAATGACTGACTGAGGTGAAACCATTATAACAACTGCAATCTTATAAACACTGAAAAACTTGTAAATGTGTGGTGATGGAGCTTTTCTGAAATGAAAGGTTTGAATCTTAGACTGTCCTGCTTTGGGGCTGCAGCTGCTGAGGAGAAGGGTCAGAAAAAGCATTGTGGTAAGCTGCAGTGCACATGTGGGTCTTCTGCGTGGAGATGTAGTCATTTACAGTTTCCTCATGGAGATGCCGTGCCTCCAAGCCTCCTCTCATGAAGCAAGTAGCAGATATTCTATTTTTCACTGGGGTCTTCCTTGTAGACTTCACTGTTACAGAAATCAAGGCAGGGTACTATCCTTGAAGACAATAACATGGGAAAATATTTGCTTACCTGTAAATCAGCTTTAGGAAATTCTCATTATTCTTTATTCATGGTTTGTGTAGCTTGACAAGTTAAATCTCCACCACCTTGTGGAGGGTTGTGTATGAAAAGAATTAAAATATGATCCTTAATGTTTCTTCATTCTAACACTCAAAATTTGACTCAGAATAACTGCAAGATGATAGAGAGTAAGAATTAGTGTGGTGTTTTGAGGAAGGTGAGCAGCAACACCCAGGAGGAGATGGCAGTGCTGCCTGGAGTGCAGAGGCTGGTGTGGGACTTCCCTGCTACTTACCTCAACTGGGGTTTGGAAAGTTAAGGCAAAGATGGAAAAATTAGGGGGAAAAAATAGAACGTATCTTTCACTTTCTTCAGCTTCATGTTTTCAGTGTGTCCTGGGATCTGTCCTGCACTTCAGCAATGACAATCACAGCACAATGGCAACTGAGGCAAAGAGCAGTTACTTCTGAATATTGGAAACCATCAATAAAGTCAACAGTTATTGTAAGTGCAGCTACAGATCCTGTCCCGTTCTAAGGTGTTAACTTTCCAAGGTGATTTCCCAAACTTGTCCATGGCAATATGAAGAATCCTCTTAACATCAAATATCCCTGAAATTGTGCTCCAAATTCATTAATGACTTTTGCTATGGCTTGAATACCAGTTCCCTGTAAAATATCTGTTTCCTTTTATATATTACAGTTTGCCTAGCTGAAATAGTTATTGCTAATTTTTTATACTGGTTATGCTGTGAATGGTTTGGGATTTTTTAAGTAACCAGATCTTGTGAAGGTTCTTTTTCTTTCAAAACCAACAGATGATTGGTTATATTTCAGGACTTCTATTTTTTTTTTTTAAGGAATAATGAGAGGGAAGACATTCTACTTCCTTTTATTCTGTCAATTTCTCTCTCCTCATAGGAAATTTGTCACAGCTTTACCTCTATGGATTATGATTCTTTGTCCTCAGCCCCCAATTTTGTTCGATCAGTGCTAGGTTTCCCTGCATACAGAGTGATGTAGTAAGGCACATGTACATTTATTAAAGGATTAAATAAGTTATAGTAAAATGAATGTAAAATAAATAATTTTCAAAAGTTATGCAAGTAGCTGCTGCATATAGAATTCATGTGGTTGGTGCAGAAAGTTATAGTACTTTTGGCTTAAACTCGTGCTGTATTTAGTGATGTACTGTCCACAAGTGACACTTGCTGTATGTTTTTAAAGAATCCTTGTCTTGCTGGAGAAAGAATTTTCTGTATACTGATAACATCTGATGAGAAATTCTGTGAAATTCCAGTTTGAAGGAGTATTTTGTCCTATCTGCATTCTTTGATCTATTGCATTGCCTGCTATATTTTCTTTCATTGATAAGGTCCCACTTGCCATCTCTTCATCATGGATTTACTGTTCTTATCTTCTTTGTCCCCCCTTACAGATAGAATAATCGCTTTCAGGCTTAAAAAATCTAGCTGGCATCTGTTGAGTTGTGTTATATTGCAGTTTGATCAGTGCATGATTACTTCCATCTTCTTTTTGCCTCTTAGGGCAATAAAGACCTCAGTACTGAGGCTGTAGCTGCTCAGTTGCAGCCTTTAATACAGTGTGTGCTATGAGGTAAAGTGACTGGAAAACCAAATCTCACTGGGGAAAACAAGTGTAGTTACTGACCCAGATACATATAAGAAAACTCTGCCTCTTCCCTTAAAACATCAGAGACCCAGATAACAAGGGAATATCTCTTCAGCATGTTATAGAGACAGCTTTCTTCATGTAAAGCTATCCTGGAATAGCCCTAGGATATTCCTATTGCTGCATACCTTCTGAGGGAGTAAAGTTCAATGCATTTAAGTGTGTCAGTAATAAGGCCAAGCAAGAAGAAATACGTGATATGCAGGAACACAAATATCATTGAATAGTCACATCACATGTATAACACCTTTATACAAATCAAAACTGTAATTGCTACTCAATAAGTCAGTGACTTCAGATTTAGAAGCATTCTTCTCATAGCTTTGAAGGGAATTAAGAAGATGGTTGGCATATTTGAAATTATTCATGTTCATTATCCCCGTGTTACTAAACAGTAAAACTGAAGACATGTCCCTCAGTGAAGCATGCAGTGCAAATGAGACAGAAATTTTTCTTTGACACTTTTTCAACTATCTATGTAGACTTCTAAAGTAGGTGTGATTTTTTTCTGCTTCTAGACTGTACAAATAAATCAAAAACATTAAAAGAGAACTATTTCAAAATGCATCTTTTGAGAGATTAATAGTCTGACCAAACTCAACAATCACATGATGCTTCCCACTGGTCAGTAGGAGTCTGCCTCAGGAAGAAGAGTAGAATTTTTGTCCCTGTAGAGGAAATACTGAAAATGTAGAGAAAAGATTGACAAATCAAAAACTTACAATCTATCTTGAAAAGGGGAGAGAAAGGAATAAACAGTGCAGGTACAGATTCAGAAGTGACTTTAAAAAAATTTCTGAGAGCAGAAGTCAGAATACCTGAAATGCAAGTGGAGAAGATAACAATGAAACTCAGCCAGTCACTTCAGTTTTGTGGAGGAGAAATCTGGGGCAGCACAAAAACTAAATAATAGCTTTGGCTTCATTAAAAGATTATGGTTTAAATTTTTAGAGGGGTTTCTTTCTTTTGCATAAGAATAGCAGACAATATGCAACAATTCAACAAAAAAGAATAATTGGAAAGCTAGGGACATCTCATAAAAATACATCTGCTATTATTAAGGATCATAAAAAGGCAATTATTAAGAAAGATGAACGTATGCAAATAATGTAATTTGGATTATGAGATTTCAAGTGCGTTAGGGGAATGAGCTAGTGAATGTACCATACCATTGAAAGTTTGTGTTTAAAAGGTCATTGAAAGCTATCTGAAATATAAATGTACTATGGTTTTAATGTACACATAGAATCCTAGCCTGCACAGGCTGAAAACAAAAGCTGCTATATTCATTAATAACACCATTTATCATTAGTGAAACGGCAGTTACTGTGTGTTGGTTAGTCTTCTATAAGGAATTAAAATTTAAGATTTATGTGACTGCGCTCCAGTAATGACCAGACATCTGGGAAAACCAACATTAGTTTTAAAAAGTGAAGTCCATTAAAATAACAATCAACAGGTTGAAAATAATCTTTGTCTAAACTAATCTATATAGGAAGGCAATTCTGGCTCTTAAATTGATCAAACATAAGTCCAGTTGTTAGAACCTAAATTTAGATTACTGCAGGCCGATTTAAGATATACATTTTCTGAGTGTAATCAGTTAGTTATAAATTACTGAAGGAATTTGCAATTTCTCTTCTCCATCGCTCAGATTTTGAAATCAGATTGCTCATCTATTTTTAAAGTCTCTTTTAAAGAAGTACTATCAACCTGATTGCAAAGTACCTATTCAAATGCTAGAGCTCATATGCAAGTCAAAAAGAGTATCATTGTCATAAATTGTCTAAAACCTATAAATTTCTGGAAATCTTGAGGCAACTCTAGGTTTCTTCTAATAAGATCTCTGTACACTGCTGTAGCACTGCCACCTACCTCTCTCCTCAGAAAAAGGGGAAAAATCCTTGAGAGATTCAGAGCACAGAGAATCTTCTCTTAAGATGAAAATCTGCTGTTGCTTATTTTCATATAAAGTTCTGACTTTTTTTAAAAAAACAAAATACTTGCATGACTGCATATAAGCACTACAAGTCCTGATTTTAAGCACACATCTTTTTTTTGTTTTCATAGCCAACCTGATTTTTGTTGCTGTTGTTGTTGCCTTGAATGTACTTTCTTTGTAGGGACAGCACAAGAAAGAAAACCTCCATCTGATCTCCAGTAAAGGTCTTAACATCAGCCTTTGTCTCTCTCTTTTTTCATAACCAGTGATAAGACCAAGCACAGTATGTGCATAGCAACACCTTCACAAGGATAAAAAGTATAAAGTTTAAAAAATACCTTTCAAGTACCTCAAATTATTATCTAAAGTCTGATAAACCATTAAAAGGATTTTTTTCTGGTTGTGAAGCATCATCCAAGACCTAAATGATACACAGAGTCCAACACTTTTTCAGCAGTTATATCTTTGAGATTCTTTGACAGTAAAAATCCAGAAACATTTCTGGATATTACTTTGGAAACATTCCCCCTCCTCCCTCCCTGCACTTTCCAAAAGGGACAGAGGTCTCAGGTGCATTAAAATCACCTTACAATGAAGACTGAGCACATAAAACCAATATTTAGACTCTAGCTCCTATCTGTGGAGCATTCAGTGTCATATTTTTCGTTTCTGAAACACTCTTTTTCTGGGCCTTAAATTTCTGCTTTCCTCTAATTTCTTCTTTTTTTTTCTTTTTTTTTTTTTCAGTTATTAGTATGTTAGACACTCTGAAAAATAGGCTGCATTGTCAATTTGTGTTGTAGGTTATGATTATAGATTTTTCTGTCCCTCTTTGTAACTAAGATGGAATCTCTTCTACATTGTCTTTTGCAGAAGACTGGAGTGATCTCTAGAAACTCTTATTTTTTTCCCCCCCCTCAAAATAAAGTTTGCTTGGGGCTGCTTTTCACAATAAATAAATAAAGGAAGAACACATACTGTATTATAAGCCTTCTTTTGATCCTAGTAAGTTAGAAATTGCCTTAGAAAATCATTCAACTGTAATTCTTCAAATACAACAGTAATTGTTCTCTGAATTGCTGATAGCTGTCTTATTAATGGTTTCCAAAGACAATTCTATTGCTGATTTTGGTTCATCTCCAGGTCTGTTATAAAGCTGGGTCTAGGTGTGACCTTCTAGCCTTTTTTACTGCTTGCATTCAGATATTATTTATTTAGAACTCACTGAAGTTTTAACACAGCTATTTACTACACTTTGATTTTGCTATATTTTGATTGTGTTACTGCAGGGCAACATGTGCTATCAGCACAGAGCTGAAAACTAATGCCAGAGAGTCACAAAACTCAGCAGTCTTGTTAATTATTCCAAAAATGATCTTTCCATTTTCCTAGAATTGTAGAATAGTTTTGGTTAGAAGGAACCTTCAAGACTATCTAGTTCCTAAACTCCCTGCCTTGGGCAGGGATCCTTTCCACTAGACCAGGTTGCTCAGTGCCCCAACCAACCTGGCCCTGAACTATCCTTCTTGAAGCGAAGCTGTTCTTCTTAAACATAAATAAAAAAAAAGAAAAAAAAATATCAGTGAGAGAGTAGTAAGGTAAAGAGAGCACCTTCCTTCTTGCCCTCAGTGGCTAAACTAAAACTCAAAGAAAATCTCAGTGATTTAGTACTGGCTGGTTGTAAAATAGGATGTCTGTCCTGAGAAAAAAACAAAAAATGTTATGATTGCATTTTGGATATACTAAGTATTAATTTGATAGGCCTCTGGGTTTAACTGGGTTTAATTAAACCATTGGGTTAATTTTATATTTTCCATTTAATATATTTGCTCAGGTTTAAGCTTTATAAAGATGAACTCATGCTGGTATGGATCTAGTTTTAGTGCATTTTTCCTAACTCAGATATTAACTAAAATTAAAATATGTTTCAATTATTAAGATATGTTCATCTACAAATCACTTCCACGGGAGCAGAAAATCTGTTGAACTTTTTGTTGTTGTCTTTACATCCTTGGTATTCAGTGATCAGCTTTCTAGGAAGAATCTTTTTCTGTATCACAGTCCCTAGTAATGTATATTTTAATATATATAAGTAGTCTGTGATGTACCACACATGCTGCATTGAACTTGACAGTGATCAGACAATAGGTTTTCAACGAGCACGAAATAAGGCCATTAGTGAGTAGCTAGAGGCAGGCAACGAGTAGATAACATGCAGCTACCAGTGCCTTCTCTAACAGCTTGAGAACAACCATGCACATATAATGATTCGGAATTTTTTTATATAATCTGAGATAAAAACGTTTCTGAGTACATTTGCAGAAATTACTGTATATATTGCAGATATTTTGAGCGAATTTTTAGTAAGTCTTGATTGTCACAGACAAGCTGTTAACATTCATGCTCAAAATGAACCTTTTTGTGTTCTTTTTCGTCTCTGTCAAACAGAAAATATTTTCCTGCTATTCATACATATTTTGCTTACACTTATTAAAAAAAACACTGGACAAATAATTATTATTAATTATTAGTCTACAGAGACATGAATATTAATATATGTTGTTTTATTATCTTCTATATGTGAAAATTAATCCTTCTGTGATTAATTGAAAAATCTTTTTTTCCAAATTAACATTGCTGTAGCAATGCTAGGAAAATTTTAAAAGTAAACCCAAAACCTTTTACATTCCCTTCTTATTGGATATAGGCCTCGGCAAGGGTATTGTAAGAAAAATTAGAAGGAGAATATCTCATGAAATGCAGGGTCTGTTGGATGGACCAATGAATGCTGCATGAATTTTCCTACTGAAATGTTTGTGCAGTCACTGTGAAATCTGATTTCTTTCTTCCTTTTCCATAAAAATATATTACCATGCATATTTAAATCTTTTTTTACCTTTGCCTGAATATATATACACATTTTTACATTAACTCAGACTGCTTATTAAAATACAGTTTTCAAAATATTTTATTAGCCAAGTGCTATTAATGATGTTGGAGAACGTGTTTACATTTGAATTTAAAACCTGCTACCACATAATGTACTGTACATATTCAAACAAAATAGCTCTGCTAAGCAATTATCTGTATTTTGCTAATTGGTCAGTTACTGTCCACAGACATGAAACCGGCATCGTGATGTAAATTGACTAGAAAAAAATTTTACTTGCAGAAGAAGTCGTAGGTGTATAAACAGAAATGCAGACATATGGGGGGAAGAAAAAACATACATACAACTAGTACTCATTTAATGGGAAAAAGGAATTTATTCTGTGCGTAGTCAGGTTATACATAAGTGATATGCACCATTATCTATGGCCGTCTGCAGAATTTGTATCAGAGATCAGAACTGAAAAATGTCCAGTGGAAATTCTCCAGATAATCTCTGTTAAAAGTCAGTCCAGCAAGCAGGCTTTTAGCAGTATTTTATGCCTTTGAACATCTCCTCCAGCACTGTTTTTGTTTTATTGATTACAAAAGTTTTGGTCATGCAATACTGAAATCAATAGCAAAATTCACATTGACTGACATA
Organism: Cephalopterus ornatus; assembly: GCA_013396775.1. NCBI lineage: Eukaryota > Metazoa > Chordata > Aves > Passeriformes > Cotingidae > Cephalopterus > Cephalopterus ornatus. The sequence goes on from VZRE01001843.1 coordinate 335,987, forward strand.
GCACTGAAACAGGGCTTTATTGCTTAGAAAAGAGTGACAATTATGTTGTCCTTTATACTGCAGTCACAGAAAACAGCCATATAACGTGCCCCAAGAGTGTTTCCTTTGGGATTTAACTCTGATTTGAAAGAATGTCTTATAAGTGAATGTCTTTTTATTCTGTTTCTTCAGCTGCTTGGTTGGAGCATCTGTTGAAACTGCCATAAAAGTGTCCAATTTACCACCATTTGCTGTAGCAGTTTGCTGAGAAAAATTAATACAAACACTCAATCATTAAACATTAATGTTTGGGAGTTATTAGAGACTTAGGTGTTGCATCATCAAAAGGTACTTTATTCTCACAAGTAATCTTATTTTCCTACCTGTGACTTTTTAAGAAGTGCAGGTCTACTTTGTGTGTAAAGTCTTCCAAGTTATTATTGTTCATATATGTAGGTACAAGTACTGATTAAGCCAGTGTTTAAACTGATTTCTGAAGTAATTTCTCCACAGAATCTAGGTTAGGTAAGCACAAATTCATACTCAAGTTTTCCTCTTTAGAGAGCAGAGTTTAATAATAGGCAAAAGTGAGGATGTCACGAGTTCTCCCAAGAAAAGAGTTGGGATGCTGGCAAGAAAGCAACTATGTCTTGTGCTCAAAAGCATACCTGGATCCTTTAATTTAGGCCATGTAAATATCTTGTCATACACAGCAGCAGAAGACAAGTTCCATTTATATAGTTTGAAGTCAACTTATTTAATTGCAAAAGACAATTTTTGGATTAGTATATTAAGGGACACAGTATTTTAGGCAATCCTTCTTGGGAATTTATATAGTCAGACCTTAAGAATGGACTCTAGAAAATACTGGTGTTTTTAAATAGGCAGACGTGGTTTTTGGGCATTAACTGAATCTTCAGAGATCTGTCTGCCAGTTGGGTAGCTCTTCACCTAATAGAGGGGAAAGAAACTTTGCAAGTCAGTTTTGTATGTGTTGTATCAGACAGACATTGAAAAACAGCAGAAAAATGTGCGTGTGTATTTTTGTTCTCTCAATTCTGAAAAGCCACCAGCCAAATCAGTTGAAAATACATTCAGTAAAGGAAAAAGAAATGTTGCTTTTCCTTTTTAATAGTGACATATTTGGCTGTACTTCAAGCAAATGCAAATTAAGCAGCCAATTTATAAACCCTGCCATAAGTGGGGTTTTTTTAATGGAAGCTATAACACATTTGGAATACACACACACTGCTCACTACTATAATATAAATTTTCTAAACATAAATTATTCAGAAACATTAGGACATTAATGCAATTTAACACTTCATATGACAGTGCATTAACATGGTGGTCTGGGCTCTAAAAATTATGAGATAATAACAAAATGGTTTATGACAGTATTCATGTCTGCACTAAAGTTCAAAGGATTTAATACCATCTGATCAAGGTGAAAATTTTTAAAAAGAGTATTAGTGGCCTTTTGATGGAGATACTAGAGTCAAACAGTACTAGTGATTTTCCATTTAATGTTATCATGGCAGAGTCAGTATGATTTATTGAAGGATTTTTCCAATGATGAACCAAAGTTCTAGAAACTAGAGAAATTCTTTTGTTGTCCTTACTAACTTGTTAAAAATAACACCAATAAAACAATAAAGCTCATTGGAAGGGTCTATAGAGAGGCCCAGATTTGTAGGCTATATAAATAAAATATTGTCTGACGCTGTGATCTCTGGGTTTGAATTTAAAGTCTTAATTATCAAAGTCGGTGGTAGAACAAGCTGATTAAGGATGAGGCTCAGAATCAGAGGAAGTCTCATCCCAATCCCTCCCCTTCAATTGCATCATTCACAACTTTTTCAGTAAGATATATATCTCAAGACACATACCTCAATTGTGTTTTTATTTTACTCTCTTAGTAACAATCTGATTCTAGTTATACTAGAAAGAAAACATTTGTTACTTAAAACTATTCTGTATAATTAAATATTGTTTGAAATTTTATGCATTAATTTGTATTTCTTATTCTGTGTCTTACAATAAGTAAGTCACAGGTAAGGAAAAGGAAGGGACTGGGGGAGAAGAGAGAAAGTGGAGCTGAGTTCCATGCTGTGATGAAAGCATTATTCTATTGTGGCCAGAAACTTGCATTCTGGAGAAGTAATAGTTCCCCTCTTAACTCTGCAAAAACAAAGTTGAATCCAGTCTTGGAAAAAAGAAACAGCATCCTGTTTTTTTCCTTGGAAGAACATCACAGACTTGCCGCTATATCACTTAGAGTATTTGAGGGTAATTTACACAGAGTCCTCTTTTTCTCTTTATGTAGCAAAATCACTTCACAGAATTGGAACAGCACAAGCTGACTTAATAAAATATATAAATCTATATTATTTCTGCTATGTTCCTCTTCAGCTCGTAGCTCTGTCTGCAAGGATTCTCTATCTGAAATATAGCTCAAACAGCTGGAAACTCAGCGGGTTGCAGTGAACCCAGAAATACTAAAGATAGCTATATCTCCTATATGTCTTTCATCAAATTTAAGTAATTTCCCCAGTGGAATGATTTCAAAACTACTTCAGTAATTCAGGTGATACTTATAAGGCTTAAGAAAGTTGTACTCTGAAGGGATTTGGTAATTATGGACCATAACTCCATCAGGTTTTTTTCCGGATGTGCAATCAACTTGCTATTTGTCATGCCCTTAATTTTATGGCATGTTAGGCTGCTACACAGTCTTAAATAACGTGTGTCTAATTAATGCTCCCTGATTTCATCAACATACATGGGCTACTCCTTCTGGGACCTTTCTTTCCTTATGAGTGCAACAATATTGTTCAGGTTTGGTACATAACAAGCTTTTTTATTTTCCCTTGACACACAAATTGTAGCCTTATCTTGTGATGTATAACTACTGGCAAGGTCCTTAAATAAAAAATGAGACTGCAGTCCCATGACAAAAGACCAACTAAGAATACATGTCAGTCACACCTGTTTCATTTCCACAACTGTAGAAAGTTGTTTGCCACAAAGATAGTTAGTTATTTTGATCATTGATTCATTCTAGCCAGGGAAGTAGAGAGTATTAAACAAGGACATTAATAAGCTTGGGATGTGCCTGTGTGAAAGAGTAATTAGGTTGATGTATGTTTTAATCAAAACTGAATGCAATGTGGCCTTAGACAGATCCTACTTCTGCTCATGCACAGAAGAAATATGTTTCCTCAAAAATTTTGATTTTAAACTCCTTTAAGAAATGTAATATTGTGTGTTTAGCAGTATCCTGATAAGTGTTGCTATTAAGTTTCTCACTGAAATATAACTATTAGACCCCTGAATTTAAGAATGCAGGTCTCTGACAGAACTTAAAACTCCCAGAGCCATGAGTGTCACTGAAGCTCATGAGCTAAACCCAGCAGCGTTAGCCAAAAAACCAAAACATCCACATAAAAACATCCACATAAACACAGCTTAATCCTTCTCTGCTTCAAAAAAATGGTCATAGGTTATAATCTTTTAAAATTGTTAAGCATGAAATCTCTGCAGTTTATTGTGGGTGTACCCTGAAATCATAGAATAATAGAATTGTTTTGGTTGGAAGGGACCTTAGAGATCATCCAGTTCCAACCCCCCTGCCATGGGCAAGGACACCTTCCACTAGACCAGTTTGCTCAGAGGTCCATCCAGCCTGGCCTTGAACTCTTTCAGGGATGAAGCATCCACAACTTCTTTGGCCACTGTTCGAGTGCCTCACTACCCTCACAGTAAAGGGTTTCTTCCTAATATCTAATCTAAAGCTACTTTCTTTCAGTTTGAAGCCATTATGGCTTGTCTTATCACTACAGGCTTTCTTGTAGGCTCCCTTCAGATACTTGAAGGCCGATACTTGAATTAGGTCACCCCTAAATCCATTTTATTTCCCAGGCTAAACAAATTTATTTCTCTCAGCCCACATGCAGTGCTCAGTGCTAAATTGGTTAGCAGCAAGGCTGCTCAACAAACTGGCACCTCAGAGGTCAGAGGCAAACAGTTTGAGAATTACCACTGTAGATTGTTAAAAATGTTTTCAGACTTACAAAGATTTGTATCAAATTTTAGATTATTTTAAAAGCAAAATACATGCTCTTTATTCATTCAAAATAAGATCAAAAGTGTTCTTCTTGTATACTTTTTAAAATAAATATATATAGATAGATCAATATACATATACATATATATATATATATCTATATATATCTCCTTGTTCTGTAGCTGACTTCTTCCCCAGTTCATGCCATTTCTCATTACACTGTCTGGTACAAAATCCTGTGTATATATTAATCCCTCCGTATCAGAACTACACTGATTGCTAGCTGAGGCTTAAGAAGATATCCCCATTGTAGCAGATATGTGCTGACAGTATTTATCATCTGAATTCCTGTACAAGGTGTTTATCGTGAGCCATGTGCTTCCAGGCTAATGCAATTTTTCCCATTTGAACATAGCCACCTGAGATAAACACACCCCATACAGAAGAAAAAAAATCCCCTATAGGTTCTCCAAGCAGATATGCTCAGTTGCTCTTTCTGAAAAAATATTCTCGTTCTCTGGAGATCCAGTATAGTTCTGAGAACAGAAGTTTTTCTGGGTCATGCTGACAGTTTCTGTGAAGAGTTCATTTGAGGTAAAGGAGTCTCCATGTCAGGAGAAAAGTGTTTACCAGTTCACCAGTGTTTACAGACAGGTGATATAAATTATATCAGAAATTGTGTATCAGCAGAGGCAAGGAATTTACTATGCCCTGTCCCAGGGTTTGAAAGACTATTTGATTCCTCCTTTGAGAACCTCACTACACTGCTAGGAAGTATTAGAGACATGTAAGAGGATGGAGAAAGAAGAGAAAATAAGACCTAGGCATCACTCCATAACTTAAGTGGGAGAGCGGGAAGTCTTGTTCTCAGTTCCCAGGTGGGAGTTGGCAAAGGCTCCCAAGGATCCCACAGATCACAGATTTCCTTTTGCAATGAGCTCTGCCTTTAGTCAGTGTTGTGTTGACGGCCTCAGAAGGTCCCTCTGGCTTGCTTAATCCTACCAGCAGAGATCCAAATTGCTTAGAAATAACACCATAATTACATTAGGCATACAATTTGACACCAGCATGGGAGGTAAACTATGAAAAGGCTTTTTCCTGTCTGTACCATACCATTGTTATTTCTGTGATCAGAAGGCAGATATCTCGTTAGCATAACAACTTGTGTTGAGAGATAAAAGTGCCACATTTTTAATTAATTACCATGCTAGACATTTGAAATTGGATATAACCAGTTTTGACTAAGAAATTAACTATGCTATGACTTTCTTCAGGTTACTTGCTTTAAAAGGGTAGATTGCTGGTGTATTGCAATTTGTTTCCCATTCTTTTCTGTTACAATAACTTTACAAAATCAAGTTTTCCTTAGGGCAGAATCTATCAATAGAATATTTTCACATGCTGTGAGAAATTTCTCTCAGTCAACGCTTCATACATTTGATTGATTCCAGCTTTTTCTCAGGAACATGATTTTGCAATTATGATGAATTCTTACCACTTTTTTTTAACCTTTGTTTTAACACTTTTATTAGAGAAAAAAATACTAAAATTTGCCTTGATGATGTTCTTTGCAAATGGAAGTAGTGAAGAAAGGTACTGGAGCAGCAATATGTTATGTGATTCTTAAGGGTTGGCAGTATATATTTAATATACGAGCATAACAAGCTCATATTTATAACAAATTTCTTTCAATTTTTCCCTGTTGTAAACTAATGCCACTCAACTTTAGTACCTGCAGCAAGAGCTTTGTGTAATACAATGGCTAAAAAGCTGAGTTCTGCCTACATTACAAATTCTGCCATCGCTATAGCTAGTTTTGGATTATCCTAAATACCTAACCATAATGTGTTTTAATGTTATAGCAGTAAATGACAGATTGGATCTTTCAATGATCATATACACACTCAGTCCTTGATTGCTGCTGTTAATGGGGAGGACTTGAATATGCAAGCAATAATTACAGAGGAGAACTCACTAGTCAAAGCCTTTTATGTGGACAATCTTGACAGTCCTAATCTGTTGGCTTCTTTTTTCCTGAGCAATACTTTTTCAGGCAATACGCACAAAATTAATAACAATAATTTCCTACAAAAACCATTAGAGCACTTAGTTATTCCAAATTTACATACTTTGTTTATGGTCTCACTGGTGGTATATGAAGGTAAGTGTTCACCCTCATGAAACTATTTTTGGAGAGACAAGAGACAATTTCCTACATCTTCACTTTGCTTTTCTTTATAGTGAATAGGAATCAGAGATGGATATAAGTCTACTGCATTTGTAGCTAGTAAAATATGCACAAAAGCAGGTGCTAAACATGGGAAAATTAATTCACATGTAAGCACTTTTAAAGAAAGTTTGGAAAAAAATATTTAAACATCATTGTTACATGCAAACTAAAAGATGCAATTATTGGATGTATTTACACAACTATTTTTAAATCTTGGTATCCTCAGTAGAAACATGCTCAAGACTACCTCAAGTAATTATCCATTTACTGTCAGAAAATTACAAGGCAATATATAATCCATGACATAAGTCTTGTTTGGGTTTTGTATGTCAGTGGCTTTATCTTGCAGGATTCTAAAAGGAGATCAGCTAGTAAATGTGCTAAGTCATAGCACAAGGGCCATCCATGAAGTCAGGAGGAACATGCCCAGAGCTCGGCCTAAATATAATGTAAGTGGGTCTGACAGGACTGGTTGCAGAGTCAGAGTATGAAAAGGCGACATTTAGAAAAAAATGACACTGGTCAAATACAGTGCATTACTGATCACTAAGCTGCAAAATCCATGCTCTAACACTTGAAAAATTAAAACCTTTTTTATTTTTTGTATCTAAGTTGCTGAGGCAATTTGTCACAGCATGAGGTTGTGTTGCCTATTCATAGGTCCTATACTAGAGCAGTTGGATATTTATATTTTATCCCTTTTTCTGTTCTTGTGGTATTTCTCACTGTTTGTGATTGTTTACAGCTCCTTCTTGTTTGCTTTTATGGAGTTTCTAGAGCATGTATGATAGTTCACTGTATTTTTCTTTCTTCTAGATACACCACTTTATTGCTCAGATGGCAGAAAGACGTTATCGTTGGAGTATATGGGCGCAATTACTCTTACTTTCTGATTTAGCATAGTACTCACGAATTTGTTCATTTGATAAGAACAAAAAATATGCAAAACACATAAAGGACATTTTTATGTTCATGAAACATGATACTTTAAATCATGTAAGACCTAGGTAATTTTTGTCATATTTATTAACTTGTGCATACAGTGGATTAGTCTGCATTTGAAATGCCTGTTTCTCTTGACTGTCTCTGTCTCTTCCCACCAGCATTACAGCCTTTAGATCACTGTGAAAATGCTGGGTGTTTTCCCTCTTTCTTGGCAGTTAAAATAATAACATTCTCAATTCTATGTCAGTTTTACAACCCTACACATAGTCACCCTTTAGCTGATTACTGTTTCTTTAAGCCGAAGTATTACCACAAGAATAAATGCCTAAACTTGATAAAACCAAGGAACAGCAAAACTCTCTCAGCTAAATTTCAATTTCACAGGTACAAGCATTTTAGATATTAGAAATAAATGAAGAACCAGTTCTCTTCTTTTGAACTAATTCTGTTTCTAGTATAACGAAATGACATGCTTCACTGCCCACGCTTCCTATGCCAAATGGATTTTTTCTTCAACTTTTACAGTATTAATATCTGTGATTTCTCAAATGCGCACCTATAGCTTGATATTTTTATTGCTTTCTGGGTGTCATTTGGGAGGACTCTGTCCTTTCCTTTGGTCACCATGTTAACAATTATTATCCAAAGTTACAGATGAAGTAAAAGTACATTCATAAACTTGGACCCTCACCAGTGGTGTTAAGATGAAGAACTGCTTTCAGCAACAGGCTCATGATTAGAAGGGAAAAAGCACCTAGTGGTTGGCTACTTTTCCTTTTTAATCTTCTGTTCGCCAGGCCTTCAGTTTGTTATCTTGTTTCAAATCTTTTTCAAAATGTCAGGAAGAGTCATATATGTCATAGGTTAAGAGCCCTGAACTGCAGTGAGCTTTTTTTCAATACTTTCACAGAAGAAAGCTTACATTGTCCTAGTTAAAATGGCAGAGAACGCAAAATGCAGTTGCTAGAAATTGTATCGAAATGAGAAATTTAAACTGTGCAAAAAGATAGACTCCTCATTGTTATTTAAAAAAGCCCTAATCCCAATGGCCTTTTGCTTTTCAAACTGTTTAGGAATTTTATTTTCTTTTCTGAAATCTATTCTTGATTCAATCATAACATGACAGAGAAAAGAAGCTGAATAGCCCCCCTGTAATCACGGAGGAAACAGTTAGCAACCTGCTGAGCCACTTGGACCCTCACAAGTCTACGGGACCAGCTGGGATCCACTCCAGGGTGATGAGGGAGCTGGCAAAAGAGCTCACCAAGCCGCTCTCCATCATTTACCAACAGTCCCGGCTCAATGGGGAGGTCCCAGATGAGTGGAAGTTGGCGAATGTCACACCCATCCATAAAAAGGGCCAGAAGGAGGACCTGGGAAA
>VZRE01001844.1:0-32564 GCA_013396775.1 Cephalopterus ornatus
CTTATTGCTCTCTACAACTACCTGAAAGAGGATGTAGCCAGGTGGGGGTCTGTCTCTTCTCCCAGGCAACCAGCAACAGGATGAGAGGACATAGCCTCAAGGTGCACCAGGGGAGGTTCAGGTTGGACATCAGGAAAAATTTCTTCAGGGGAAGGGTTGTTAAGCATTGGAACGGGCTGCCCAGGGATATGGTGGAGTCACCATCCCTGGAGATGTTCAAGAAATGAGTGGACGTGACACTTGGTGCTACCGTTTAGTTGACAGGGTGTGATTGTTGGTCAGAAGTTGGGCTTGATGATCTTGGAGGTCCTTTCCAACCTAAATGATTCTATGATTCAGTTCTATGTGACAAACCTGAGACAGCTCTTATGAGGTGTACACTTATTTTAACATATATTCTGATACCTTTGGCCATGGTGAGTGTTACCTCACCCTGCTAATGGGTTTGTAACTGTGATAGATGAGCTACTGAGTTAAGTTCCCAACAGAACAAATTTCTTTTTGGCAGAAAAAATTTATGTGAGGGAGCAAGGTAGCTATTTTTCTTTAACTAAGCTAGTATTTAAAATATTGCAAATTAATGTTGGGTCATCCTTAAAATACTGCTATTGATTAAGAATATTCTTAGTGGCTATGTATTTTTTTATTAAGATTGTGCACATCTTTACAAGCTTCTTTTTTGAATTTCTGACATCTTGATTTTATTCTACTTTCAGATATCAAGTGGCTAAAAATCTAAAATAATAGGTTATTTAATATCACTAAAGGTCTGATGTGACGATCTTTGTAATCAATATGATGTGTAATTAATGCTGGCAATTTGAAACCTTACCTTATGTTTTTATGAGATTTAAATTAATGCTCTCTGCAAAGTATCTGATAGGGAGAAAAAGGGATTCTGTCTCACATAACTTGTTGAGAGACCTTACAAATTGTCATAGGTTTGTTAATCACAGAATATGCTGAGTTGGAAGGTACCCACAAGGATCATCAAGTCCAACTCCTTCCCCTGCACAGGACACCCCAAGAGTCACACCATGTGTCTGAGAGTATTGTCCAAATGCTCTTGATCTCTGTCAGGCTTGGTGCTGTGACCACTTCCCTGGGGAGCCTGTTCCAGTGCCCAAACACCCTCTGGGTGAAGAACCTTTTTCTAATATCCAACCTAAACCTTCCCTGACGCAACTTCAGGCCATTTCCTCGGATCCTGTCACTGGTCATCACAGAGAAGAGATCAGTGCCTGCCCCTCCTCTTTCCCTCACGAGGAAGTTGTAGACTGCTGTGAGGTCTCCCCTCGGTCTCCTCTTCTCCAGGCTGAGAACTCCTTAACTTTTCTTCTTCTCAAAGCTTACTTCATTTGCTGAACACAGTGTTTAACTAAATGCACAACTTTTCTTTTGTCACAGGAAAAACACCTACAACAAATACAACTTCTGTATACACCACCATTAGTATCACCACAGCTGAGCAAATCGTGTCCAAAATAGAAAATGATTTAGCAGCTGGAAAAGTAGAGCCAAAAGATGTAGAAAGGATGGTTAATGAGGTTAGCAGTGTCCTGACTGCTTCTCAGCCTTTACCACCCCGAATTTCTAAAAGGTATGTCACTTTAGCAGTAGATTAAAGATGTGTTGTATTAACTGTCTTGATAAATTGGCTTCAGCAAGTTTCATTTTTTCATGATCATAATCCAAAAGAATGTTTCTTGTTCTTTAATGTACTTACACAAGATGGAAGGACTGTCATTCTAAGGTTACCAGCTCTACTATGGTGTATTGCCATGGAATACAATGTATTTCTTCTTGTGTTGACACCACAATAAGTGAGGAGAAGTCAGCTGTATTTTACACTACTTGGATTGTTGCTCCATAACCGCAACTTGCCTGAGAATTTTGGGTGTATGTTTTTGGTAATACTAAGTGTACTTTTTCTTAACAGAATTGTAAAACTGGTGGATTATATTGGCTTAAAACTGAAGCTTTCAACGTCATCGGCTGAATTTGTCTCCCCTTCCTTGGCTCTGGCAGTTGTCAAAACCAACACCATCCGCTCCAACCAAATGTCATTTGCTGTCCAGGACTCAGCTGATCTCCAGGTTAATCATTGATAATTCTAAATATTTACAAATTGTCAAAGAGTTATTTTTAGATATTTATGGTTGTATATTTATATGGGGGCAAGTTTGTTCTGTTTTCTGTCACAGTTTCAGGATCTTTTGTTTGTGTTCATTTCAGAGAAAAAATAGTTTTTCCTTTCTATTATGTAAATAGGTGTAAGGGAGCAAGTGACTTAGCAGAAATTGGCATAACTAGGTGAGAGAGTGCAGCCAGAATGGACACAGTGCTTGATGGAATAACTTTGCCTCAAAAACCTAGAATCATGAGTCATTCATTCACCCACCACGACAGTGCTGATATTTGTCAAGAAGTGCCAGATGGCTTCATCTGTTAGAAGGAGATGAATTGTGGAGCGTTCCAGGAAAGAACTATTATGTGTGTTACTTGGATTATGAGTGATACTGGGACATTTGTCACTCATGACTAGTTGGTCTCATCAAGAAAGAAGTGCTTAAAAAGTTTGGATCCACTTTGTCTCATTCAAAACCTCCTTCCTGGTTGAGGAATTGATAATTTGGACAATCCCAGCCTTGGAGGCTTAAGCAAGGAGAGGTAGAAAGTTTTGCACAAATTCTGGCACGTCCTGCCTCCTCAGAGATGGAAATAGCTTAATGTAGTGTGAGCCATAAGAAGTACTGGAACTTTTCTGTGATACTGAAAATGGTATAAAATGGTAACATTAGAGTTCTTTTTCATTTCTTAGCAATATGTAGTGCACAAATGTGAGGTGACTAGGAGGTGGTAGTGCTGATATATAGCAACAGATTATTGATAAGTAATGATTTTTTTTATATTTTGTGGCACTGACATATAGAATGACATATAGAATATTTTCAGGAAGTATCATCTACTTCAAACTAGAGCAACAGGAATGCTTTTGTAGAACTGATTTAGGATTTCTTTGTTGGCTGTCTAAACCAGTGGTCGCTGTAGTGGGGTTTGAGCACCCCAGGGTGTGCACGCAACAGTCCATTGCAGTGTGGGAAGAAAATGTTATTTATATGAATAATAAAAAATATATTTTTTAAAATAATGTTTAATCTCATTTTAATTTTTTATATATATTTTATAACTTGTGTAATATATTAGTACAGTAGTACATACTTACAGATAGTTATATATTGGGGCTCACGCTCAGAAAATTTTAGGGGATGCATGATCAAAAGTGTTTGGAGTCCACCTTTCTAAATAGAAGAGTTAACTCACACTGTTAGGGCATTGTGGGGAGTTCACCCTGTTACTCTTATTACAGCCATTCTCTAACTACTCAGATAATTTCTTTCTTTAGTTGTACTGATGTTTCAGTTCTCTCAGGAACTCTGAGATGATGATATTTATGACTAATATGCAACAAGAGAATGCTGAGAGATTTCGTACTAAACAAAGCTCTCGGGCCTCAAAATACAGCATGCAAAACTTGGTGAGAGTTCAGATCTTTTTTGTATAGTGTTAGATCACTAAGCTCTTCAGATACCTGAATTATAACTTATTGAGGGGTTTTTTTGCCATTTTTGCCGGATGATCAAAAAGTTAAGTTTTATGTCATTAGATTCTGCTTAACCTACTGTACTTAAAAACTTACTGACAAACAATGGCTATTTACACTTTTTCTGAATTCTTACATTCTTCCTATGGGGTATAAAAATTCCTTTGCAGGCTTCCATGCTGTGAAAAGTTGATCTCCCTACACAATTACACAGGCCTACCTGGGTTGTTGCTCTTCACTTTTTTCAAATCAATATTATCCACTACAGTGGTGTGTTCTGTCCCTGTAAGGAAGTGGGTAAAGCCAGCTTATTTTCAATATTAGGCAGACCTGAAATGGGATTGGATTCTTTTCAGTCCTGTAGATGCTATTTATGCATTGGAGCAGGAGAGGAATGAGGGCAGCAGTGAATTTGTGACAATGGTTAGGGAGATACAGATTTTGAAATTTTAAACTGAAAATAAGTCATAATTTATTTCTTTGGAGACTGAAATGAAGCATAATCCTGGCATTTATTTTTCAGATCTCTCTAGGAGTTCAGGCCATTAATGATTTAAATAATCTCGGATCAATTACACTTCCTTCATCATTGCTGACAAATTTACCCACTGAAGAATTGGACTTGGCTTCTAGAATTATATTCAACTTCTTTAAAAAGACCACTGTGTTCCAGGTATCTTTTGGTCCTCTGTTCCTAAGGGTTTCAAACTCAAACCTAGTGCAAAATAAAATACAAATAGATTTTTTTCCCACAAAACACATTTTAAAAGTTCTGATTTAAAAAGTAATTGTTTTTTTGTCCAGTGCTTACTCTGCATAGTAACTGAACTTGCGGGTGCTGTACTCTAGTATTGTTTCCTTTAAGATTTTAAAACTGGTTCTTTTTTTTGTTGTTCCAGGATCTGTCCTTGAAGAATGCGTCTTTAATCAGCAATGTTATATCATCAAGTGTTGCCAATCTCACAATTCGCAACTTAAAGGCAAATGTTACTGTCACTTTACAGAATATCAAGCCTAATCAGGTATGTTTACATTTTGGCAGACTTAAAGTACAATTTTGTTGCTTCCACTGAAGTTGTTGTAGAGGAAATAGGGTGCTAAGAATACAGATCTGTAGGTTTTTCTTTATTAGTGTGGACATTTCATCTTCATCTGGGCAGTTAAACTCATTCATCTTTGCTTATTTACCACTGGTATAAATTTTGGTTCTCAAATTATTTCAGCTAATTTTGTTCTATCACTCAACCATCCAGCTTTTATCTTTTTTACTTACCCTTCTGTCTTATTCTACAAAGAATAAAATCTCTCAGTTGGAAAACAGTGGGTTTCTTTGGAAGATGCTACAGTCGTGACAATTGTGGGTTCTACATGGCCAGAAAGTAATAAAAGGTTTTTTTGTTAGGGGAACTGAAACACAGGATTGTGTCATCTGGAATTATTAGGACTCATACACACCATCTCTTTCTTAATTGAGCATCAAGGATTAAAGTCTTCTATGCCAAATCTTAACAGAGTTTAAAAGACTAAATTATTATAAACTGAAAAATGTAGGGATTCCACTAATACACCTGAGGCTTTTTTCAGGAGCTGGCTTAGTGTAGTCTTTACTTGTATTGACATAAGAGTGAGTTTTGAGATATAACCATGGAAGTATTAATATTCATAGCAGTACAGTAAATTGCTGCTGCTATTTTTAGAATTCCCATGTGTGGAGGGAAATCTGTATGTAAACATTTAACAGCACAGTAATAGAAAGTGATCCGATTTTTGCAAATGAAAAAGTTTTTCCTTTTATGTGTGGTCATGCCCTCAATACTTACACAATCAAGAAGGATGAGAAATTCCAAGAATTTGTATAGTGTGGGAAGACAATGAAAGAGCATTCAGAATGTTCTATCAGGAACAGAATCTTTGCATAAGCATGAGGGCTAGCTCCTGTATGGTGACTTCAGATTTGTTCAGCATATTTTTGCATGTGCTTTGCAATATTAATCCATTCTATGCACTTAAATTAATTTTGTGTTACAGTAAAACAGGCATATTTGCTCTATACAATATTTGTTCTTGCCTGCATTATGTAGATAATTCATACATCATTTGATTGTAAACTCATAGTTTAGTAATTCTTTTTTCCTTTTTACCTCGTGAACAGGATAATTCAACAGTTAGATGTGTTTTTTGGGACTTTAATAAAAATGGTAAGTACTTTAGATCACCCAAGATACAGTGTTCTTTTAGCTGTGTTAACCCATGTTATTATAATTAAAGCCTTTTATGAATAACAAAACTGCTTTCTTTAACAGGTGGACATGGAGGCTGGTCACATGAAGGTTGCATAGTTAAAGAAAGCAGAGTAAATGAAACAGTCTGTTCATGCAACCACCTCACGAGTTTTGCTGTTTTGATGGTAATTATTTTTAAAAAATTATGCAATTTTACCCTGGTTCAAGAACACATTTAAGCAGGTGTTGTCTTAAGCAAATGAGGACCCAATAAGCACATACTACCTATGAAATAGTACTCAGGTTCTATTCACTTCTGTGTTAGTACATACAGACATTCAGTTAGTCACATGCTTATGCTACTGGTTGAATAGGAATCCATAAGTTCCACTGGAGTAAAAAAGTTCCTAAAGTGCTGCAGCTTTTATTTAGACAGTTTTTTATGTTCTAGGAAATAAAATTTAGGAGAAATCAAATTTACACCAAACTTTTAATCAAAGGGGTTTTCACAGAATCACAGAGACCCGTAGAGATTATGGAGCCCAACTCCCTTCTCTTTACAGGACTAGGTTGGTTTTTTTATTTTTCAGTTAAACTTTGATAAGATCCATGATGAAAAGAATGATTTACTTTTTTTTTTTTCAATTGCAGAAGGAAATGTGCACTTGGGGTTTTTTTTACCTTTTTCCATTTAATAAACGCGTTCTCTGAAATTAATTTCTGTTTCTGTTTTAGAACTTGTATGGAAACACTCCTTTGAATCCCACACAAGAATTGGTACTGACTTTTATATCCTACATAGGCTGTGGCCTCTCTGCAATTTTTCTTTCTGTTACTCTTGTGACCTACATAGCTTTTGAGTAAGTACCTAAGTTCAACTAATCTCCCATTATTCTTCAGTTATGATTGATTGTAGTCTTCACTGCAAAGTCCTTTCCAGCAGTTATGGATTCTGTCTCCATTAATAATGCACAGATTTGGCCAGTTTACCAAGAAGGTGTTGATTCAGTCTTCAGGAATGTTAATCTTATAAACAAGAGAATTAACGTGAAGCTATATGCAGTCAGAAGTGAAATAGCAACACTGTGACATATTTTATAATGGATTATCATAATAGAAGTGTGAAGGAATGTGTTTAACATGCAACATACAGAAAGCAGTGCAGAATTATGGCATTTTAAATGCATTTGTATTCCTTGTTTATTTTCTCATTTTTCTGTCAATCAAGACTTGTCTCCATCAAAGCTTTAGAAGCCCAGTCAAAAGCCTAATCTAGTTTAACAATAAAGAACAGTCACATTTTGGGTTTTGGAAGCACTGTAACAAGAAGTCCAACATACAGTGCGAAAAAAAGTAACCATGGTACTAAACTCAAAGACTCCAAGTTATTGTTCGTATTTATGTAACTTTTTCTAAAAAACTTCATACAGACTGTTAATTTGGAAATATTTTGTAAATTATTCTCTCCATGTATAAATGCAATATATGAAGCATTATATATGAACAAAAACATAGTGTTTTTTTCCTTGGCATTTGTGCACTAAGGACTGCAAAAGAGGAAGTAAGCCAGGGATCCATGGACAATGGATGTCATGACACTGATTTGCTTTTTTTTTTAGGAAAATCCGGAGAGACTACCCCTCCAAAATACTTATTCAGCTGTGTGCTGCATTACTTCTGCTCAACTTAGTTTTCCTCCTTGACTCATGGATTGCACTGTATGATACACGAGGCCTGTGCATTGCAGTTGCAGTATTTCTTCACTATTTCCTCTTGGTTTCCTTCACCTGGATGGGCCTGGAAGCTTTCCACATGTATCTGGCCCTTGTGAAAGTCTTTAATACCTACGTACGGAAATACATTCTTAAATTCTGTGTTGTTGGCTGGGGTATGTAATTTTGTTTCCCTTTTTTATGCTAAATAGGGAATTCCTCTTACCAAGTATTTCAATGAATGTGGCACAGTTCAGAAACGAAAATTAAGCAATCATTAAATGTTATGACCTTGCAGTGACCAGGTGTTCATTATCAGTGAACGTGGTCCTGTATGTTCCACCTTACTGAGGTATGGAGAGCGCCCCAGCTGCAGAACTGAATCTTCTGCAATGCAAATTGATACTGAATTTTCTTTGTGCTAGTACAATAGAAACAATTTTTAATGGGCATACTTCCATTTCCATTTCCCAGACAGATGGTGTCAGTTGTTATTGGGAGAATAAATGCCAATAAGTATATATATTGCATTTCTGGGATGGCACTGTTGCTAACAAAAAGCAGCAGAACAGATCTAATTGGATAGAGGATGAAGAGATCCTGGGCCTGATTGTTGTCACTGGCCATTTGAGAAACATGAATCAAGGCACTAAAATGAATGGAATTGTTTTCTTAAAACATATGTAAGAAAGAAAATCAGGTATCCTGTAATTGATATTTTAAATCAGTGTGAGTGATGGCATTTGCTGGTTTATTCAGAAAGTTTTGGAGCTAGATGTGGGGAATTCCCCTTGTTTCTTCGCAAGTTGTTCTGAGCAATGTGAAAGCTGCAGTTTTTAGATTCTTTCAGACACCTAGTAGTTAACAGAATTCAACAGATGAATTTCATGAACAAGTTGCAGATTTCATAGAAAAATGTAATTTCAAATCCTCATAATACTGTCTTTGTCAGGATTTTCACTTTTGTGTTTGCTCATTATATTTCAGGATTACCAGCATTAGTTGTGTCCATTGTATTGGCAATATCACCAGATAATTATGGACTTATAACCACTGGAAAGGTTTCAGTAAATGGACCTGATGAATTGTGAGTTAAGGGGAGGTGTTTTTGCATGGGGAGGGAGGTCCTACAGAATTGGGTTTTCTTTAAAGTAAAGGTGGGGAAGGGAAGGAAGCAGTGGTAGTGCTTTGAAATGATACAGCTCTACGGTATATCATGTGTTTTATGGTTATTGCCTGTAGGAAGGCTCGTGCCCTTTGGCTAAAAGAACTTTTGTTGCATGTGCAACAAATTACGTGTTTATCTCCTGTTTATTTTACTTAATTTCTCTTTCTTATAATGGTTGACAGACTGTTCTTTTGTTCTAGCTGCTGGATTAAAAATAGAATTGTCTTCTATATTACTGCTGTGGGATATTTTTGCCTGATATTCCTGATCAATATCAGCATGTTCATTGTTGTGCTGATCCAGCTCTGTCGTATCAAAAAGAAAAAACAACTCGGTGCTCAAAGGAAAACAAGTATTCAAGACCTTAGGAGTGTTGCTGGCCTTACATTCTTGTTGGGAATTACTTGGGGATTTGCTTTCTTCACAGTAAATGAGGTATTTACTTACCTCTTTACCATTTTCAACACTTTGCAAGGTAAGTTTTATCCTTCATGTGACAGCCACTTGCATAGAGTATAACAAACAAAATATTTGGAAATGTCATTTTCTTGATTCAGTAATACAAATTTAACTTTAATATGTGCTTAAGCATGTTAATTGTATTAGAGATGATACTGCTTTACTGTAATCTTATATTGCAGTTTTGTTATGGTAAGGTACAGGAAAGCTAGATACTATTTATAGGTATAGTATATTTATATTTATAAATACTATAATTTAAAAAGTATATGCAAACCAGACATCACTGGAAGTGACTGTGCTTCTCTAGTCAATAGATCAGCTGTGAATACTCAGACACTCTAAGTGTTCACATTATAATGCAATAAATCTAGTGAAAACTGTATCATTTCTCCACTTCCCCTAAGGCTTAGAGGGGCGGTGTGACATTCAGCAAAGGGCCATTGAGACAGGCAGGGCTGCAACATCTAAAAGGTAGTGGCTTAACTCTTAAACATGGCCTGTAGTTCTTAGGAACACATACAAAGAAGATATGAAGGCATAAAGCTTTGCAAAGACCAGCAAATATCCAAAAGCAGAGTGTCAGAGGTTGCAAAGGTTTTTGTTTAGGTAAGAGGTACTGTAGGTGCCTACAGGTATCTGAGTATACCTGAGTTACCCTGCTGAAGTTTGGATCTGAACTTCTGCGTAAATGGCACTTAGATGACTGGCTGGGTGATTTCCCAGAGAGACTAAAGCAATGAAAATTGCAGGTCAGTGTATATGCCTTTCCCCTATTTACTGTGTTGATTTTTGAGTACCTTGCCCTTTGGTAACGTGAGGGGCTGGACCCACATTTTCCTGGGATTGCACTGAACTAACACAAGACTAGATTCTGTGTGATCAGAATAATCTGTTACATGAAGCTAAGTTCTCTGTTTACCCGGTTTTAAGTTAGGTGCTAGGCAAATTTTGATATTGGAAATGCATGAAGAAAGGTGCATAAATTGTATTAATTGAATTAAGCTTACACTGGTGTTTTGAAACCATTTAAAAATATTTGAAAGTGGCATAGAACCGTTTGGTATAGAGCAACACTTAGTTACATTCAAAAACTAATCCTAAAAACCAAAGTTAAGAAAGATAGTTAAGCAATGAAAGATGTGAGTACTCTTTTCCAGTGGGATGTTTTATGCTTAATTTGCCCAAAAAGCAGTGTAAACATAATGTACGTGCGTGTCTTCACCAGTCTGATCATTTAGTTTTATCTCAGGTTATTTTCTATTCACTTTTAACCTAACACATCTGTTCTCAGGGAAATATTGCAGATGGACAATGGTGATGGGCTTTTAAGCAGGGGAAGTTAGATGCCACCCTCTGTCACTCAGTAGAGTCAGAGAAACAGACAAAGAATCTATTATGTGGCACTGGCAAGAGATGGGATGAGCACCATCCCTTCTAGAAAATATTTGACTTTGAAATTGTGGTAGAGGGAGTCCCATTTATTAGTATTTTAGATACGAGTTGTTTTTCTGGTAACAGATTAGCTGCTAATAGAAGATGTGACAGTGTCACACCATGTGCTAGAAGCTGCACAGCCTCACAGTGACGTATCACACCCTCTGTTTGACATTGCTTTGAATTCTTTTCCAAAAGTGTTAAGTAAATTTCAGGATCAACAGAATTTCCTCCTTTTTATTTGATAGAAGGAAATTTTATGTACCTTGTGGATTTGGTTGTATTTGTTGTTTTTCCATTTGTGTGTATGATTCCTCTAAGCTATGTATGGAATAAGTACTCTGCAGTGTTCAGAGTTGTAAACTTTTTCACCTTCACAAGATTTCATTACTTTTGATTAGAAATTTAAAAGAAATGAAAGAAAACCAAAGCACAGTTCATTAAGAAGTAGTAAAAGTAAATTTTGCCACATTCTCTCATGTTACTGCTTTGCAGGGTTCTTCATTTTCATCTTCTATTGTGTAACAAAGGAGAACGTCCGTAAACAGTGGAGAAGATATCTCTGTTGTGGGAAATTCAGGCTGGCTGAAAACTCTGGTAAATATGAAAATTTTTTTATTTTTTTTTTTACTTCTGAATACTTGCACTCAGTGTTAAGTTCTGAGTATTTTGTAATACTTAAAAAAAAAAAATCAATGATGTTGCTGCAGTTGCAGTTCTAATTTATTATCCAAGATACAATAAACCTCCCAAATGATACTCTTTAAGGGTGGTAGCTGATACAGTCCTTACATACTTACATATGTTAGATGCCAGATGTCAGTAATTATTGGCTTGGAACCACCTTGTGGGAAATACATGTGTGTGTGGAGCGGGGAGGGGATGGGTTGAACCTCACAGAGGTGAGGTGGCATCGTGTCCCTCGTGACAGGGCCCTGGAACCCACATGGGGAAGCCCCAGAGTAGCTGTCAGTCACAGACAGCCTGGGAAAACTGTAACACATCACACCTCCTGAAGCCCCTAAACCAGGCTCAATTTGGCAGGGACAGTGAGAACACTGCCCCTCACCCTGGCCTGGGACCCCAGAGTGCCCAGTGGGTTAGAGAGCCCTCCTGGAGGGGGTGGCCATAGGGACCAGAGCAGATAAAACCAGAGGCATATGTTTGCCATATGGCCCTGCCATCTGGATGTGTGAGAGCTGGTCTTCCACAAGGTTCCAATGGTAGCTACATGATCTGTCTCTCCCTCTTTCTTCTTCTCTTTTCTTGCTCTCTCTGCTTCTCTTTCTTTGCTCTTTTCTTGATGCTGTGGGTGACTTGGAGCTCGAGGGATTGGATTTTGACCTAGATGTGAAGACACTAGATTTTGACTTAAATGGTGTGGAATAGTGTGTGCTGGGTCAGTATTGTGGTGGAACATTTTCATCTAGCTTGTGTGGTGCCCTTTTGAACTTTTGCCAAGTTCTCTTATTTTCTCCCCTAAATTATTAATAAAAAATACCTCTTGGGAACAAGTCTGTAGTTTATTCTCTTGACGTTATCTCGAGGTATTAAAGAACCTTATATATAGATATATATTAAAGTAAAACTCCTAGCTGAGCCTGTGAGCTTGCAGCTACTGGGGGTGGAGTGTTACATCTTTGGCACAGAGAGCAGGGTCCCTTTAGAGGAAAAGAGGGGTTTTTTGTTTCAGAATAATTGCAAATTGCAAACAAAGAGACAAAGCATGTCAGTCACCAGCAGCTACATGGAAGGTGAAAAGAACCTAAACCGTTCCCCACTTGTTGAGCTCTTAATAGGTTATGAGACATACCTAGTCCCAAACAAAGAAAGATGGGCTGAGGAAAACTGGCATGATCCCAAGTTAGTCTCTAAGAAAATAAAAGAACTGGCAAGACAGAATCAAAAGAGATGCAGCAAAAGAAAAGACTTTAGTCTGTCCTTTCCTGAGACTTGTGCTGATGGCTGCACAGAGAGAGAGATTTGTTATTAAGCAGCGCAATCAAAACCAGAATGAGTCCTTAGCTGAGTAAAGAGTGGCTATGAAAGCTGAGAGCTTATCTCACCGAAAGGCTGAGGTATGCTTGAATGCTGAAAAGAGGTTGGTTGAAAACATGACAAACAAGTTGAAGGAGTCCTAAGAGAGAGAAAAAGAGTTGCAGTTGCAAGTTGCCCACCTGAGTGGGGGGATGGAAAGTGACCCAAGCCTGGCTAAGGAGGCGAGATATGTTAACCGTGATGCCACTTCCCACCTGGGTAGGGGAATGGGGAACAAAGTGAAATCCCCTCACCTGGCTAAAGAAGTGAGTATCTTAACTGTGATGTCACCTCTCTCCACTCCTGGGAGGCGGAATCCACGTCTTTGAAGCAGAATTTTGATACATTAAAGCAAAAGCTCCCCCTCCTACCCGAACTATGTCTGCTTGTGAAGACTAGATTTGTGTATGAAGGTGAAGATGGGGAGGCAGAGCCCACTGTAACAACTAAAAAGATACCTTATTCCCCAACAGAGTTGTTAAAATGGCAAGAGAAATACAGTAAGCGTGCAAGAGAGAGTGAAACAGAGTATATTTGGAGAGTTTCACTCACAGGTGGAAATGATAAAATTTTCAGATGAAGAAACATACAGATTTTGGGTCCTCGACGTGTTTCTAACAATGCCTGATGGCAAAAAACCTTGGTCCCTTACCCAGAGAGCAGCTTACTGAGCAGAAAGACTGGACCCCTTGGAGAGCAGAGAACCCGTGTCTATGCCCACCCCAACACTGAGTAAACTCACTAAAAGCATACAAAAGGCTGCTTGCCTCCAATTAGTACAGGAAAGATGGCTTGCCCTCGCCAGCCCCCCATGTTGTTGCTAGCCAATCTGGACAGACTGAATTCCCTGATAAAAGGACTACCTGATTCATCAAAGCTTTATGCCATCCAGTTGCAAGATCAGCTTAGAGCTGGTTGTGGAGGAGGGCCGCAGGCAGAACCTGGCCTTATGGGGGGGGAAATAGCTGATGACTTACTAAATTATAGTAGACAGATAAGTGTTGTTGCAAATGAAGAGAAAAATCAAATGACTGTCCGTAGGACGGAGTGAAGGGCAAAGTCTTAAACTGGGAAGGCGAAGTCTCGAAGAACCTGTTGTAGAACAAAGGATTGATAAAGATGGTATCCCTTGAGAACTGATGGACAGACAGTCAAGACTAGTATTTACAAATGCTTGTAAAAATGTGGAGACCATCAAGTGATAGTCCCAAAAAAGGAAACAATGCTACTTCAGTGCCTGGCAAGTTGGAAGTATCACAACCTCATTAGCTGAGGAGTCAGGAAACTCCCAGTAAATGACCCAGGGGTCGACACATGGAAGTACAACAGAAAACTCACTGAAAACAAAGGAGATATGGTAGTAACCTTTCCCCTTGATCGTTTATGGTCCCCCTGCCACCTTGTTAGTCAATACGGGGGCCCAAATTTCTGCCTTGAATGAAAAAACTGCAAAAAGATGTGGGGTAGTCCCTGATAAAAAACAGACTTATGTTGCTGATGTGTGTGGCCGCAGCAGATGGCTCGAGTGAAATGCTGGTTACCGGGTGATGATTACCCCACTACGGCCATAATGATATTGGGGCCTTTCCCTAGGAATATTACAGTATTAGATCTCCTTAAAAGAAAAGCCTGGCTAGATTCTAAGAGGAATGATTGGAAATTTGGTTCCCCAGCTTTCTATCCCTTGAGGAGACAGAAAAAGAATTGCAAGCCAAATAGCAATTGTTGCATAGGTAGCCACCAATGCCCATGGCAGAGAACACAGAATTAACACCAAGTAGATTGTTCCCTCTTTTTAAGACCAGTCTCAGCAAGACCGAGTTTTCTTTTCTCTTCTCTCATGCAAGTGTCCAAAGAGGAGAGGAAGTGCCAACAAGACTGTTTCCGATTCCTGTGTTTGCCTACATTTGAGAGATCTACTAGCAGGAAATCCTAGAATAATAAAGTCAGCTCCAGAAACAGAAAATGGCTGCAACAGAATTAGATGCTATAAAGTAAAAAAACTAAACACATCACCTTTTGGTGTTAGCAAAAAGCAGTCTCTAGCATAAGACCATAATCATTTTGTGCCTTTAAGTTTTGTTTTGCTGTAATGTTTGTGTTTCTTTTCTGATAGCTACAGCAAGTGCAATAGCTCTCAATAGCCAAAGTATTGTATATGCCTTCCTACCTCCTCAGAGTGGGTAGCCCCTGGAGGGAGTGAGAAAAGGGGATAACAAAGACTGTTGATAGCAGCAGAAAGTTTTCTCCAGCTGCAAACAGGTGAAGATTTTGAGTGTAGTATCCACTGAAGTTTTTTTGTAAGTTAGACAAAGAACAGTTTCCCCTTTGGCAACCAGCTTATTATGTATTACTGAGTATCTCTTTCCCATGATACACCCTGACATTGACCCTGAAAACTGCTTGGTGGGAAGGACAAGAGTAGTAAAGTAGTAGTCTAGAATATAGGTATTTGGTGTGAGTTAATGCTTAGTGTGTTGTTATTAAGTAAGCAAAGACTCTCTAAAGTGCTGCACCTCACCAAAGAAGGATGCTGTCCACAGATACAAGTGGAAGAAGTGCTCTGGACACTGCAATAACCAGATTCTGAACTCTTTCCCTGGATCCTGGTTTGCTGCAGTTCGAGACTCACAGGGTGAGAGATAGTGATTTGCATAGAGCAGAGTTTCTGTATTGCTAGAACTCCTAGTTTATAGTTATTGATATAATAACTGCCCACTGTGTGCTTTCTTGCATACTTTCCTCTTTCTCCTGTCCTTTTTCTCCCTCTGTCCACTAGCTTGTACCATGGCTGCCTCTACAAGAATATGAGAAATGGTTAAACCCTAACCCTAACCCTAACCCTGGTCCTAGTGGTTGTTCCGACCCAATGGAGGGGAATGTTAAGACACCAGATCAGTAACTGTTGGGTTGGAACCACCTTGTGGGGGGTACCTGTGTGTGTGTCTGGAGAGGGAAGGGATGGGACAAATCTCACGGAGGTGGGGTGGCATCGTATCCCTCATGGCAGGCCCCAGGAACCCACATGGGGAAGCCCCAGAATAGCTGTCAGTCACAAACAGCCCCGGAAAACTACTTTTATTAAAAAAAGGGACAGGAGAAAAAGGAACTATATTTAAGTAATTTGAAACATCAAGAATCATTAAATTCTTAGGGGAATATAATTCTGTCTAGAATACTGTGAGAAGAGTGCGTAAAACCTTGCTTTTAATTCAGTTGCATCATTAACTATATTTTTATATATTGCTTGTATGAGTTGTGCTATTTTCTGTGTCATGTGTCTGTTGTAGACTGGAGCAGAACTGCTACTAATGGTTTAAAGAAGCAGACTGTAAATCAAGGAGTATCCAGTTCTTCCAATTCCTTACAATCAAACAGTAACTCCACTAACTCTACAACACTGCTAATGAATAATGATTATTCAGTGCATGCAAATGGAAATGGTAAGTATAATGCCAAATAATATTTCTCAAGCTATTTTTGACTTGTCTTAAAACACAAGTGCTATTCTCTTTTATGCTGATGTAAAGGGAAGTGCTAACAAAATGTTATTCATAAGTATAGGGTCAGAATATTTCAGGATTTCCTCACAAATAGTATCACACCTCCATTTTAGGGAACTAAGTTAGGCAAAGTTGTGAAATATCCATTTCTCCTAGTCACTGGGAACTCTTGATTTATATATCATTTAGTGGGTAATATTTGTTATTATAGCAATTACTTACCAGAAGCTGCTGATAACACTTTTCTTGTCACCTGAATATATGACAAAAAACTTCAAGCGCATTTTGAAACAGTTCACATTTTAAACCATATTAGAACAAATACTGCCTGAAGAAGAAAGAAATATAGGATAATAATATAGCTTGAAAGTCTGAAAGAAATCAAGTAGGAGGTAATACGAGGAAGAACATTAATAGAGTGCTCCTATGGAAGCTGCTTATGAGAGGAGAAGTAAGAGAAAATGGAGACTGTAACTTAACACCTCAGTGTTAAGAGTGTTAAGAGAGCACTGCTGATAGGGCTTCCTCACTGTTGGCTACAGAGAAAACATTGAAACTGAATTTCTCTATATTTCCCCTGTGGGGTTTTTAAGGATGTTTTTGCCTAACAGAAACATCTTTGTTGCAAGAAACAATCCTTCAGAAGTAAAATTCTCTATCCTTCCTGTTCTGACATAGTAGTGTCCTCTGAACTGCTACCCTCTGCTCTGTTCCTGATAAGTTGAAATGCAGGTGTATGTAGCACTCCACTCAATTTCACTTGCAATTTGGTGTGGCTTATTTTTTCTACTGAGAAAACCAGATATGAATCACTACTGAAGGTACTTATTAAAAACTGATCTTTTTTCAGTGGGCATAACCTAGTTTTTCACAGTCTTGCTGGGCACTTGTCGTGCTGGTGATTTGAGCTCTCAGGAAAGACAATCCGTTTTTCAAAGAGAAAAATAATTTAAAAATCTGTGATGAATAAAAACTTCAGTCAGCCAAATCTCAGAGGACATTACTCCTGTGTGCCTGAGGTATCTCTCCCAACTGATTAAGAGTTGAGGCTAAGAAGCCATGTCATCAGCTAGAATGTTTATTATGAATTTGTTGAACATGTTTGGAGAGGTGGTGTTGCCCTCGTTTCCTGGTCTGTGCTGTCAGAAGACAGCAGATAATCAATGGGATAATCTCAGCAGATAACCTCTCAGATGTACAGAGTAAAAGCTATGGAATTCATATGTGCTGCCCCCTTAATAGATTACTGTCCCTTTGAATGTACTAACTGCATATTGTAAAGAAATCACAATACTTCAGAAAATGGCACTTGGACGTGCCCTGAACAGTTTCCCAAACTGAGCTTGTAAAACTAGTTTGTTTTTGTTTTTGTTTTTTTTTTGATACTCGTTTATAAAATCTCTCTATTTGGATACCACACAATGCAATAATTAACATACTTTGTATCTAACAGGTCAGTTAAGAACCAGAATCCAGTAACTCTCACCACTAAAGTCAGGTAACATTTTAGGTAGAAGTATTACTTGTCAAAGAGAGAAATTTTCAGGCACAAAAGCTTGCATGTCTTGATGGGTGTGGTTTTTTTCCCCAGCTATGTTAATTACTCTGATGAAAGATGCCGTCTCTCCTTATATGTGTATAAGCATTTTGCATGCTTATACACAGCTACAAAAGCATTTCGGCTGCTTTCCTCAACAGAAAGAAAGATAACAGAAATGTTCTATTAAACTACTTTGTTGTAGCAACTGAATGAATGGTCCTGTTGTGGCTTTCTGGAAAATGTTTTTGTTGTTTTGGATAGCATTTTAGAATGAGATGCTAAATTGGTGATCTAAACCATTGAGTGATGCCAATTCTATGGGACATCCTCCAATTCTGTCCTAGTTTATTCACATAATTAGATCTTTCCAGTGTGACAGTCTGTGTGTCCAGTGCCAAAGGCTTCTCAGACAAAGCAGCTGAAAGAACTTTGTTCCAGTGCACTCACAAACACAGATGTCTCAGATGATCCACCTCATTTCCTCCTGTATTTTATTGTTTATTTTGAATGTACTGTCAACCTTGTACCACAGCATCCACTCATGTCAAGAGGGTTGTATGATACCTTGCTTGCGTAGTTCAACTAAATAATTCTTCTGAGTCTTTATGACTTCCATGAGAAGATGCTAAACCTATGCTTGGATAGAGCTGATTCTCCCAGCAGAGCTCTTTGAGGCAATTCCTTACCCTTAATCTTCCAAACATGGGACAGTTGTATCTCAGAAGAGCTGGGCAAATGCCTCCAAAAGGCAGTTGTCTGGTGTTAGGAACGTGGGACCTTTGAATTTGCTGTACCTGATTGCCCTGCTCTCACACCCAGAACTTCAAAATAACATTGTAATGATTCACTTTAAAAAGTGAGCTCCAAAAAGAAAACACTCTAGAAATTAAGACTTATGTCATAAATATAACTGAGCTGTAAGCACTTTATGGTTTTGGCCTCACTACTTCCACTGAAATGCTATTCCAGATTGAGGACTGAATGGTTTACCATGATAAGTTTGGGATGTGGCTTTGCTTGCCTACTGGACAGTGTAACTTCATCTTTTCATGGCATTCTCATATTTCCTTGTTTTCAGTTTTTCTGTTACCGATTTGCATGCTTGGGAAACTGCCATTAGGTATCACATGGCTGAGCCTGCAGATTTCCTCACTGAGGAAGAGAAACTACCTTTCTGAATTTGTTCACACAATAGCCTTATTTTCTTCTCAGATTTTGCCCTAACGTTAGGGCACAGCTATTCTGAACGCTCCTTCTAAAATAAAACAGTTGTAGTCATGCAGGAGTTAAACAACAATTACAGTGTCAGCAAGTATGGTTGTTTTCTGTCATTTCAGGTTTTTTATTATTTGAATTGACAAACAAAGCTCTCCTGCTCATATTACCCTTTTTACATTTGTGCCTGTTTAAGTGCTTGATGGCTGCTTAAATTAGTAACTAAATAATAAAAAAAATCCAAACAGAAGCATTTACACAAATACTTAGAATAAAAAAATCCAAATTCTCATAAAAAATATTTAGAATGTGATGCATAGAGGTAGGAGATTCTATCCAGTGAACTGAGCATTTGTGGAGCATTTCATTAAAAGGCTTCAGTCACCAGTGGTATTATACGTGTTCATTGTAGATTCACCTAAATGTGTAAGATTCTCTCCAGTCTAAATGGCTTTGACCCATGATTGGACCTAGGCTTTCCTCTCAGAAGGTCCTCTGCAGATGGAACCGGCTTCTCCCATGAATTCAGAAGCAAGTCTGGGCTGTGGGCAGAACAGGATGTGAGGGAACGGAGGCGAACCGGGGCCAAAGGCAGCTAGATGACTTGGCCGAAAACAAAATGAATGCCGGAGCTCTTTCTTTTCACACACACCCCCTCCCTCAGTCTGGGCAAAAGTGAGGTGCTGTCCCCAGAAACAAAAAACAAAACCTCACCTCCCCCTACAGTCTTCTGAAGCCATTAGCTTGGAATCTGGGGCTACTAGCCAGTCCTTTTGGGTGTGTGCTCACTCTGGCCATCTCCTTCCCCTCCCTAACTCAACAAGTAAAGGGAAAAAATTCCAAGCAGGTTTTTTTTTTCCTTTAAAACAAGAAAACCTATGACACTATTGTGCATCTCTCAAATCTCATGATTTCACAGACAACTATATACAAAATAAGTACAGAAAAATCCACATTTTTTTAATTGTTGCAGGGATAAAATGAGGGCCTATGAACTCCCTTCAGTGACTGAAAAAGCATGGGACACTCAATTCCGAACCTTTCTCATGGGGGATGCACTTTTTTTGTTTCAACAGGCCACCTTTCCAGTGAGAAGAATGGTGTTCCTTTCAGTGTACAGAATGGTGATGTGTGTCTCCATGACTTTTCAGGCAAACAACTTGTATTTCAAGACAAGGATGATACTGGCAGCCAAGAAAGCCACATCTCACTCAGAAGGACTTCAAAGAGAGGAAGCCTAAATTCTATGGAGAAAATGTGATTTCCTTTTAAACAGCACATTGTTTTACAGTATGAAGTAGAGATTTACTTTTAACAGTTTTACATAATGTGAGCAGACCAAGAACTGATTTTATTTAATACATGGTACTGGAACTTCAAGGCAGCCATGCAATGGATTGACAGTTGTTAAAAAAAAAAGGAAGCTACTATTTTTACAAGGTCTTGGATTACAACTGGCACATTTCTGTTTTGATTCTCTATCAGAATGGGGTTTTTGAGGTTTTGGGGTTTTTTTACATCTAAACAAAAGTTTTGTTTAGACTTTCTTCATTACAATTAAGTTTATCTGGATATAATGCTTAGTAGTATTGTATAGATGTAGAAAGTTACAACTTGTGCATACAAACGATGTTAACTTTAAAAATGTTAGCTACACTGTTCTCAACTTTTTGTACGTTGTAGTAGCAAACTCTCTAGTGATGTACATAAACAGAAAAGTATCAACCCCTAAGCATCTCAATGACACTTCTATATTTATTTCTTGTAATATAAATATTCCTATGTATAGAAAAATAATTGGTATTTTGTTTTTAACTTTTATTGTAAGTTCACATTTTTCTTTACTTAATTAACTTTAACAGAATGATACAGAAGTTACTTTGTTGAGTAAGTGGAATCACTTACAGCGGTTTGAATATATTCACTAGATGGAGAACTGTAAATAACAAACACGATCAGCCTTGAACCTCTAGCAGCCTTTTAGTACACCGCAGAGGGATAAAAACTAGATATAATCCAAGTAGAGCGCCATGAATGAGGGAGTGATAAGTAAAGAAGTCAGAGGGTTATTAAATACAACTAAGTTATGTTATGGCTTGAGTAAGTCCATCAGAATTTTTGCCACTGATTTCAGCAGTCAGTTTTTGTCACGAGTGGTGGTTCCAGAGATTAAACACACTGCCATCTCTTGTTTGCAATGATAAAAGTAGAGAAGTTTGTGGCTTTTTGGGAAAAAAAAAAAAAAATAGAAATAATAAATACCAGCTGCTATATTCAGTAGCTGAGAAATTGTTTGCTTCATTGTGTAGCTGTTTTTTAAAGGGCAGCTCTTGGGCTATTCTAATGAGTATTTCTGCTTGTGCTTTGGCCCTTGGTTTGCAAACCAAATCCTGAAGCCCTTGCTCATTAAGTGCTGAAGCAAAATTTCATTCCCCTTGTGATATTTGCCTGATCAAAGCTGGATTTTCGCTCTTCATGCAAAACAACTGAAAGCCCATGCAACGTTGTGAAGATTCTTCCTGAACAGAAATTAGGCTGAGCCCTGGCTGTACCTCTTCTTCCTCACACAGGTGTGTGGCTGTGGCCATTGCTTTTTTAATCTGTGTTCTTGGGCAAAGGCTGGATGCTCCTGGAGGAAGAACTAGAACAAAGTGGCACCTGACTGCAGAGTAACAGGCCCTGTAAAGGGGGATGTGTGAAGCAGATGCATGTTGAAGGGGAGCAAGGGCTTTGCTTTCCCAGAGGACTCAGCAGGGAGCCCTGGAATCACACTTCTCAACAAAAAGCATCAGCTAAATGTCTCCTGTCTGGGGCTCTGTTGTAGATCAGCAGTTGAACCTCTTCGGTACGCAAACCCTCTTGTGGTTCTGTGGATAACACATGGGTTCTTTCAGTCACCTGTATCTAAGATTACTCTAAATATGCTTTTAATGTGAGAATTTAAAGTATTCGTTGTGTTCATCCGCAAGGTTTTAGCTGCATGTTAATAAAAGCCCATCCTGGAATGCTAGTAGCTGGAATGCATTTCTGTGAATGCTTTAACTATTTGACTAATTGCCTTTGCAGTGTTTCTTGTAAATTTATTTAATGTTCTTATATTTATATTTTCAACTGTAAAAAAAGTAATAAATTTGCAGCAAGTACAACACATAAAATATATAAACTTTGTCTTTTAGATAAATGTGTCGTTAATATTGGCTTGTATTACAGTTGTTCAGATTACATGAACTGCAGTAACCTCTTGGAGAAAATGCTAACCTAGCTTTACATTAATTGTCTCTCACATATTTTACCTTTCATGGTTCTAGAAGATTTGGATTTTAGAAGAGAAAACTGTGGTAAGTCTGTCCAGCCAATGCTTGTCAAAGTCTGCTGAAGGTCTCCCACAAGTATGCTATAAGCAAAAGCACACAGCTGAGTTTAGCTTCAGTAGTTAAATTCCCTATGAAAACACATATTCCACTGTCACTGACCTGCTTGGAATCTTCCTTTTGTTTCTATTTTTTGCACACTAAGATATGTTAGGATCTTTAAATAATTTTTATTTTGTATATTCCTAGGGGTGGGGAGCCCTTTCTGACTTTGCCACTTAAAAGCATGCACATATTGTAGCAAAATTTTGCTCTCACACCAGCATATTATTTTAGCTGAGTAAATAATTATCATCATTAAACTAGCTGAAAACATGTTTTCATGTTGTGTGTTATGGTATCCTTTTAGTATTCAGTCTGTTGGGCACTGCTAGGAGTTTAGCCACGGCACCCAGAGCTTGGTGAAAGCTGCAGCCCCTTCCCAGAGCGCAGAGTAAAACTGTGTTCATGAACTCGTGGTTGCAAAGCTAACTTGGGGACATTTGTAAGGAGGTTTTAAGCTTAGTCATAGATAAACAGCAGCCTGCCGTGTACAGCTGGCACCACCTTGCTCAGCAAACCTGTTCCCTCAGTGTCTGTAAAAAGCACTGCCCTGAAGCAAGGAGCCGGTGTGGAGTTCAGGACAGTGAACTGGTCGATGTCTTGGGACGGCACAGCTCAGGCAAGTGGAGATGGTGAACCTTCAAGTAGTGCCCTGTCCCTTCCTG
Source organism: Cephalopterus ornatus (assembly GCA_013396775.1). NCBI lineage: Eukaryota > Metazoa > Chordata > Aves > Passeriformes > Cotingidae > Cephalopterus > Cephalopterus ornatus. Next base: position 22,976 of record VZRE01001844.1, read on the forward strand.
GTGGAACCCACAGGGTGTAGGTGTCTGATGTTCGCTGAAGGAACATCTCCTTTGAATGCTGTTTTCTTAACCATGGCTGTCAGTTACATAGTCAATGAAGGAAGCACAGCAAGAAAAAGTTACAATATTAACTCTGTTAATTCAGCAATTTCACGTGAGGAAAAAAAAAGTAAAAAACAATGGAAAAAAACTCTTTCTGAAATGTGAGTGAATCCCACACCTTCAGCTACTGTACAACATCTGTTCAGTGCTTCAGCACCCATCCACACTTAACACTTCTACTTCCTATTGCCAGGAGCACAGAGGCAAGGTGCTGAAGATTTCGCAACTGCACATAACACGTTTGTGGTTTGTAAGTGTTTGTAAACTTCTTGGTTCTCTATGCCTGACATCCCTCATTCCTGCTCCTCGCTCCTGTTGGGGAACTGCAGATTGCGGTCAGGCAAAGGCAAATCCAATCAGAAACCTGCTCAGTGCCCCTCGGGAATGCCTGTGGGAATAGCAGTTTTGTTTCCTCCAGAAATCTCCCAAGCCTTGTTTCTTTGTTAAGTGAGAAGGCCAAAGCTGGGGTGTCAGGAAAAAAACTGATAAAGTCTGGAGTGTGGAGTTTTTTGATTTGTTTGGGGTTTTTTGGTTGTTGTTTGTGTGGGGGGGTGTGGGGGGGTAGTTTGTTTTGTTTTGTTTTTTGGGTTTTTTTGTGGGGTGGTTGTTTTGGTTGTTTTTTTTGTTTTTGTTTTTTTTTTTTTTTTTTTTTTTTTTTTTTTTTTTTTTTTTTTTTTTTTTTTTTTTTTTTTTTTTTTTTGTCTTGCTTTAGATCATATCTCGAAACTATGTTTTCTTTTAACGCGGGCGGGGGGAGAGAAAAAAAGCTTCTAGTGAGTATTCTGGTCTTTTCGATTTTATTTTACGAACTTCTGAAGAGGATGGGTAAAATCGACGTTGTTTTTAACAGATGCCGCATTTTTACAAATGTTTTTGTCCCTTGTCACGCCACGGGCTCTGCCCCGCTCGGTCCTCGGTGCCCGTCGCCCCGCGCTGCCCGGCCGTGCCGGCGGCAGGAGGCCGCTCCCGCCCCGCCCCGCCGTGAGGGCGGGCTGGCGCTCCCGCCGCCGCCCAGAGGAGGGGAGAGGCCGCCGCCGCCATCTCCGGCTGTCCCCGCCCCGATCGCGACCGGGAGGGGAGCGGGCGGGCCGGGCGGCTGGGAAGGGCAGCCGGCCCACCGTGGAGCGATGAGGAGCCGCAGCAACTCGGGGGTGCGCCTGGACGGCTACGCCCGCCTGGTCCAGCGGACCATCCTCTGCCACCAGGTGAGGGCGGCCGCCGCTCCGGGGCGCCTTGTTCGGGGCGGGGGCGCCCGGTGCGATGGGGCTGTGACGGTGGGGCGCGGGGGGGCTGCCGGGGCCGCTGACAGCTGGCTCGGTGCAGGAGGGGCACGACGGGGCCGGTGGGAGAACATCCCCCCTCCAGCCGGCTCACGGCCTCCTCCCCTCCGCATCTGCTGTGCCCGCCCGGGGAGGAGCGCGGGGAATGCTGAGGCGCTGCGGATCCAGGCGCTGCTCGCTGTCGCTTGTGTGTATGCACGTTGGAAAGTGTGTGGAAAATACAGCGAGCCTGAGCCTGCAAATAGTAGTACTGTATAATAGTGGTAATGTGTTCGTGGCCATCCCCTCCTACTGAGGGGATATATCTCAGTGTGGTCTTCAGCATCCTCACGAGGAGAAGCGGGGAGACAGGTTCCGATCTCTTCACGCTTGTGACCAGTGACAGGATATGAAGCTGAGTCAGGGGAGGTTTAGGATGGATATCAGGAAAAGATTTTTCACCCAAAGGGTGGTTGGGCAGTGGAACAGGCTCCCCAGGCAAGTGGCCACAGCACCAAGCCTGACAGAGTTCAAAAAGCGTTTTGACAGTGCTCTCAGGCACATGGTGTGATGATGTGATTCTTGCGTGTCCTGCACAGGGCCAGGAGTTGGACTGGATGATCGAGATGATTCCCTTCCAACTCAATATGTTCTATGATTCTGTGTTACGATAGACACCCACCCGCTGCACACATTACACACGATATATATATGAATATATATATGCATGCCCACAACACCATTAAGCCCCGGTAACCTAAGAGCTCTGAGCAGGACCTTTGGGCCGTGTCTGTCAGCACAGCTCGGTGTGGATCCGGGACAGCGCAGTGCTCCCTGCGGCACGTGTGTGTGGCGGGGCACGTCCAGAGATTCCAGTCTCTTCTCCCGCTGTTAAACACTGCTGGGGCTCTGGCTCGTCAAACAGGGCTGCCTGCACATGTGAGCGGTGAAAGAACGCAAATAGTGGGCATGGCTGGGGAAAGCTGTTACTCACCCTGTGCCTTTTGGTCAGCGCAGTGCTCCCTGCTTTGCGTGCTGCCGCCTCTGAGGACTCACAGCGTGCTCAGCAGTGTCATGCTTCGGGTATAACATGCTTCCAGTACGTAAAAGATGAGAGCAACACTTTCTTGCACAAATCAGTTACCCAATATACTTTGTTGCTGAGAGTTTCAAGAAACTGGAAAGCAGTGAAAGAAGAGGGCGGGACCCAAATCTGCCTAGGACAGTAAGATTTTTGGCACTGACTGCTGTTGTGGGCACCGTGTCCAGACACCCGTGAATTGGTGTTTGTGTACTTGGTATTGTGAACTCTTTTATTTGTAAACAAATACAAGAACATCTGGAAGTGGTGTGAAGAGATAATTTTGCTCTCTCACTGTGCAGGGGTGCAGGAGATGCTTAGAGTTGTGCTCCTGTCTCTGCCTTTTGTCTGCAGGATGACCTTGGGCAAATCACTTTGGCTTCCAGTACCTGCCTTGCTTTCCGTGCTTATAAGATGAGGATGCTGATAACAGCCTTCATTTAGCAGAGAGATGGAGCCTCTTGAGACCAAAAGCTCAAACATGCCTCATGAAAACTGTGCCTTAATGATATTAATATTTAACGATAGTAAAAAGGGTAACTAAATGGTAATACAGGAGTTTATATCGGTGACCCAGAATTTTGTAATTGCTATTTAGAGTGCCAGGATGAATGTTCGTAAGTGTGTATTGCCTTTTTCACTAAGGGCTTAATGTCTGGGAGACTTTAGAGGTGGGGAAAGGAAAGAAAAGTCTTCTTCCGTATTTGGGAAGCAAGCCACAGGCTAGAATCAAGGCAGAGGGACAGCGATATCACAAGAGGGCCCAGAGAGATGCTCAAGGCATGTGTCTAGAATTTTTTTGCTGTATCTATACCCTTTTCAGTTTTTCACTGCAATAGATTGAAAACGCTGTGCTTAGCTGGGTGAAGAGATGCAGTGCGTAAGTGGGCAAGTTAGGATGGTTGTCTTTGGGCCACATGCAATCCTGACTTCCTTGGGAGCAGAATAATCTGTGGCTGGATGGGCTGGGCTGCTGCATCACTGCTGCTGGTGCCTTCTTGGTACCAGGGAGGGGGATTTTAGCCATCAGTTTGCCCAGGAGCGGTCTGGCAGAAGAGCCAGAAGGCATTTAAAATGCTTATGAGGTGTCGCCGCTCAGCACGGGGTGGAGTGTGGCTGTGACCGTGTACCTCACACCCACAAGCTGCCGGGGTGCAGACCTGGCTCACAGCTGCTGTGCTGTGATGGAGGGCAGGGACACGCTCACCTTTGTAGGGGCGCAGCAACATGTAGTGTGCTCAGAACATTTTGCTTTGATAAGGTGTTTAACTCACCAGGAGTCAGGTTTCTCAGAAGCAGCAATTGATCTTGTGTTCATTCCGATCACTAACTTGGTGTGACTTTAGAGGTAATTTTTAATTCAGAGGATGCAGATGTGCTGCCAGACAGATGTGTCCAAAGCACCGATCCGGACCCTGCCCCAGGGTTGACAGTTTTCTGTGTGCGGAACCTTGCAGGATGGGGTCAGTAGCAAACTTGTTCTTGCTTTGCAGATGTTGCATTCTGCTGATCGGTCCCTGCACCATGCACAGTGATGGGTCCTGTTAAAGGTTATTCAAGGAGGCTAAGACCAGACAGCTGGCTTCTCTCTGTGTGGGATCTGCGGGCAGTTCCATGTACCCCCAGGGACAGGGGACCGAGGGATGCTTCAGGGCTGAAGCAGAGCAGACACTGAAAAGCACCACCAGAAGGATGTTCTCAGCTGCTTATTACAGCTGTTAAATTGAATAAGAAAAAATGCGAATCTTAAGATATACCCATAAAATAGTAAAACTTAACATCTGTATACATTTTAAATATTGGTACAGATGCCAAATGTGGGCTTATTTGCTTTGCTGGTCTGGTTAGAACCCCATTGTTTTTGTGCCTGTACTGCTGAAGTTCTTATTAGTGCCTGCTGCCTTGTAGGAACTGGTGTGTTTGGGTTGCTGGGGGGGTTTTTTTGACTCCAGATTTCGAGATAGATTTAAAAATAGGATTGGGCATCATACAACAGTTTAAAGTCTCAGTCTGGCAATTAGCTTTCTGTTGTAGCACTCTCAGCTGACAGCCCATGGGTGCTGGTAAAATTCTTTGCTCTGTGGATCTGTATGTGCAGTATGATTTGCAGGATGAGACCTGCTAGTCCAATTAGCAATCACTGCATAGACGTAATGCTCTGAAGTACTAGTTGAGCTAAAATCCCTTTGACATCTGTGGGATTAGGTGTACTCAGTGTTTCCTTGAGTTCTTTAGCACCCTGTAAGTGCTGTAGTTTTCATATGGTGTCAGCAGGTAACAGAAGAAAATAATTGTAGTTTTTAAGAGTAAACACTTTCAAAAAAATCCAGAACAAAACCACTTAAAATGTTAATTCATATATTATGTTGTTCTGCTAACAGTCTGAATGTGCATGAGGGAAGACATTAATGTGTTGTCAGTCCATGAGAACCAGCCCCAGTGTGCCCTAAAAGCTGGGACCATCTTGTAGAGGAACCAAAGGTTCTGAGATGGTGATAGCTGCCCTTGGATGTGTTTAATACGGCCTCTTGAAGGTAGGCCCTGGAAGCTGAAAAGTCTTTTGAAGTCTTGCATGGGCCTTTTTTCTGAGATTTCCATTTTGGTTCCCAGAGACATTTTTATTTTTCAACTGGCAGCCAGCCCAGCATTATAGTGGGGAAAAAATAAACCAAAATGATCAATTCTCAGACAGCAAGGTGATCTCTATTAAGCCAGGGCTGCAGGTGCATAGACATTTGTTATTCTGTGTGGGAGGAAGAGACCAGAGTGCTCTAAAAATGCTGAGAATACGCTGTCTGCCTTTTCAGATCCCAGGTTTTGTCATGTGGGCACAGTGCTGAACTGGCACTGAGGTTTCCTTTTTTGCTTGCAAACTTGTTCTTCTGTTACTCCTTGCTTGACTTTTCAAGATCAAAGTGATGTTTTTTAAGCTGTTTGCATTCGTATGTGCTACTTTCCCCATCAAACAGCTGAGTAGGGGGTCCTTCAGCTGGTACTTGGTTTGTGAAGACCTTGCTGAGGAGGGACTGTTTCAGCAGAGCCACATCTCTACTGTCAGGGAGCCATTAAGCAGCTGCTGTATTTAAACTGTAACAGTAGGGCAGACTGGGCCCAGTCACATCTGTCAGGTTGTCACCCTGTAGTGTTCAGTGGTCACATGCAAAGCCCAGGAAATTGTAACTGAAGCTCCTCCCCCTCAAACCGGCTTCTTAAAAATAACTGTGGAAGAAGTTGAGTGAACTGTGTGTGGGAGAAATGACAGATTAGTGTATGTACTCTTTTAAATTTTACTCATCTTTATAATTGTAATCTTTGCCCCTTATCACGCCAGCCCTGACAACTAGTCTTCATTCACTGAAATTTTCTGTAAAGGCTTGATTTGATTGAAACTTCTATTGACCTTTTCTTTCTTTGCCTCATTTTTTTGTTAGTGAGGAACATACAGTCAAGAAAGACAGTCTTAAAAATTACGGATAATGAAGTGATGGGAATCAATGATGCAATGAAAAATTTAATGGAGTATTTGGGATGCAGGAGACTACTCAGTGTGCTACTTTTCAACACCTTCAGAATTTGTCTTTCTGTACATTTTCCGGAGGAGAATATAAAAAGGCTTTGCATGCATTCATTTAGCTGTCATAAACCCAGCAGTCGGATATACAGAAATACTTTTTTAATCTCCTAGAAGATAAGTTGTGGTTTTTTACTTCCTCAAGATTATGTCAGAGACCAGCTGCATAGGCAAGAATATATTCCAGACTGAATTTCTAATGTTGACTTGGTACCCTCTTTTCCTCACAAATATCTAAAATTTAAATTCCTATTTCCTCAATGTATTTAGAATTTCACTCAGTTACTTAGCTAACAATCCTGTGTGGATGAGAATGCCCAGCTGGATGCTATAGATTTTACATCCCGAAGTGTTCAAATGAATTTAACATTTCACTTATATGAGTTTGGGGAAGAAAGATGGGACCTCACTTCTGTTCTGAAATTCTGAGCAGCCACAGTGTGCAATCAGCGTGAAATCACATTTGTTTTGTTACCCTTTAATACAGAAAGAAGTGGTGCTTCTTAATGGATGGGGCTTCAGGTAGTAATGTTTGTTCTTTATTCCTTCTGCCATGGTTAGAATCCAGCTACAGGGCTGCTTTCAGCCGGTGCGGACCATAAAGATGCCTGGGTTCGGGACAACATCTACAGCATCCTGGCCGTGTGGGGGCTGGGAATGGCTTATCGGAAGAATGCGGACCGGGACGAGGATAAGGCCAAAGCCTACGAGCTCGAGCAGGTTTGTCAAAGTTTGGCATGAACCAGTGATACTGTTTGTTTGTTTTTTTCATACGGTAGTGTTTCTGAAGAGTGCATTCACGCTGCTGCTGTGTCTGGGGTCTGGCAGGGTTTTCGCAGCTTGGAGTGCATGCCTTGTTCCTATGACAGCAACATCCATGCAGCGCGTGGTGTGCAGTATCCCTGGCAACCTTCTGGCAAGCAGGATTTTGAGAACTACATGTCAGAGAGGCTAACATCTCAGTTAAAATGCAAACAGAACAAAAATGTGTAGGAGCCAAACTTCCATCTGTTGGCCAGTTGTTGAAAATTAGGCTTCTGAGAGATTTTGTGCCCAAATTTACAAGCCTGTCTCTGATTAAACCTTGAGGTCCCTCCTAAGTTGTATTGTAGAGCAGAAAATCAGGCCTAGGTTGCCTATGGTAACAATCTATCTGCTAGGCCGTTCTTCCCTGTAAGGATGAGCATGCCATTTAAAATAGCTGTCATTGGAATGTGCACTTGTATCATCTCATGGGGGTTGTACATGGTGTATAGATGTGTTTGATCAATCCAGAGAAGGTAACAATCTCCAAACTGGTAAGACTCGTGCTGGAGAATTGGAAGGAGAGGTAACTCACACAGTTAATTTCTTTACTTGCAGCTGGGAAGGTGGATATTAGAAGTGAGAGTGCAGAGATGGGTTGAATGGCAAGTGAGGAATTATGGTGTCAGTGTCCTGCTGTAATTTTGAAGTCACTGGGCAAATTTTTTGCTGACATGTCCTGCTCAAACCAGGGAGATCTGTGGTGACAGAATAACCTTGACTCTGCATGATCATATTTTGAGCCTATAGCTTTTGGGTAAAAAGGTGGGGTTGATTTCTTTATTTAAGGCAAAATCTTGTACTTCTCTACATTCAAACATACAGCCCTTTCTTTACACCAGTCACCTGCTTTCTGTTGTACTGTATAAGGAGCGGAAGGAGCTTTAAAGGTCTTCCAGTCATGTCGATGTCTTGCAGTCACCTACCAGTGTTCCCCGGATCTGTCACTGTAATAATAATAATTATTATATAATAATTTATTATTATTATTAGACACAGCATTCCTCTTATTTCCTTAGCTGGATAGAAGGACCACAGAGAGTTGTTCCCCTGTTTAGAGAGGGCCTTTGGGAAAAGATTTGTTTTTCTAGGTAGGGATGTAGGAATAAAAATTGATGAGTGTATTTAAAACAAAAAGGCATGTAGAGCATTTCAGGCAATTACACAGTTTTTTTACCTTTGGCAGGACGTTAGTAGAGGGTGGGACCTTTATCACTTTTGAATGTAGTTTGTAACAGCTGATGAGGCTGAGCCTGTGAGGGTCTCACTGGTGTGTTTTGTTCCTGCAGAATGTTGTGAAGCTGATGCGGGGACTCTTGCAGTGCATGATGAGACAGGTAATGCCATAGGTATGAGTTGAATTTGTATGTGTTGTATTTACAAAGCATTTCATTGAAGCATATATTTGTTGTGTCTTCTGTAGAGTGACTATTTTTGTGTGTGTGTAGATGGTGGTGTGGGGAATCTTTTTAAAACTGCTGAGCGAAACTCGGATCTTGCTTGCACTTTTTTGAGATTGTGCTTGTAGTAAAACAGTTTTGCCTTTGCAAACTGATTTTCACCAAGATGGACACCTGCAGTTTAGATTTGAACTCAACAAGGTAATTTCATCTTATTCTTTCCTGTAGAAATGTGCATTTAGCTGGAGTCTAAAGTCAGAGTTGTGTTTAAGCACTGTGATCAATCAAAACACATTGAAGTGAGGTAACAGGAATTAGAACCTCAAGTTTCTACTCACATAAGAAAAGTTGTTAATTTTGAAATAGTTTCTTCTGAAATATTTCAACTTTGAGCTTTGTGGTGTTTTTTAGGTTGATAAGGTAGAGAGGTTCAAACGCACACAGAGTACCAAAGACTGCCTCCATGCCAAGTATAACTCTGCAACTTGTGCCACGGTGGTTGGGGATGACCAGTGGGGGCATCTGCAGGTGGATGCAACTTCCCTTTACCTGCTCTTCTTGGCACAGATGACTGCATCAGGTAAGCAGAAGATATTTTTTGCTTTTTATTGCAGTCTTTTTCTATTCTAGCTTTCATTTAAAAAGGAAAAACAAAGTAGTAACAAGCTTTAAAGACCTTTAAATAACTATTACTCAGAAGGAAGTAATGTTTCTCTGGAAAAAAGATAGGATGTAGGATTTCATGTTTATAATAACTGGCAGAGTCTGTTCCTTTAATGATTACTGGCGTACAATACATGAGATGTTGAGAGTCACATCAGAGAATTTTCATGTTTAAAGACAATGTCCTGATGGACAACCAGGTTTCTTCAGAGAGAGCCTACTGATTATGGAAAAAAGGGCTGGCTACTCAGGAAGAGTTGAGGAATGTAATTAGGTCTTGAAGAAAGAAAATTAGAGAGACAAAGGCACAATTTGAACTTAATCTTGCCACTTCTGTTAAGGATAACAAAAAGTCTTTCTATAGATATATCAGTAGCAAAAGGAGGGACAAGGAAAACCTCCATTCTTTATTGGACATGGTAGGGAACATAGTTATCAAAGATGAGGAAAAGGCTGAGGTATTTAACACCTTCTTTACCTCAGTTTTCAACAGTGAGACAGGTTGTCCTCAGGGCAACTGGCTTCTGGAACTCCTTGACAGAGATAAGAAGCTGAATAGCCCCCCTGTAATCAAGGAGGAAACAGTTAGCGACCTGCTGAGCCGCTTGGATCCTCACAAGTCCATGGGACCAGGTGGGATCCACCCAAGGGTGATGAGGGAGCTGGCGGAAGAGCTCGCCAAGCCGCTCTCCATCATTTACCAACAGTC